>CM021109.1:624236503-624528356 GCA_007115665.2 Sequoiadendron giganteum
AAGGGTTGAGGGATTAGGGTTTAAGGGTTGAGGGATTAAGAGGGTATAGGGGATGAGGGATTAGGGATTAGGGTTTAAGGGTTGAGGATTGAGGGTTGAGGGATTATGAGGCTATAGGGGTTGAGAGATTAGGGTTTAAGGGTTGAGGGTTGAGGGATGAGGGATTAAGAGGGTATAAGGATTGAGGGATTAGGGTTTAAGGGTTGAGGATCTCTCTTTCCCACTCTCCCCCTCTATCCCTCTCTCTTTATCTCTCACTCTTTCCTCTATCCCTCTCTCTCTATCTTCCACACTCTCCTTCTCCCTCCCTTTCTATCTCCCAGTCTCCCAGTCTCCCCTCTCTCCCTCCCACTCTATCTCCCACTCTCTCCATCTCTCTTTCTCCCACTCTCCCCCTCTATCCCTCTCTCTCTATCTCCCACTCTCCCCTCTCTCCCTCCCACTCTATCTCCCACTCTCTCCATCTCTCTTTCTCCCACTCTCCCCCTCTCTCCCTCCACTCTATCTCCCACTCTCTCCCTCTCTCTTTCTTCCACTCTCTCCTTCTCCCTCCCTTTCTATCTTCCAATCTCCCACTCTCCCCTCTCTCCCTCCCACTCTATCTCCCACTCTCTCCCTCTCTCTTTCTCCCACTCTCCCCCTCTCTCCCTCCACTCTATCTCCCACTCTCTCCCTCTCTCTTTCTTCCACTCTCTCCTTCTCCTCCCCTTTCTATCTTGCACTCTCCCACTCTCCCACTCTCCCTTTCTATCTTCCACTCTCCCACTCTCCCCTCTCTCCCTCCCACTCTATCTCCCACTCTCTCCATGTCTCTTTCTCCCACTCTCCCCATCTCTCTTTCTCCCACTCTCCCCCTCTATCCCTCTCTCTCTATCTCCCACTCTCCCCTCTCTTCCTCCCACTCTATCTCCCACTCTCTCCATCTCTCTTTCTCCCACTGCTTAAATCACACATGCACTACTTGTTGTTGTAGACTGCATATTGAATTTTCTAACCATTACAATGTTTATTGTTCTATATGTTTAGATTTGCATACTAACGATGTTTTGCAGGATTGTGGTATAGAAGCCCCACCAAAATCTTCAAGATAGTTCTTATCAAAAAAATTATCTGAAATAGAGGATGGCCAGATATTCTATAGGACAACATGCTTGGATGGTTCATGCGAGTGTTGACGTGGCTTCCAGCGTATGCCAGTATGTCAACATATGGAAAGCACATATGAGGTGGGCCAAAAACTAGTAGAGTTCAGGAAGTATAAAACAGTGGCATATGCTACAAAAGATGGGTCTTAAGCAAAAAGGTGTGATTTGGTTATTGAGAAGATTCCAATGTACAAATTTATGATCACATTTTGTGACAGTATATTGTCTGAGTATGCAATGCATACCCATAGAGCCCGATGGTTGGACACGCAGTTCAAGCTATGCAAGGACACCTTTCCAGTTGGAAGCATAGTATTCGTGGTTGACTTTGTAGAGAACTACACTCTATAGCCACAACATGAGGTGTAGTCACAGTATTACAACTCCACACAAGTTTCAATATTTGTGCACATAGCATTCATTCATGCATCTGATAGTACAAATGAGCAAAGGAAGGTATTAAGGGAGTACCACTTTTACATTAGTGATGATCGCACACATTCTCAAGAGTTCGTGCAAGGTTGCTTCCAAATGTTCTACAGTGGTTTGGCTTAGAGGGGCATAGAATACGATCAACATATAATATGGTCTGATAACTGTGCAGCACAGTTCAAGAACTCGCACATGTTCTACTGGTTGTGCAGGATGCATGTCATTACAGGTGTTCAACATATGTGGAACTTTTGTGAGGCTAGACATGGAAAGGGGGAGCATGATGGTGCAGGAGCATGCGTGAAAAGAGCATTAGCACGTGAAGAGTTAAATTATAAAGACAGTGCAAAGTTGACAGATGCAAAATCAATCGTCGAGTGGTGTAATGCTTTGATGGGTCCAGGTAATGAAGGTACATCTTCAGTTCATAGATTTTTTTGGTTGATGGATGATACTAACATTGCACCATATGAAGACTCTTGTACACTAATAGGATCGAGTGAGGTACACTCTTTCCTTAGCTCAAATATAGGTTCATGGAGTATCGATACACGAAAGATGTCATGCTTTTGTTCTTCATGTACAATGCAAGACTGGAATGATTGTGAGTCAGGGGAGTGGGTTGATAAATGGTTCACAAGTTATCTTAGCCCACTTCACATGTATCGCCCTCCGACGGCATTGGAACTGACACAGATAGAATCATCGGTGGACTTTGACCACATATCAGATCTAGTTCAATGAGGTGATATATCTACTTTCTTAGTTGTTGAAATTTCATATCATTAGATCTTACTTTGTATTGTATTCGTAATGTTGACAAATTTCAAGAGATTTTTTGCACATATCAATGCAGGGCATGTTTATGCAGTTATTATAGATGAAGACAATGAAGAGGGCACAGACTATTACTTGTGTCGTTGTGTTGAGACAAAAAATAAATTGGAGGCCCCAGTTATAGATGGAGAAAACATCGAATACCCTATAGGCTCAGTTGTCGTTACTGGAACATGGCTTAGAAGGTACCCACATTCAAGTGTTAAACATTGGCTATTTCAGGACTTTGACATGCATCGTAAGATTCTTCATTACTCAAACCTTGTCATGGCATCCAATGTTCATTTGACCAAATATGGGGGTAGACCTTTGAACAAGACGTTATGGAAGGTCCGTGAGTCTGACCATGAGGCAATACTTGACACAATAAAGAGTAGAGCAGACCCTGATGGTTCGTTGGATTAATTTGTAAGTATATGCACATTGGTTCTTATTAATTTATACATGTATGCACATTAATTTGTTTGATTCCAATGCTATCATCTTCTTTTACAGTGATTGGTGTCCCCTTGCAAAAAATGCATATATATGAGTCATCCAAGAGAATGTCAACCAAAAAAATAATGCAACATCCTTATTTTGATGCCTGCATGCAACATCTGTAAGTGCCTTCCATCTATTTTTATTTCATTTCCATTTTGGATGCTCCTTATTTTTCTCTTTTACTTTGCGTATTTGTAAGTAAACTACTAAGGGTTGATTGATCTTTCGTTGCAGAAAATGCTGATTTAAGAGCCATTGAAAAGAAAATCTCAGCCAAAAAAGCAATGCAACATACTTATTTTGATGATTTTGACAAATCTCAATTTTTATTTCAAGCCATTATAAGAGAGCATGTGAAGCTTAGCGAGGGAATCTCAAGTTACTCATTTGAAGTTAACCTCATGATGAGCACCTATGATGTAGACATTTAAAGAGAATCTTGAATGTATGAGTGACATTGTAAAAGATCTGAGAGAACGAAGTGCCAGAGGCATTGTAATAATATTTAATTACATAATGAGATCTACTCAAATATTTTAAGGTTGAAGTTCATGTTTGGTGTAGTAGCACCTTGTTCTGTAAATGCCTTGAGTAGGAAAATTTGCAAACTTTGAATTTTGAAATGTAAACAATGTGAAAAAGGTCATATAAAGGTCAAGCAAACAATTTGTACACATTTTTCTGCAACTCGTGTGACCAAGCAGACTATTCCAACACATCCGAATAGGTATTTTTATGCCAAGCATGGTCTCTTTTTGCACTGAAACACATGGAATTGCTCCGAGCTATGTTCCACCGGATCGATCCCTTAAGGGTCCAAAGTGCAAAATGGCTACAAACTTCAGCATGCTAGTAATCAGGTACCATGATTCTTAGAAACTTCTTGTCCAATCCTATAGGATTGCGTTGAGCCCCTCTAGAAAAACCTCTCTCGGTTTTGGCTATCTTGGAGTGGTTTTCTCATGGCGATGGACTTTCACTTGATGGAAAAGGTGTCAAATTCAAGCAGTGCAAAGTTGCAAAGTGGTGCAACTTTCGCTCTGCAACTCGTGTGACCAAGTAGACTATTCCAACACATCCGAATAGGTATTTTTATGCTAGTCCCATTCCTCTTTTGCACTGAAACACGTGGAATCGCTCTGAGCTATGCTCCACCGGATTGATCCCTTAAGGGTCCAAAGTGCAAAATGGTTGCAAAACTTCAGCATGCTAGTACTCGGATAAACGTGAAACTTAGAAACTTCTCGTTAGATCCTATAGAAAGGAATTGGGCCCCTCTAGAAAAACCTCTCTCGGTTTTGGCTATCTTGGAGTGGTTTTCTCATGGCGGCGGATTTTCACTTGATGGAAAAGGTGTCAAATTCAAGCAGTGCAAAGTTACAAAGTGGTGCAACTTTCGCTCTGCAACTTGTGTGACCAAGCGGACTATTCCAACACATCTGAATAGGTATTTTTACACTAGGCACGGTCCTCTTTCACACTGAAACACGTGGAATCGCTCTGAGCTATGTTCCACCGGATCGATCCCTTAAGGGTCCAAAGTGCAAAATGGCTGCAAACTTCAGCATGCTAGTACTCGGATACCGTGACACTTAGAAACTTCTCATCTGATCCTACAGAAAGGTGTTGGGCCCCTCTAGAAAAACTCTCTCAGTTTTGGCTATCTTGGAGTGATTTTCTCATGACAGCGGATTTTCACTTGATGGAAAAGGTGTCAAATTCAAGCAGTGCAAAGTTGCAAAGTTGCAAAGTGGTACAAATTTTTCTCTGAAAGTCGTGTGACCAAGAGGAATGTTCCAACATGTTTGAATAGGTATTTTTATGCTAGGCATGGTCCTCTTTCACACTGAAACATGTGGAATCACTCTGAGCTATGTTCCACCAGATCGATCCCTTAAGGGTCCAAAGTGCAAAATGGCTGCAAACTTCAGCATGCTATTACTCGGATACCGTGACACTTAGAAACTTCTTGTCTAATCCCACAGAAAGGTGTTGGGCCCCTCTAGAAAAACCTCTCTCGGTTTTGGCTATCTTGGAGTGGTTTTCTCATGGCAGTGGATTTTCACTTGATGGAAAAGGTGTCAAATTCAAGCAGTGCAAAGTTGCAAACCAGTGCAACTTTCGCTCTGCAACTCATGTGACCAAGCGGATTGTTCCAACACATTTGAATAGGTATTTTTACGCTAGGCACGGTCCTCTTTTGCACCGAAACACGTGGAATCACTCTGAGCTATGTTCCACCGAATCGATCCCTTAAGGGTCCAAAGTGCAAAATGGCTGCAAACTTCAGTATGCTAGTACTCGGATACCGTGACACTTAGAAACTTTTCATCTAATCCTACAGAAATGCATTGGGCCCCTCTAGAAAAACCTCTCTCGGTTTTGTCTATCTTGGAGTGGTTTTCTCATGGTGGCGGATTTTCAGTTGATGGAAAAGGTGTCAAATTCAAGCAGTGCAAAGTTGCAAAGTGGTGCAACTTTCGCTCTGCAACTCGTGTGACCAAGCAGACTATTCCAACACATCTGAATAGGTATTTTTACACTAGGAACAGTCCTCTTTTGCACTGAAACACGTGGAATCGCTCTGAGCTATGTTCCACCGGATCAATCCCTTAAGGGTCCAAAGTGCAAAATGGCTACAAACTTCAGCATGTTATTACTCAAATGTCTTGATGCTTAGAAACTTCTCATCTAATCCTATAGGATCATGTTGAGCCTATCTACAAAAACCTCTCTCGGTTTTGGCTATCTCAGAGTGGTTTTTCACTTGATGGAAAAAGCATCAAATGCAAGCAGTGGAAAGTTGCAGAGTGGTGCAACTTTCATTCTGCAACTTGTGTGACCAAACGGACTATTCCAACACATCCAAATAGGTATGTTTACGCTAGGCATGGTTTTCTTTTACACCGAAACACGTGGAATCACTCTGAGCTATGTTCCACCGGATCGATCCCTTAGGTTGGAGGAGTCTTAAGTTGCAAATTTGTAAGTTGCTTAACGCAACAAATTTGAAATGATATTGAATGGCCCACTTAGCAATTATTGCATCTAAGTGATGCTCATAGATGTGAGGTACTAGGCCTTCCTGGGAGGTCACCCATTCCAGTATACTCCAACTCAAGTGCTTAACCATGAATTTTTTTCCCCAAGAAGGCACAGTGGAAAAGGCAGAATCCACTATACTTTTGATGAGTGGAAAGGAATTCCTAAGAGACATTAAGGAGGAAGAAGGAGTTGTCTATGCAATCATGTTCAAGCCAAAGGAGGAGGAGTCACCTAGTCGGCTACCTATGACAGCAGAGGTGAAGCAACTATTGAATCAGTTCAGGGATATCATTTGTGAAGGCACACCAACTACACTACCACGTAAGAGGGCAATTAGTCATCAAATTGACTTTGTACCAGGAACAACATTGCCTAACAAGGCTGCATACAAAATAACACCAGAGCATAACAAGGAGATAGCAAGGCAAGATCAAGAACTTTTGGACCAAGGGTTGATCAGGAAAACCATAAGCCCATGTGTTGTTCCAGTGGTGTTGGCACCGAAGAAGGGAGATAAGTGGAGAATGTGTATTGATTCTAGGGCCATAAATAGGATAACCATTAGATATAGGTTTCCTATTCCTAAGATAGAAGACTTAATGGACTTTTTAGGGGGTGCTAAGTACTACTCCAAGATTGATTTGAAAAGTGGCTACTATCAGATTAGGATGAAAGGCGAGATGAATGGAAGTCAGCTTTTAAAACCACAGAGGGGTTATATGAGTGGTTAGTAATGTTGCAGATGAAAAGGATAGGGCCATGCAAAGTGTTGGCTAAGTATGGATCCAATGCATACAAGGTGGAGTTACCCAAGCAGATGTCCATTTCACCTATCTTCAATGTGAAGGACTTGGTGAAGTATAAAGGAACATAAATGGATGAGGAACAGTATAGTGCTAAGGTGAGTAAGGATGTGGATGAAATCAAGGTACCTGATCAGATCAGACCACAAGTGGACAAGATTCTAGACTCAAGGGTGAAGAAGAAGACTAGGCACAAGACATACATGGAGCACCTAGTGAAGTGGAGACATCAACCAGAGTCAAAGGCTACTTGGATAGCAGAAAGTGACTTTAAGAAGCATGCAATTAGTGAGGAGCTCTTGACACCACAGGTTCCTTAACTTCTTTGTTGCAGGGGGGAGAATGGTGCAAGAGCACCTTAAGGTCTTTTGGAGAGATCTTTGCAATTTTGGCTTGTAGGTGGTTCTAGCCAACCACCAAGGGAATAAGGACTATGATGTAAATTCCCAAGAGTGTTTTTGATGAGTGAATTCGAAATAGGTGATGTAAGATGGGGTTGGATGGAACACTCACTATTCCATGCTCTGGGTCTCACCTTGGCAATCCCCTATGGTGGCACTCTCCACCACCTTCACCTATAGGTCCTATCTCAGGTATAGGTACCCCTGGTTCTACTCGCCATCCCCACTTTCATCCAAGTTCACAACTACCAAACCAAACTTGGTGCTTTGCCACTATCTCACCCTTGACCCTTAATCTTCCCTAAAGGTCAAACACTCTCAACACTTAGTTAGATCCTTGTATGGGTGTAGAGATGCAAAATCATGCTTCTTAGCATCCTATTAGGGTTGTTGAACAACCACTAGGCTCCATTTCTCCATCGCTCCCTCCAAACCCTCACCTAGGGTTAAAAAGGCTACAAGCCTAGAGCCGTAACTCGAGAAAAGTGGATGTTTCTCAAAAATTTCCCAAAGTACCCCAAAACTTCCCTGTGGTTTCTTGGTCCTAATACCAAGTTCTTCAATATTTTCAAGGTCTTAGTCCTTTTCTTTCTGTACACAGGCTCATTCATCAATTTAGCAAATATAGGGTCTTTTTGTCAACTCTTGGCCACCTGGGTGAACTGTCATGGAGCTCTTCCATCAAATGGATTGGTGTAGCCTCTTAACTATTACCAGATCTCTATAGGGCCTCTTTCCACCTTTCTACCATGGAATTTACCATGGAGAGGTCTTCCCTACAAGTGAGGTGCTTCACACCCCTTGACTTTCCTAGCCGGGCATTGTTTAGCTCACCTAGGAAAGGTCTTCTTTCATGCACACTTGACCCCTAATGACTCCTAACACTACTAAAAGTATAGGCATGGAGCCTAGCCACTGTTTGCAAGAGCCCATACACTAGGTACATGGGAAAGGTGGACTAGAACTCCATTTATTGCAGCTTGCCAGGCAGAATAACCCAAAAATAAGAACCTAGAGAACTGAAATCAGAAACTTGAACAATGAAACAACCATTTATTGACCAACCAACACTTTGAGATCAACTAAACTACATTCCACACATATGCCAATGCCTGGTTATGCCATTAACACACTGCCAAGATCTCAAACACAGAAAATTAAGCAATTACTCCTACTGTTCTTCTTTCTCCTTCATGAAAAATTCAAAATTACAAAACTTCAAATGCCTTCCAACCTTTCACACATTCGAGGAAATCCTTAAAAAGGTTCAAAAAGTGGTTACCCTTCCCCTTGGTCGGACATAACCACCACGTTAAGCCAAAATTGCACATATGCAACTTTTTGGGCTTTATTTCCAATTACTAGAAACTACCAAACATGAGTGTCTAAACTCACAACTCTTCCACTCCTGATAGCTCCTGACCAAGACATTTTTAAGTCTCTTCCACAATTTCAATGGTCAACATGACCTTATCACATTTAAAACAAAACCTAACAAAGCTTTCCTATTCCTAGTGTTTCCTAGGTGTTCTTCTAGGTGCTCCTGCACCAATAGGTTTGTTAGGGGCTTGCGGTTTGGGTAAGTCTTGGACACTGTGAGCATTTTGAGCAATGTTGCCTTGGCTATTTGTCCTAAAAGTTGGAAAATGGAATTAATGATTCTCTAAGCCCAACCCAAGGGTCCTAGCACATGGGAGAAAGGTATATAAGGTCAGAAAAACCCTAATACCTGGGTTGGAGGATTGTTTTCACGAATTGAGACTTGGAGAGTGCAAATTTCATTGAATTTCTGTTTTTGTGCCTTCATCCAGTCAAGAATGGATTGAAAGGACTTATCTGATGCTTTGAGTCTTCCATTTGTGTCACTTAATTACCTTTTGTAGCATTAGATTATTCATCTAGACCGACTGGTTATCTTTTTGCAATTTTTTGGTGTTCTTGATCTCATTGCCGGTTTAGGCCAGTTTTTTGAATAATGAGTCCCACTTGACTTCTCATCACTTTCCTCTCATGTCCACTTGGAATCAAGTTGGGGACTATTTAAATATTGTACATATAGGTTTTGGGGTCTTGTTTTGCAGGGAAGGTGATGAAATCATCAAGCACTAAGCGAGTGCAAGTACATTTTGGCTAGTAGCTTGGAGAGGACAGCAGCAAGGAGAGTTGCTAAATGGATTGGTTTGTGTCAATCAATAGTATGGGAGTGTAGGAACATGTATCTCAGTCATGTGTGTGCCAGGAGGAGAGTTGATGAGGTCGTTGAAGCCATCAAAGAAAGAAAAAGAGCCAAAAACCCTAGGAACCCTTGAAAATAGGGGGTTTCAGGACAATCATATGTACGGAAACTTGTAGGACCTAACACCTGGTAAATCTTGGAGCCTTGATGGTCAAAAGAAAGAATCTAAAAAAAAATTTGGGGGTTGTTAAGACTATTTGTGAGAAAAGTCAAGAAAACGGGTTCTAGGAGGCCAAATTGGGGCAGAAGGCTACAAGGCCTAAAATTGAGTTTTTCAAGAAAGCGGTTGGTAAAAATTTAAAGAATCCTATGAGATGGATTATTGAGGAGTCAAATAAACAAGGGGATAGTGATAATACCCTTTCCTAGCCGCTGGAGTGGTTAGGACACTTTGGGTCAGTGTGGAGCCGAAGGAAGCTTAGTGGTGGATTGGGAGTGATGGAGAAGAATTTGAAATTGGTGGAGACTCTTACATGGTGAGAGGGGTTTAGGAGTGATCCCTTAGTAGGGTAGAGAGGAATACCCTAGGAATACCAGATAATAGGTCTTGGGAAGAGCAAGAGTGCTCTTGAGGGATAAATGGTTTGTTTGGAAACAAGGATGGGTTCTCTCTTCATTGACATATATATTATTCCTCGATGTGTTCACACCAGTGTTACAAGACTAGGACTCACCTAGGACTTGACAAGCCATTTTTTGACTTGGACTCAGGCTCGGAGCCCAGACTCGACAAATAGAAAAACCTAAGAAATTCAAAGATTTGTAAGGATTCAAAACTTGTTTCATGCATCCTTTAATAAATAAACCTTAAAGACACAATAGCATCATCAAATAGAAATTATTATGATCCCATACACAAACATACATCAATCACATAAGTATAAGCACAAATTTTAGCTGAAGGAAATAACACATTTAGATATATAAATATTGTGATATTGCTATCAGGATTCAATCGTGTAGTTTTACAAGTCAAACTCATTGACCCATGATTCATCAGTAGTGGTTCACAAGAACCCATCTCTCATGATAATGAATGGTTCATAAGGAGGAAGATAAATCTTCATACATTTCTTCTATCACAAATGAGATAAGTGCTTGGTTTTAGGAAGGTCATGAGACAACCATTAATGGGGAGTGGATACATGAAGAACTAATGGAGAATGATAATGGCTTCAGACTTGCTATAAAGGAATTTTTTTTTCGTTTCAATGATGCAAGAGGTTTTTGTTTTCACTACCAAAATGAGCCTACGAAGAATACATGTGAAACTCCTTTTGACCTTGAGGGTGTTCTTACTCCATCTCAAGGATCATGCATTGAGGATGACATAGATCAATGCTAGGGCTAACCAATTAATAATTATACATGTGAGTAAGTCAAACATGTAC
Source organism: Sequoiadendron giganteum (assembly GCA_007115665.2). Taxonomy (NCBI): domain Eukaryota; kingdom Viridiplantae; phylum Streptophyta; class Pinopsida; order Cupressales; family Cupressaceae; genus Sequoiadendron; species Sequoiadendron giganteum. The sequence goes on from CM021109.1 coordinate 624,247,277, forward strand.
ATGTCAATAAGGGAACTACAAGTACTCATAAACACGTAAGCCTCAAAAAGTATACACACGAATACATAGAATACACAAATTAAAACAAAGTATATGCACGAATACAAGGTATATGCATGAAAACATGTAAGCCACAAAGTATACACTCGAATGCACATAAGTCACAAAGTATACACGTAAGTTGTAAAGTATACACTTGAATATACGTAACTCATATCTATTGAACCATCAATTTAGAATGCAAATATGGACAGGCATCGAAAAAAGATATTTGTATTAACCAAATAGCCATGTAGGCATACATAAATATATGTCGATATAAGTATGAAATATATGTACAAAATAGCCATGTAGGCTTACGAGAATGCCATCTAGGCATACAATGTCAAATATGTCCAATAAAAAAAATGTACAAAACTGCCATGCAGGCATACAATAAAGGACTCTAGAATCAAAAGTCATTGCTCTCCATGCCTAGGAAATAAAATCTTTCCCTTTCCTTTTCACTCGGATGGTGATAGGTTTTTCACTCATTTTTGTTGCACTCGTGGAGTGCTCCTGCTACTCCTCCTAGGGTTTAGTTCATGGTGAAGTTTTAACTGTTACAATAAGAAGTAAAGACATGAATATATAGAAATTACATTATAAAAAATGATATATTTGAAAAAATAATCACTTACAGCCATCTCACGATCTCTGTCCATGAGGGAAATATCCTCATGCCCATGCTCAGGCATGCTCAAGCCTTGTATAAACCATGAAAATAGACAAAAACTATGTGAATCAATAATGGTTTGATTTCTCACTAACTAACATCTATAACAACAAATGTAAATTAAAATTTACTAATTTGACTCATACCTCTTCTGTCAGAGCCATCGAGGATTGTATAGCAGATGTCACACCAATATCCATTTCCCTCATCACATTCAGAGGTGTATCGTCTCGCAACAACTGAAAATAAAACAACAAATTATTCAACGTAATCAACGATGTGCATGCATAAACTACACAAATCTATTAAGTACTTGATTCATTAGTTAAATTCTTTATTCTATTACCTACATGAAGGTTTGATTAAATCCACCGCCATTGGGAAGTGTTCCATCAAAACCTCCAATATTAGTCTATTCAACATCCAAAATCGCATATTAAATTACCATTCGTAAAACAATGCCATTAATATGCAATAAACTTATAATTGTTTACTAGTTACATACCCTAGCGATAGGTGTACTGCAAAAATAGGTTGGTGGGGGGCAGTGTATCTAGTCTCGACACTGTGACCTTGCAATTTTATTAAAATCATAAAAAAAAAATTAGTTAATCTTGCATTTCAAAATCGAAATTTAATAAATTAAATTCAATGAACACATGCATTAACTTTTACTTGACTATCAATGCCATATGCCTCATGCAAAATGTCAGCTGCCCTCTCCATCTCCATAGCTGCAAACAGATCCTATGTACCAGTCTCCTAAGGGTTGGTGGGGTCATGTGAACAAGTAGCCCCGCAAGATTCACACACATGTGTTCGAAGACCACCACTAGAAGACTCCCCTGGATGGCACTGTAGAATAGGGCTAGTATGATGGATGACACTCTGGGTCAAAGTGCTGATTGCCTGCAATGTCTCTACGTTAGCACTTTCCTTCACGACAGAAGGCATAACAATGTGCTCATGAGGTGGCCTAGCGAGAGCTTGTCTACCTTGCCGCATAGGATCCGGCTATGCACCAGGTCTATCCTGAGCTGACCCTCCACCTCTCCCCTGGAAATCCCTCATATCAAAATAATTTGGGATTTTGTTCAATATGAACTCACTATATAGTTTCCTAAGGAAATATTGCAGGACCTCGCAATTGTTGCACGGTGGGTAATTGAAGACCATGTACCACCTATCATAAAACCGCTCCTTCATTTTTTGGTGGTGGCACCAATGGATAGGAAACCTCTTCGCATTGAGGGTAAGATTTTGATTTGTGCGTGGGTCGGTGAATAATGAAGACAAATCACCTTTTGTTATTTTTAAATCTTTCACATCCTTGTATGATAGTTTGTTTGCATAATACTCCCTAGCTGCCTACCTCCTATCTTCCCATCCAGTTATTTTTTTCCCAACTGAATCTACATTTTTTAACATATCTTTCAATGAATTTGCTAGGGTCATTCTTTCTATGGTTGAACCATTTGGATCACTCAACCTATTGATCAAATCCTCAATTTGTTTTTTGTTGTTCTCAATTTCACTCATTAAATTTTGTTGAGTGCCAGGAGGGGGTTGAGTGATTGGTGGAGGAGGTTGATATTGTGGTTGATTTTGATCTTGAGGATTTGGCTGGTCCTCCTATTGAGGATTTTGAGGGTTTGCAGGTTGATTTGCATCTCCTAAAAATTAAAACAAATAGATATCAAATTCAACCTAAAACTAACAAATTCAAAACAAAAGCATAGAATCCTTACCTCTTACAGCTCCTCGTCGTCGTGGCGCCATCGTTGTGAAGAAATTCAGATTCTTGGTGAAAAATTCTTCTCCTAGAACGCGAGCGCGATATTTGGGGTTTTTGGCCGCAGGTGGAGCAAACAAACCAGTTGAAATACAAATGAGATATTTGCATTTGTTTTTTTGCTTTTAACAAAAGATAACGCGAGCACGTTATAACGCACTCGCGTTATGTATTTTTATTTGTGGCCAAAGGGAACTTGCCTAGGTTTAACGAAAGACATAACGCGAGCGCGTTATAACGTGCTCGCATTATGGCTTTCAAGTTTTGTTTTTTTAGGGTGTCCACGGAATTGCTACCCATTTCCATGCACCCGCCCCTTTGTCAATATTTCTCTCTTTATATCTTCGTCCAGGATAGAACATTGTGTCTTGCTTAATCTGAATAGTTTGATTATTAGATTTCCATGTTGTTTGTGTATATGATTAAATTATAATATTTAGAGACTGGACTATGTATTTGGACTTCTCCATTTTATTTGTAGGGTCATCATTTCTTCATGATATGTTATATTAGGAGGAAGGGTTTATATTTTTTTTTAATGTTTTCTAATAATTTTGAAACTTCTATGTTTGATTCGGATCTTAATACGCACTTCCTGTGGGTTGATTGAATTACTACATATGTGCTTGTATCGAGCCTTTGTTGTTCGTTCTCCTCCCAAAAATGAAGGGAAGTGGTGTTATGTGTCTCTCATATCACTCATAGAGGGAAGCTTGTGGTTTTTAAATGTTGTAAAAGCATTGGCGCATCACCATTTTTCATTTTTTTTTCCCTTTTCCGAAACTCAGAGAAGAGTCAGCTTTCTATAAAAATTCTGGAGGTATTCAGTGAGGCGCATATTGTCCCCCACTCACTGAATTTCCCATAAGACTATCGGAGAGGTGCAAGCTTTTATGATCAACAGTTCTTTTTCTAGCACGCTTGGTGGGACCTATTCCAAAGGCCTGATTAGAAGTCAAAAATATTTCTAGATCAGACTAGAGGAAGGAAACTAGAAGTTTCATGCCTAGGGTTCAAACAAGAGCATCATCGAAGGGTAACTTTCATTACTCTAAGTTATGAACCTCAGTACCTAGGAGAAGAAGAGTCGCAGGTTTTGTATCACCTGTGAGAAGTAGAAGAGTAAGGAGTAAGAGTCCAGAGTTTAGAGCCTTATCTACTCCACCTGGAGGCCAAATTTTCCAAATAAGAATACCAGTTTACTCAATATATAGGAATCTTTTATCCATAGCCCACATGCTCCCTCCTGCTCCCAGAAAATTTGTAACCTAGGATAGTGGTAGTCCACTATGGCCACCTACTCCACCTAATGTCTTGCCCACCATACCCGCTAATGCCCTCAAGGCTATTCCAAAAAAATTTGGGGAGGACTTTAAAACCCCTTTCGAACACCTCCAAAACGTAGCGGAAGTATGTAGGGTGCACAATATCATGGAGGAAAATATTGATTTGAGATTGGTGGTCACTTCTTTCAAAGGGAAGGCTCAAGATTGGTACAGATCTCTGACTTCCAATTCTATTATCTCATGGGATGATCTCAAAGAAAAAAATTAAAATTTTTTTCGAAGAAAGGAGATCATTCATCGCTATAACATCAACTAATTACCATCAAGAGAGCCTTGCAAGAATCTATGAGTGACTTCAACACCAGGTTTAACAAAACCTAGCAGTGGATCCCAACTATTGCATGACCTCCAACTGCTATGGCATTCATGTTCTTTTTGAAGGCCATCAATTCAGATATTGCGGTCTTGATAACTTCCATGGGAGGAGATACTCTACCTAATCCCTACGAGTTGGAAGTCTACATGGAAAATAATTTTATAGATGTAGGAAAGCTTCTACCACGACCCTTCGATGCCCATTTTTCCTAAAATCTCAGGTGCTCCGCTCTGAGAAGAGTCTTCTCTAAACACTCTAGCAACACAAATGATGAGCCCAAATCCACCCCAGTCTATGTACGTGTACCCTACAACACAACCAGGCACATCGGGTTCTTCCTCAGTAGCAGCGGACCTTAACGATATGAACAGCCTAATACGATCCTTTGCTAATGAGCTAGTTCTCATCAAGCGGCATCAAGAAGCTCCTCTAAAACAAGAAACTTAGGCGTACCAAGGAGGTAAATCCTTCTATCAATAGAATCAACAAAGTACATGTCAAGGACCTTCAGGTCGGGGAGGTTAGAAAGAAGCTTCCACCAACCAAATAGTCTCGGTTACCATGTCGTTACAGATGGTCAAGGACAGCCATAGCAAAGAGTTGGTACCAAGTCAAAATAACCTGGCTGATGATGAAAATGCATGGTTTTTTCCTTGCAATAATAGCCATATTCCTCAGAATTCCCCAAAGGAAACTTGCAGCAAAGAATAGAAAAGTAGAGGATCAAAGGCACGCAACCAAATACAGAAGGATATGAGTCTCCCGAGATGGAAAATGCTCACTTTAGAGCACAAATGCAAGAGATATCCATAGAGAAAGAGTTGGAAATAGCACTAAATCAAGCACTTTTATCTTGGATGGAAGAAGAGGATGTAGTTTTTGTGAACGAAGCTCCGAAAACTAGCACTTTTCATGTACATTCAGATTACAACACCAGATCCAAGAGAAGACTCATCAGGGAATATGTGCCATAGGCTCCGCCTCATTTCCAGTCTCACTAGCCACCATCATGTGAGATAAAACTGCCCCAACTGGCTATTCAACTGACTCAACAACAATAGATTCCACTAGCACCTAAAAAATTGCCTGATAAGACATCAAACCCATTCACAACGGATCGTCTTCCTCAGAACCCAAGAGAGATTCTTCCATTCAGACCAAATATTCAACCAATCAGAATGCTCAACATGGTGGAGCAGATGAAGAATCCACTTGTTAATGTGTCTCTATGGGACATAATATCTATCCTCAAGCAAAATAATTTTTGCAAGAAGCACTAAAAAATGTAGAACCAAGGTCGGAGACAGACGGAGTTCTGCCACATGATTTGAATAAAGACAAAGTACACATGTTGGATCCTCAAATTCTAGAGGTCGTAGCTTATACAAATGATGCGGATAAAGAAAAAGAGAAAGAGGTAAGCAAGCCAAAGCCCACTCCTTTATTTTTGATATTAATTATGGGAGATAAACCTCTGCACAATAATTTGATTGACTCGGGAGCCAGTACAACAGTCATGCCAAAGCAAGTGGTTCATGCCTTAATGCTCAAGTATGAACCTTTCGAAAAGGGAATCATGCAACTGGACAGAAAGAAGGTTTTGACAGTTGGTCAAATAAAATATCTATCCATAACCCTTTTTTCGTGTCCAAGCCAGACAATTTCGCAGGAGGTAGTAATAATCGACATTCCCCCAATTTTTAGGATGTGTCTTTCTAGATATTTTAGCGCAAAGCTAGGCGGATATTTGGCACTAGATTGGTCCCATCTAATATTAAGAACCAAACATGGAGCAAAGATGAAGATTCTCTCAGAATATTTGCATCCCGAACACATAGTGGACAATGTTGTTCTCTGTTTTGAGACCGCACATACTTCTTTTTCAAAGAAAGAGGGATATTGTGTCAAAATTTTGGAAGATGAAGAAGAAACAAGTGAGTGGACCCTTGAAGAGGAGGTTCTCCTTAACCAGTTCATTGACTCCGATTCATTTGGAAACTTCCATGCCATGAGACTGGGTACTTATGTCATATTTGATGATGACATGGTCCATCCAAAACTAATGAAATATCAGGTAAGCTATGATGATCTGATGGATAATCGTCTGTGGAACCTGTAATTTGATGGTGCCAAATGCAAAGCTAGTTTAGGAGGAGTCTAGTTGCTATCTTTGATAGGATCTGAGACCCTCAAGGCCTATCATTTAAAGTTTTTGTGCTCAAATAATGATGCGGAATATGAAACATTAATCCATGGTCTATTTCTTGTTGAGTGGATGGGTGTGAAAAGACTGCAAGTATTTGGAGATTTTGCGTTGATAGTAAACCAAGTCCGTGGAAAAGCAATGGCAAAAAATATGAGGATGAAGGCCTATAAACATCGGATATGGGATTTAATTGAGGGTTTTGAAGCTGTCAATGTGCAATTTATTCCCTCATCCTTGAATGGTATAGAAGACTGGATGGCTTCCATTGGGTCATAGTTTGAACCAAGTTCCGACTCAAAGCCAAGTGCAGTCCGTATTATTGCTTGACTGTCAATTCTCGACAACGATAAAAATTGGCAAGTGTTTGAAGATGATGCCCAAATAGCTACTTTCGTTCAAAAGGTAGAAGGACCTTCCGACTGTTTAGAATTAGAGTTTTAACCATTTGAATGGCAGGTCATTCAGCTAAAGGGAAATAAGCTCCCTCAGGGTTTGATTTACCTCAAGAATATTTTTTATTGTGAAGATGTGAGGAATGGAAAGCAAAGGTTCATAGCCGACAAAAAGGATTATGAAGAGTTGAATGTCAGGAATGACAGAAGATTGAAAGTCAAAAGAAATGTATAGTGGGAAGACAGAGAAAGGCTAAGAGATCTATGATCTAAGTATGAAGGAGTTATAGCATGGACCTATGATGATCTCAGAGGATACGATCCCAATATAATTCAGCATACCATTGACTTTGTTAGCGTTTCAAATCGCACCTCTGGAATGCATTCTAGAAACGGAAAGCTATGTGCAGTAAACTACTCTTCGAATTAGGAGGGGAAGCTCCCTCTTTTGCTAAGTTGCATAAAGAATGTAATCTAAACTTAATTACGCCTATCTTTTTGGTTCAGCTGTGAGAACACAAGGTTATAGAATGCTAGATGTTGCAGCTGAGGCTTTCCCTTTAATGAAACTAGACAGCTACAACTTAACCTACACTTAAAATTTTTTTACCCTCTCAAGTAAACGCAGAGCAAGAGAGTTTAGAAATAGACGAGTTTGATTTCTGACAAATATACTTAGATAAACTATTCTTCAACATACATTTTAAGGCAAGCTGAAAAAGAGATCATAAAAGCATTACGGAAATACGAGATCTTTATTTCAAGGCAGACAAAGCATGCTCAAGATTTTATTCTCTCATACTTCTAACACAAAAACAAATAGACTTAAATTTGAGATATTTATATCAGGGTAGACAAAGCACGCTCAAGATTTTATTTACTCAAGTTTCTAGAACAAAGGATTACAACTTCGGGACAGTAAGTTGTAGAACCACGCTTGCAACATGCGATCAACCTAATTTATAATCAACACAACACATGCACTAAACAAAAATTTTCAGCTAAAGAGGCATGCAAACTTGCTCTTTACACAAAGTGAACAATACTAAACGATAACAAACATGAAGGCATAAGCTCAGTGATTCTGTTATCACAAGCACGGTTAAAGAAAAATGAGCAAAAACTGCTCTTATTTATAACTAAGCAGAGGAGTAGGAAACCCTAAAATCTCCTTGCTTTTACAACTACTGCTTGCCAACATGCAAAATTTATTTCTAAATCTAGAACATCTAAACCTAGAAATTATTTTAAAAATGGAAAGTGCCAACTCGTGACAACTTGTTACAATGTTTTCTTTCTATCCTCAAAGAATGAATAAGTTTTGAGACAAGAATAGAAAGAAAGCATGGAAGATTCTTCTAGAAGAAAGTGGATTTAAACCTCGATCACATCCGCTAAAAAGAGGGCAACTTCATCTATACTAGGAGTGTTGATGCTATTAATAGCAAAATGCTGCTTTTCCAAGATTTCTTCGCCATCTGTAATTGATCTCAAGAAATCTTCACTCTCATTGGCCGCTTTCTCGAACCTTGCTGACATCATGGAAATCATCATTATTCTCCCAACACTACCATCATTGCCATGCAATATGCTTTGAAACTCATCTTGGACTACGGCAAGCCCAATGTAGGAACCATCCTCAAGGAAATACTGACAAGGAATTGCTGCAACTACTTCTCTGACGAACCTAAGAGTATCAACAACTCTTTGTTTATATATTGCAAACTCCTCAGATATTTTGAAATATGTATTTACTTTGAAAAGATGAATTTCTTTACACTCCAGGATTTGTCTTTTATGTTCTCTTTCCATTGTAGAGCCACAAGCCATCTCCAAATCTGCAATTATGATTTCGTGCATTGGCTTGAACTCGGCTATCAGCTGTTCAAAATCCTGGATGCCTTGACGTAAGTCATGATCTTTGTATCTTAGCTAGAAGACCTGTGTTAGAACTTATTTTCCTCTGTTGATGATCTCTTCAATCCACTCTTGATTTTGTTTCCCACAAATAACTAATTGCCTTAACTGATGCTGATCAGCTGGTGTTTCTAAGACTTGAGGCAGCAACTCGGCTGTTTGTGAGGTGCCTTGGATAAGATTTGATATGTATAACCAGAGTTGACGATTTTCAGCCTTGAGGGCTGCCTTGTCTTCTCCATCCTTCTGCACTCTTTCTTGAATGGTTTTTGTTACCATTTTAAACAAACTCATATCAGCATGTCAGGTACTCTTACCAAGGTTTTCTTTGACCATGATGAAATCATCAACATCCACCTCATCTCTGATTTTTTCTTCAAGAGGTGTAGTTGTCTCCATGACCATTTCACCCTCAAGATTCCTCTTGAAATGCATTTGTTTCTTGGCCTTCTTTTTGGGTCCTTCCTGATATATACTGAGGTCGTCATCAATTACCTGATTTCAAGGCCTTCTTCTCATCCTTCCCAAGGAGCTCTCAAGCCAAGATGTGGTATCTCTACTCACATCCAAGGGAGGAATAATTGCAACATTGGCCTCTATCTCCTCGTCTTCCAAATCAATATGAATTGGCACAGACCTAGGAGATGGTAGAGGATCTTGTATCAAAGGCTCATCATGTTGAACTTCTTCTTGAAGTATGGGCTCTGGTGGAGGAATTTTTGTTTCAAGTGTAGGCTGCTCCTGTATAACAATCCCTGTATAATCCAACCTCCTTTCAGCATTCTTTGCTGACCTACTGCCCTTTGTGACCTCTGGAGACTGAACTTTTTATTTATTCTTCATTTGTACTCTTGAAGAAGAGGGAAGAGATGAATGTTTCTTTGGCGGCTCTGCTACTGGAATAGACTCCCTTCTCTTGAGGATTAAGAAAGTCTTACTGTACTCCACCACTTGTCTTGTTCTTTCTTCCACTATGATACATTCTTTGTGAGCCCAGTTGACCTGTGGAAGAAGTTGTTGCTCAACCTTATTTCTAGTATAGGCTGGAAGGATTACATCCCCATCATCATCTGACAACCCTTCAATATCTTCTAATAAGCAATCTTTCATTTGATGAAGGGTTAACCTACTGTGAATTCGCCTTCGTACCTCATAATCATCTTTGAAATTAGCCCAAAATTCTTCAAGTGCAGGCACATGAGCATAGTTCTGACCAAGTCTAGATGCATAGAAGCCATGGGGATCATATGATCATCTCTCGCCGAAAGTCTTGAGACCGAATTTTTCTAACTTGTTACCCATTAGTTTAGCTTCTACGGATGATCTACAAGTGTAAATACCTAAAGCAAAAGGAAAGCTAAAGGTTGGTTTCTTCTTGTTGCGCAGACGGGTGTGAACATTTGAAATATGCCTGAAGAATTCCATGCATACCACTTCATCTAATGGATACCTCGGTAACATAAGTGGAGCTCCTGAATAACCATACACCCTTAGGTAAGTGAAGGTTGCAAACTGAACAAACCAATCTGCCCATTCTAATATTGCATCCCTAGCAACAGATGAGATTCGAACAGGTAGCTCAGTGTCCAGGTCTCGCAGTGTGTAAATCAAGACTGTTTCATTCACCCTTTTGTAATGACGTGATGTAGCGGTAAATTCCAACTAGAATAGTAGTTGTAGACATATTGAATGTTTAAAGAACCCTCCATGTTCAAGCCTCTGAATTTACCTTGATAGGCAACCAAATAGACTAGGTAGGAGACCATATGAAATGCATGTCTATGAAAATACTCAGTTATCTGATGATGTAAGCAATCACTGATCAATGTAGGCCAATCGTAGAACTCTATCTTTTTTATTATATGAGGTATCACATAGAACATCCAAGGCTGAAACCTTGTTGCATCTGCTTGACCTATAACTCAATTGAGTAGGGTTATTATGATGGCGAATTCATCTTTGAATTGTCCTCTTCCAACATCTTTCGACAATGTAGAATGTTTCTCTTTCAGCCACCTATGTGCAATCTTCTTGTTGTATTTATCTTGATGTTCTTCCCATATCCTTTCACATTCTTCCACGTTGATGGTGACACTTCCAGGCCATGTTGGAATGGAGAAGCACTTCTCAATCATGTCTGGTTTTAGGCTGCAAATGATTCTCCCATCAATTGACTGTATCTCCCTTATAGCTAGATTGTAATGCTTGATGCAAGCAATTATGAACTCTAGACTCTGTACTGAGAAAGATATGGATGTTGTTGCAAGAAGACTCGAATGGCCAAGATGCCTGATGGTGGAGTTGTCTACATCTTCTAGAGGACGTAAATTGAACACTAGCTTGATATGATGCAAGTCAGTTTCGACTGTTTCAATAAAATCATGGTAAAGCACTGATTTGGTCTTGAACTCTGTAGGAGTGTATTCCATTCTAAAAGACTTGAAGATTGACAGTAAACATGCCTAGGTTCAGACAAAATTTGGCAGACTTTCTAAATTTAGCTTGCTGATTTTTCTTCCTCCAATGGACAAATTTTTGAGATTTTCTATGAGATATGGGTTTTGACTAGAATTTCGTTACAAGCCAACCCAGATCGTCAGTTTTTGAAAATATGGAGTGAAGACTGAAAAAGCAACAAACCCTAATTTTCTCCAAAAAAAAGCAGAAAAAGTTGGCATCTGGGTATTGTTCTTGAGCATAATCTGAATGGACCCAGTAGATTAGATTTCGAAAACCTTGGCTTCTAACTGAAAAAGCAACAACTTTTAGTTTCTCTAAAAAAGTTGAGGTATGGGTTTTGTCTAGAAGAAGGTTTAACATAGACCCAGAAGACTAGAAATGGATGAATATGAAGTTTTCCCTAACATGCAAAATAAAATCGGTTGTTGCAACTTAGAGAAATTTCTTCAACAGTTTGTCCAGAAGATAGAACAAAAATGGATCAGCTTGCTGAAATTTGATAGTATAGGCCTTCTTCTTCACAAATTCGATGTTTTTGATGAGAAAATATGAACGAGAAGGTCTTCTTTGATTGTTGATCTGAAAATTTATGAGAAAACAGCAAGTTAGGGTTCTTGAATCTTGAAAAATATAGGTTTGAAGTTGTTGCTTTGTTTCTCTTTGAAGGCACCTACAAGAAAATATGAAAAATAATACATAAAGGTGTCCTTAAATAAGTTTTTACTTTGAAAACAGCCTCTCAAACCCTAATCTTGAAGAAACCCTAAACCTAATTCATGCCTTGAGCAAAGGCGTCTTTCTCTTCTCTTTGAAATTTTGAAATTTTCAAAAATAAACTAAGGCATGAAGAAATGGGCGCCCTTCTTGAGGTATGGCACCCAGTCTCCCCAGACTTAGCCAAGTTTCTATCATTTTCAACTTTTGTTCACTTTCTGACCCTGCTTTAGCTTTGTCTCCCGGCCTCTGGATTTATACGATGAACGAACGGATTCTTCTATCATGGAGCTTGATCACATCTAACAACTTTTTTCTAAAGACGTCATCTGCTAAAAACTTCATTTGTCCCTTTGAAATGTCAGGTGCCTATCATTGATAAGGGCGCCCATTTTCTCCAAAGTTAGCCATTTTTTATGATATTCAAATTTATGCTTGCATTCTGACCTTCAAATGATTTCACTATTTCGGGTGTTGTACTTGTCAGATTGACTGGCTATCAAGTTCACTGGACAGCTGAGATGAATCTGGAAGGGGTCTTCTAGATCACTCATTTTCAGAAACTGACTTCTGGTGGCCTTAAACCCTAGGCGCCCTTCTTGAAGTATGGCGCCCATAGCTTCCAGTGTTAGTTTTTTTTTTTGTTGAATTTTCACTGTTGCTTTCCACTTTCTTGCCATTTTTCACACTTTTTCTCCTCTGTTTTCTTGGCAATATCTGATGACTGCTAACTCTGACGGACGAGCTAACGAATTCATTGGAGAGCTGGATCTAGTCTGACGAAGTTATGTTCGAGGATTCTTTTGAAAATTTGACCATCTGCTATCTCAAAAGTTTGGGCACCCTTCTTGAGGTATGGCGCCCATCTTACCCGGACTTAGATTTTATTTTGTTTTCTTCATCTTCAGAGTTTTAAAATACCTCTCTTTGTGGCTCCTGTTCGTCTTGAATTTGATAGTGACTAGATGATCTGACGAGCATGCCAACTGATTCGTTGCGGAGCTAGGATGATTCTGAGCAACATTGACTTGGAGACGGAAACCCTAATTTTGGCTTTTGGCCTCCTGAAAGGCTAGGCACCTTTCTCCTTCAGGGGCGCCTATGTTTGGCAGTGTTAGAAAATTTTATCAGCTTTTCAAATTTTACCTTGTAAAATGTGCCTTCCTTATGCTTGCCTACCAAAATGAAAAATTTACTAAGGCATGGAAGGATGGGTGCACCCTTTCTTGACTGGGGCGCCTGAAGTCTCCAGACTTAGACAAAATTTGGCATTTTTAATTTTTTTAAACGTCCTTAGCCTGTTCTTCGTTTCTTGTGCACATTGTTCACTGACAGTCTCGGTTTGATGCTCAAACACTTGTTCCTAACACCTGGCAGCCAACTGACTTCCATTAGTGACCTTAGATCTCCAAAGCAGCTTCTGAAAAAGCAGAATAGACCCAGTAGAGAAAAACTGATCTTTTTGTGATTCGGACTACACCAGCCTGATGAGGAAGTATTTTAAGCCAATCAAAATCAGTCTTAACCCTAACAGCCAAAATTTCCATTTTTAGAAATTTTCTATTTTTAGAAAATTTTACAAGTATCCATTTCGTAAGAAACCCAAAAAAGTTTCTATTTTTAGAAAACTGTTAAATATAGAAATTTTCCTAAAATTTAGGGATGAAAAACTGAGATTTGGTTTTGTAGGTTTGATGTTTTTGAACCGACCCAGATTGTCAGATTTTGAAAATTCAATTTTATGACCCCCATGCAAGACATGCAAACCCCAATTTTGACCTTTTTTGATAGATTTGGCAGTATCTTGACTCATTTCATCAAAATGCCTAAGTGTAGCGAAAAATTTAATTTTGGGGTACAACAGACTTGGCGGAAGGGTCGAAGCCGATCTAACAAAAGCAAAGGCATGTTAATCTGAAGTTCAAAGCGCTGATGGCACAAGAACTCACTAAACTGATTGAGTCTTGAATCATTTATCCAATTAAACACTCAACTTTGTTATCTAATTTGGTATCGGTTCGGAAGAAAAATGGTGATATCAAGCTTTGTGTCAGCTTTCAGGACCTGAACAAGGCCTCGCTGAAAGATCATTATCCTTTGCCATCCATGGAGTAGATCTTGCAAAAATTGGCCAGGCCGAAGATCTTCTCATTACTTGATGGCTTTTCAGGGTACAATCAAGTGCTTATCAAATATGGTGACAAACATAAAACAAATTTTACCACTAAGTGGGGTACGTTCGTGTACGCAAAGATGCCCTTCGAACTCTAAAATTTTGGTGTTGTTGAGAGTTTGTGTCTCAAACTCACTGGTATAACCCAGTAAATGTCTCCAATTAGCAAAGAGGTAATGAGTGTTAAGTTCATTCTTGTATCGTTGTACCATTGGATGATTGTGAGAGAGGTGTGGTAGTGCAGTATACCGTCTTACTACAAGAGCCATCATGTAGAGGTGTGGTAGTGCGGTGATACCACCATACTGTGGGTACCTTCTCACTAAGGTGCGGTAGTGCAATTACCGCCATACTGTGGAAGCTTTCTCAGAGCCAAGCGATAGCGCGATATACCGCCACCCTGCAGGATCCTCTAGAATGAATAGCGGTAGTGCGGTGTATACTGCCATACCACGGGAGTCTTCAACATGTCTAGTGGTAATGTGGTAGTAAGATTGTGGGTGAATAAGTGCGGCTTGGTTAACTATTGAGGTGTACGTCGAACAGTGGAGGAGGATTGTTGACTTGGAGATGGTTTTTCGAAGACTAGAAAGTTTGATAGTTGCTCGAAAGAGGAAACTAAACTGAACCATCTTTATAGAGAACAAATTGATCATGGTTGTTGCTATACATTGCAATGTATTGTGAATGTTATGGGTTTGATGGTTGGATGGTTGAATGATTATTGGGTGTTGTTCATTGTATGTTTAATATGCATTGTAACAGTGAAACTTTGTTGTTGTGATATTGATTATTAGAAAAGAGAGTTTATAACTTGTATGTAATTCAATTACTGTAATACAAGAGATTTTTCTTTGGTGTGGTGGGTTTTTCTCCCATAAGGGTTTTCCCACGTAAATCTGGTGTTCATTTGTGTATGCGTATATTTATTTGTTCTACTATTTCTTCCATGTGCATCTTAATGAACTGTAATTGCAAAATTTAAAGACATATTTGCATACTTCTCTAAGTATTGACATTAGGAGAGTTAGCTTCACACCTTTAATTTTCCTAACAAGTGCTATCAGAGCCTGGCCAGTAGTGTTATCCTTGTGGGTAGGTTGGGGTTTTTTTTTTTTTCAATCCTGTTCAATGGGAGTTTTGTAGAAGTCTGGTAATTTTCAAATTACAGATTGAGATGGCAATGGCGAGTACATCAGGAAAGATTAAAATTGAGAAATTCAATGGCAGCAATTTTGAGTTGTGGAAACTCAAAATGGAGGATTTGTTGGTTGATCATGATCTTTGGGTTGTTGTGTCTGGAATGAAACCTTCATGCATGAAATAAGAAGAATGGGAACTGGAAGATCAAAAATCAAAGGGGCTAATAAGGCTTTATTTGGCAAACTCTATTCTTCTGAATGTTCATGAAGAGAAGACTGCATCTTCTTTATGGAAAAGACTAGGAGATATTTATTAGGGCAAGTCCTTGGTGAATAAGTTGTTCTTAAGGAAGAAGTTGTACTCTTTGAAAATGTAGGAAGGAGCGTATGCTTCTGATCACTTGAATGCTTTTAACATTTTGATTGCTCAGTTAGCATCTATGGGTGTGAAGATTGATGATGAAGATCGTTGTATGCTTTTATTATGTTCTTTGCCGGATTCTTGGGATCACTTGGTGATGGAGATTGGAAGCACGACAACCACTTTCAATATGGAAGATGTGGTTTCTTCTTTGTTATCAGAAGAGATCAGAAGGAAATCTTTTGAGATGGCAAAGGAGGCTCTTGTTGTTCGAGGTAGATCGAAAGAAAGAGGCAAGAAGAAGGATAAGAAATCCAAATCGAAGTTAGAAGGGAGATCAAATTCAACTGGAAAAAATTTCAAGGTGAAGTGTTGGAATTGTGGGTAGCCTGGTCATGTCTGAAAGGATTGCAAAGAGGAGAAAAAGAAGAAGAAGAACTATTTCAAAAATGATTCATCTTAGAGCAATGCATATGACTTCATTACAGCCTTGGCAATACGGGCATCAGATGATGTTTGGTTGATTGATTTTGAAGCATCTTTCCACATGACATCTCATAGAGACTAGTTCACAAAGAATGAAAAATACAATGGTGGAAAGGTGTATTTAGCAACCAATTCATCTCTAGAAATTGTTGGTCGTGGAAGAGTCAGAATTTAGTTTCCTGATTGAATAATTAAGGGAATTGATGGTGTAATGCATATACCAGGTCTGGCTCAAAATTTACTTTTTGTAAGCAAGTTGAATGATGTTGAAGTGCAAGTCTCATTCTTAGGCAATGGCTGCAAAATGACTAGAGGCTCGATGGTGTTGGCTAGGGGTGCTTGAATTGGTACTCTGTATAAGTTGGATGCTCTGATAGTTCAATGTAACAGTGTCTCTATGAAATCACAAAAGGTTGTGCTTAAAGAGGAGAAAGAAAAGTTCATATTGGGGCAAACTCTTTGGAATTTAAACTTCCAGCAGAGAAGACTATGCTCTGGCATCAAAGGCTCGGTCACATTGGTGAAAAAGGTTTGAAATCCTTGAACAATAAAAACCTAGTTGAGGGACTTGATGATTGTAACCTGGAATTTGAATTTTCTGAACATTGTATATATGGTAAAAATCATCATGTTTCATTTTACTCTAGTCCTCGCAAATCTTCTGGTGTTCTGGATTATATTCACTCTAATGTTTTTCGTCCAATGAGTGTACCTTTGTTATCGAAATCTAAATATTATGTTTCTTTTATTGATGATTATTCGAGAAGGGAATTTGTGTATTTTTTTTAAAGTAAATCAGAAGTGTTCAATCGTTTTAAGGAATTTAAAAACCTTGTTGAAAATCAGACTGGAAGAAAAATAAAGTGTTTAAGGACTGACAATGGTGGTGAGTTTTTTTTTTATGAGTTCAAAAGGTATTGCAAAGACCATGGGATTAAAAGGCATAAAACTACACCTTATACTCCACAACAAAATGGAGTTGTTGAAAGGTTGAATAGGACATTGGTGGAGAAGGAAAGAAATATGTTGAGCAATGTTGGTCTAGAGAAAAAATTTTGGGTTGAGGCTATGGCCACAACATGTTACTTGTTGAATTGGTCTCCTTCATCAACACTTGTTGATAAAACGCCTATGGAAGCTTAGTCTACTAAGAAGGCCTCTCTGAGACATGTTTGTGTCTTTGGCTACGAAGCATATGTTTATGTACCTAATGTGAAAAGATATAGATTGGAAAATAAATTTGTTAAGTGTATCTTCACTGGCTATGACATTGGTGTGAAAGGATACAAGCTTTGGAATCTTGAGATTGAGAAGGTATTCTATAACAGAAGTGTAATCTTTTGTGAGTTGAAACCTTCTGCGTTAGATCTACAGTTAGAGACGAAAGAACAAGAAGAGAAAAATGATGTTGTTGAAATAACTCTAACTCCTGAAAAAGAGGAATGACACATTGATAGTGTACCTAAAATTGAGGAGAGTTTGAGCAGCTCTTAGAGTTCTAAACAAGAAGAACTGCAACCTTAGCCTCAACCTATGAGGAGGTCTACACATGAGAAGAAGAAACCTGATAGGTTTTGATTCTCTATGTTGGATTCTAGTTGTTCCTATGCTTTGATTACTAACATGGATGAGCCTAGGACTGTTAAAGAGGCAACTAAATTTTTTGATTTAGATTCCTGGTTGGAAGCCATGAATGAAGAAATGGCATCATTAAAGAAAAATGATACTTAGGATTTGGTTCCATTGCCTGAAGGTAGGAAGCCTGTGGGTTGTAAATGGGTATTTAAGAAGAAAATTGGTCTAGATGGTTGTATTGAACAATATAAATCAAGGTTGGTTGCAAATGGATATTCCTAGGTAGAGGGAATTGATTATGGGGAAAAAAATTCTCCAGTAGCAAAGTTGACATCTATCAGATTTATTTTATCACTTGCAGCAGCATATGACTGGGAGATTGAGTAGATGGATGTGAAGACAAAATTTCTTCATGGTGAGCTTGAAGAAGAAAATTATATGTCTTAGCAAGAGCACTTTGTGAAAAAAGGTAAAGAAAATCTAGTTTACAAGTTGAAAAAATCTTTGTATGGATTAAAATAATCTCCTAGAATGTGGTACCAGAATTTTCACACATTTTTTTGTCACTAAGTTTTGTAAGATTGAAATCAAAACATTGTGTGTTCTTCAAAACTTAAAATGATCGAGTTCTTATTATTGCACTCTATGTCGATGATATGTTGTTCATAGGGAATAGTAAGTCTATGATTTTTGATCTAAAATATCAATTGTCTGCAAATTTCAAAGTGAAGAATCTTGGTGTAGCAAGGTACATTCTAGGAATGGAAATAACCAGGGAAAGAAAGAGTAGAAAACTTTGGCTCAGTCAGAGAAAGTATATTAACACTATTCTAGAGATATTTTGTATGACTGATTGCAAGTAGCTAGTTGTTCCAGTTTTGCAAGGAACGAAGCTATCTATTGAAGATTGTCCAAAATCTCCTACTAAGATGGAGGACATGACAAAGGTTCCTTATGCAAGTTTTGTTGGCAGTTTAATGTATGCAATGGTCTGTACTAGGCCTGACATTGCCCAAGTAGTGGGAGTACTTAGTCAGTTTATGGAAAATATAGGAAGGACACATTGGGATGCTGTGAAAAGAGTGTTTAGATATTTGAAGGGCACTTCAAAATATGCTTTGTGTTACCATGGAAATTTTGTTGAATCATAGAGGACTCTCAACGTTTGTGGGTATATGGATTCTGATTGGTAAAGGGACATTGACAACCAAAGATCCACCAGTGGATATATTTTCATGGTGAATGGTGGTGCAGTTAGTTGGATGAGCAAGCGGCAGGTTGTAGTCACTTTGTCCACTACAAAGGTAGAATACATGGTGGCTACACATGCCTGTAAGGAAGAAATTTTCTTAAAACATTTGTATTCTAACATTGGGTTTGATGCAGGACATATTACAATTTACTGTGATAGTCAGAGTGCTATTTGTTTAGCGAAAAATCCAACTTTCCATGTTAGGATGAAACATATTGATGTGCAGTACCATTTTGTACATGATATGGTGGAGGATGGAAAGGTCTATTTGGAAAAGGTGAATACTCTGGAAAATATTGCAGATGCATTAAAGAAACCAGTGAGCACAGACAAGTGCAGGTGGTGTGCTAGTTCGATGGGCCTTGGGGCCCATGAATCTCAATAGTTTCTAAATACTCTGAAGGGATCAGTGAGTTCTTTGTCAAGTGGGAGATTGTTGAGAATTTATGTCTCAAACTCACTGGTATAACCCTCTAAATGTCTCCAATTAGCAAAGAGTTCATAAGTGTTAATTTCATGCTTGTATCGATGTATCGGTGGATGATTGTGAGAGAGGTGTGGTAGTGTGGTATACTGTCAAACCGTGGGAGCCTTCATGCAGAGGTGTGGTAGTACGGTGATACTCTCATACCATGAGTACCTTCTCATTGAGGTGAGGTAGTGTGGTTACTTCCATACTGCGGAAGCCTTCTCAAATCCAAGCGGTAGCGCGATATATTGCCACCCCACAGGATCCTTTAGAATGTCTAGTGGTAGTGCGGTGTATACTGCCATACCATGGGAGTCTTTAGCTTGTCTAGCAGTAGTGTGTTAGTAAGACCATGGGAGAATAAGTGTGGACTTGGTTGACGACTAAGGTGTACACCAAACAATGGAGGAGGATTGTTGACTTGGAGATGGTTGTTTGAAGACTAGGAAGTTTGATAGTTGCTCAACAGAGGAAATTAAATTGAACCATCTGTACAGAGAACAAATCAATCATGGTTGTTTCTATACATTGCAATGTATTGTGACTATTATGGGTTCAATGGTTGGATGGTTGAATGATCAGTGGGTGTTGTTCATTGCATGTTGAATATGCATTGTAACAGAGAAACGTTGTTGTTGTGATATTGATTATCAGAAAAGAGAGTTTGTAACTTGTATGTAATTCAATTATTGTAATACAAGAGATTTTTCTTTGGTGTGGTGGTTTTTCTCCCGTAAGGGTTTTCCCACATAAATATGGTGTTTATTTATGTATGTTTATATTTCTCTATTCTACTATTTCTTCCATGTGCATCTTAATGAACTATAATTGCAAAATTTAAAGACAGGTCTACATTCTTCTTTGAGTATTGACATTAGGATAGTTAGTTCTGCACCTTTAATTTTCCTAATAGGCACGACTTTTCAACGAGCCATGGACATTGCTTTCGTAGGATTGATCAATCCAATCATTCTAATTTACCTGGATGATCTGACCATTTTTTAAAAATTGGAGGTTGATCATTTTTTATCACCTAGAACAGGTCTTCTAGAGGTGCCAAAAGTTAGGGATTTCTTTAAATCCCAAAAAATGTGTTTTCGGAGTACCTCAAGGTAAACTACTTGGCTTTGTAGTGTCCAATGAAGTAATTGCAATAGACTCCAAAAGATTCAAATCTATAATAGATTTTCACTTACCAGTAAATCAAAAGGGGTTCAGTCTTTCTTACGAAAGATCAATTTTGTCAATCATTTCATTTATGACTTCACAAGTATCGCAAGGCCCATCATGTTGATGCTCAAAAATAATCTGATTTTCAAATGGACTCCTAAAGGCAAGGAAGCTTTTGAGCAGATAATGAAGGCTATCTTCGCTACTCCAATACTGGCCAATCCAGATTTTTCCAAAAGACTTTTTTATATGTATACAACGGTCAGCCTACGCGTAGCTTCCATGCTCACTCAAAAAGACAAAAAGGATAATGGGGAACATCCAATTTCCTTTCATTCAAGAACCCTAAAAGGTTACAAAACTAGGTATAACTTTGTAGATAAGCAAGATTTTTCCACTGTTAAGAGTCTCAAGAAGTTATGACACTTAGTGTCAGCCAATAAGATCACCATTTTGGTTGCTAACCTGAGTGTAAGAGAATGCATCACTGAAGGAGAAATAACTAAAAAAGGAGCCAATTTGATCACCAAGATTCTAGAATATGACGTATAAATCAATCCAACTAAGTTGATGCGAGGAAGAGGCATGTGTGAATATCTTGCACAAGAGTCGGGTCCCGAACCCGACAAGGAGATTGATCAAGTCTTTTTAAATTAGATTGAATCCGACGAATCCTAGGTAATGGATCAGACGTTATACATAGAAAGGATACTACCTGACACCTCTCCCCTCCCACAAACAAAGATACTATCAACCTCAAGGCACGAAGTTTCTATTGGTTGAAGGAATTTTATTTAAAAGGAACTATGACGGAGTATTGCTCTGATGTTTAGACAAGTGCCAGTCAAATAGGGTTCTGTCAAAATTCCACAGCAATCCTGAGGGAGGACATTTTTCTGCTAAAACCACCACTCTAAAAATTATGCGAGTGGGATACTATTGGCCCTCAATATTTTTAGAAGTGCGTCATTTGGTGCATAAATGCACTCAATGCGAATTCTTTGTTGGTAAAAGAAAAAATTATGTTTTGCCTTTGAGTCCCATTGTAACAGAAGAGCCCTTTGCTCAATGGGGATTAGACTTTGTAGGGATGATAAATCCAATCTCCAGTTTTGGACATAAGTGGATCCTCACAACGACTGATTACTTCACAATATGGACAGAGGCTATCACCCTGAAAGGTGCTACATAAGGAGAGATTTTTAACTTTTTAGAGGGGTTGGTGACTAGGTTTGGTTCACCAAAGACTATCATATCTAACAATGCTAGAGCCTTTGTAGGTTTGAAAGTGATAGATTTTTCTATTAGGAATGGGATCTATCTCAAGACCTCTTCAAATTACTACCCACAAGGGAATGGGTTAGCAGAGTCGACAAATAAAAACCTAATTATGTTAATCAAGTGCATTGGGTCTAAACGAAAAAGAGAATGGAACAAGCATCTACGAGAAGCTTTGTGGGCAGACCGAATCATGCCAAAACAAATCTTGAAGACATCTCCTTATGAATTAGTAAATGGGAAAGAAGTAGTCTTACCTGTTTCTATGGAACTCCCCACCTTACAATTACTGAAAGCCCTAGAAATAGAGGAAAACAATGGAATGGAGGTATGGATAGCCAAAATCCTCAAACAGGAGGAAAACAGAGAAAACACTTTTGAAGCCATGATTGGCCACCAGCAGACGGTCAAGCGATGGTTCGACAAAAAGACTTCCGACCCAGATTTCCAAGAAGGGAGCTTAGTGCTAAAATACGATGAGCGCACTGCAAAACCAGAACAACACACCAAATTTGAATCATTGTGGAAGGGCCCCTTCCGAATCAGTGCATGCATATGAGTTGGAAGATATGGAAGGTAATTCTTTAGAGATACCGGTAAACGATATTTATCTGAAACCATTCCATTAAAGTATGACACTCTTAAAAAAATTCACGGATATGTACCATATGTAATTTTTTTGTAAAAAGATTTTAAGTTTTACATTAAAGAATAAAGCGAAGAAGCATAAGAAGTACAAAAAGCTATATTATATATATTGTATTTTTCATCGAATTTACAGTATAGGGTAGCCCGGGGCTCAAATTTTGACAGAAAATGCTCTCTCGAGCAAAACCCAACAAAGGGTCTTTGAGAAAAATACAAAAAGCGTTCGAGGCATTTTTGGGAAAAATCAAATAAAAGGAAGGCCTCCAACCATCATTCTAGGGGCATATTTCCCATAGTCACTTTTCTTTTTCTTCTTCTTCTTCGTAAGCAAGAAATCAGGAAACACAAAGTAGCACATGGTGACACGAGCATTGACCTCAGTCCGTGTGGTTGAAGATGACGAGCTTGAACTAATTTTTGAAGTCGTACTATAGAGCTTCATCAACGCCATACTCTCGAAGGAGGTAGGTGCTAGTGGGAAGAGACAAGACGCGGTGGCTATTCAGTTCGATGGTGTGAAATTCGCTAAGAAAGGGAAGCCAAGGCACATCCATGCCAAAATCAACGAACTTGTGGAGGTCCATCGCACTGGAAATGTTGATGCCAGGGATAGCAACTTGCACAATTTTTTTCAGCCCTTCCAGTAGAGAGACATCAAACATACGGCGACACAACTCCACTATCTTGGTTTTGGAAACATTCAGGTCCAACAAAGAGACCACAAAGCGAGACAAGACATTGCAATTGGTTTGCATCTGGTTCACTTCTTGAATAAAGTCCATGCCAACGAACCATCAAAAAGTAATTACCCCTAGGTAGTTGCACCCCTTTACCAAGCGCTTAATTCTCTCACCCATAATCTCCCCAGTGAAGGCATACTATGGCCTTTGTGGGAGAAGACGGATAGGAGTACCTAGGCCGGCAGACATGGTTAGAGCAATAGAGAAGAAATCAATATGTAGATAGAAAAGAAGATAGCTTAACTTTGAAGTTTTACTTTTTTCAATAAATTTAGCTTTGAGGTGGCATATCTATTTATAGAAAAGAGGTGTCGGTATGGCTAAATAGCGGAGGTTCTATTTTTGGCCAGACGGTAACGGGAAAATATCAAAGGAACTGGTGAATGGAGAATAGATCATATGGAAGATCTGACATAAGGTCTCAAAATTAATGTTTGGGCGTTGGAAGTAAATGCTCGTATAGGCCGATTTTCTACATGTGTCCTTGGCCATCATCAGCATCAGCTAGCTTGTGTAAGTGAAAGGACATGGATTAACACGCTAATAACTGACAAATTAATGAGCTCATATTTTCAAGGGTACTTTGTATCACTAAGCAAAGATTGACATAATTCAGGACACTCTTCCCAAGGCTTAGAGTTTATTTGAGAAAAGAGGCAACAAAAGGAATGTACTAAATCCATTTTTGTAGAGTTTTTGGCGTTCCTAAGGGATAGGGATCCTCTATCCACACGTATCTCCTTGTTGGCAAAATTTAATGGACCAGCAGTAATGGCATAGCCTTAACTACATGTAATTCTTGGGGAAATTAATTGCACAAAAAATTAGGTTTTTCCCAAAGGAAGAAAAGAGCAACTGGTCATTTCAGTAAAACTCTCTGTAACTTTTGAAGCAGCCATGGCAGAACCATCAATGACTGGAAGAAGAGAAGGATTTGTGCCAAGGAGGCCCATTTTCACCAATATTTTTGGGTGAATATCGTTCGCCAATGCCCCAATGCCTGAGGATCAACCATTCAAATTTTGTAAGAAGGTGTTGATAGATAGGAGTGTTAAAAGAGAAGTGGTGTGAGATGTCACCGACAATGTCTTTGACCCAAGGTTGGAAAATAACCCTAAAAATCTCAAAGAAGGGGCATTTTAGAGAATGAACGACCATGGTACCTCTGAGTGTTTTGCCTCTCATCTCTAGAATTGTGGTTTATCACAGTTCATGATACCTATCGTACACCTATGCCCATAATTGGTGGACGCATGCGTCAAAGAATTGATGAGGAAACTAGGACCATACCATGCAACAGAATCAAGGTCACAATCTCTACTCCAGCTATATGAGAAATGTTGTGCATACCTTTCAATCGGTGTATCAAACCATTCATTGAAGAAGATATGGAAACCTATTAGCAAGAATCAAATGAAAGGGAGGGTTTCTATCATCGTGAAACAAAGGAGAGGCTGACTAGAAGCCATTTTGTTTTTCCTTTGGCATTCAAGAAGTTCCCAGAAAGCACACAGGATCTTTTCTCAAAGGTAGCCTGGGTTTTCGGCCTGGACAATGATGAAGAAGTCCATCCTTTCGAGATGGCCTTGGCTCTGATACTCAAGCATGAGTGGGATCAGAGATATTTCAATGTTTCTAATGTGATAGTTGCAAATATGTTGTTGCAACTAAAAAATTACCAAGCTGAATCTAAAGTCATGTATTCTTCTTTCTTGGTTCATTTGATCCTACATCAGAACTTTAGGTTTCTGGAGAGAAATTTTCCTATATCTAGGTTTAATAAGGAGAGTTTAATTCAGCCAAGTTTTGTATGGACCTATGTCCTATCAAGAACAAGTAGCTATTATTGGTTTATACATCTCTTTTTGAGACCAATGTTGCAAGACTTGTTACCATGGCCTAGTGACTGCTTGTCTCCTGAATTTCTTCTATGGATAAAAAATTCATCAACCCCGGTAGATTACTTCTTCGAGGAAGATTTTACATTTATCAGATATCATGGTTTTTTCGGAGAACCTTTCGACTCCCTAGATTTGTAATAGATCGATTCTTTGCATTGGAGAAATGTGGACAGGAAACTCTTGCCAACAATGTGTATGGAAGAGGAAGGAACAAAACAAATTTATATATGCTTCCCCTCTGCATTGCAAAAAATAAGGTAGTGCTTGAGAAGCATAAAGCACAAAATTAATTGACCAACCTGTTGGTAGCTCTGGGCTTAGTCATCATATGTGATGAATGGGACTATAATCCATCAAAGAAACTTCCCCTGAGGCACGGGGCACAAGAGTATGTGAAATCTAAGAGAAACCAAACTTAGAAGAGGCTAGATTTGTACATCAACTTGGCCCTCATACCAATGAAGAGGCCAAAGTGGTTAAGTTTCTATACACCACAGGTAAGATATCAGAGGGATATTTCGATAGGAAGAACCTTAAAAAATCGGATGAAATGGTAAGGATGGTCAGAACGCAAAATCGCAAAATTTTGGAGGTTCCAACAAGAAATGGGAAACACTCATAAGTTGCTTGAGGATTTTCAGCCATATGATGAACAGTTCAAGGAAATTTATGATCGATAAGTTGATTCTGATAATAGCAACCCAAAGTCCAGCCATGAAGTAATAGAGGAGCAACTTCCATGCCATGCTCCCCGAGCATAGGAGTCCAAAAAGGGAAAGAGTTCTAAGCAAAAGGAATCACAGGTTGTATATTCTGCCAGTGTCCGAAGCAAATAGAAGATAACCTGGCGGTCCCCAAGAGAATCAACCATGAAACAAGAAGGCCAGGCTTCGACAGGATCATCTACAAAGGGGTCGGGACGTTCTAGTTCAAGACAAATGAAGTTATGGCAATTCCAAGACCTAGACACATCTGATGCAGCCATCGGAAATGAAGAAGAAGTAGAGTCTTCTCTCTAGAATGTTTGGATGGTTGAGGTTCAGGTAAGTCTTTCTCCCCCTCTTCTTCTTGCTTTTGCATCTTTGGTTAATCCTTTGCCTCCACCTATTGAAAATAATTCTTCGCCTTCAGACCCTGAGTTATCAGTTCTAAATGAGCCCCCTGCTATTTTTAATTTATCAAGTGATGCGCCACCACATGCCAAACAAGCAGTATCCACTTTGGTTGTCATTAAATCCTTAATCACCCTATCCAAGGGTCCCATAGAGAAATTCGATTCACCCATGCTACCTGTTACCCCAAGCCCATTTGCATTCAGACAGAAATTGTCTACCTTGTATGTTACTCTTTTTACTCTTACTGGTACTCCAGGTGCCCAATCCCAATTTGGCATCCCATTGTTCTCAATAATTACTCTCCCATTTGCCTCCCCACATGCCCATACATCTAAATTATCCCCTTCTATCACTCTTTTTTGTTGGAGTTGAGAAGATACAACACCACAAAAGCCCAAAAGATCTTTGCAAGCAAATAACCTGTTACAAGGAGAAACAAAGAGAAGCAACAAAGGAAATGCTCAAGAATGTGGAGCAATGTATTCACCTGAAAATGTAAAATGAATAATGATACAAAAAATAGTTTTCAACTACATATAGATGAAAACCCTAAAAAGGAAAACCCTAGGCTTGCACAATAATAATTAATAAAGTAATTAATTATTATGTACCTAATGTTAGCTTAAATGAAAAAGAGATAAAAGGGAACTTTACATAATTAAACAAATATTGTTTAATTAATAAAGTAAATGTCCAATTACTCTAACACCCCCCCTTAAGATAGACATAGGGAGAAGCTACTGAAAGCAAAAGCAATGGGTCCCGACAACAAGGCCTGATCAGGTACCCAAGTACAATGAAATCTCTATAAAACGGAGAAAAGGAGAAAACCCAATGGGAAAAACTCCTCTCCAAAAAGAGATAGAACAACATGCTGAAAGAAACATGAAGGAAGGAAGGCCTCATAAAGACCCTCCAATGACAACTTCCTTCACCCCAAGCATAGAGCGCAACTGAAGATAGCATGGAGATGCAAAAGGTTTCATGAAGATGTCTGCAACTTGCTCGGCAGTGGGAACATACTCCAAGATGAGAGAACCATCCTAAATCAACTATCTGATGAAATGCATATGAAGCTCAATGTGCTTCATTCACTGATGCTCCACCGGGTTGTGCGAAATGTGTATAGCACTCTGATTGTCACACCAAAGAATAGTGGGACTATCAGGAGGAAAACCAAACTCAGTCATCAACTAACGAAGCCATAAAATCTCTTGACTAGCGAGCACAGCAGCTCAGTACTCAGCCTCTATAGATGATAATGCATGAGCAGTCTGGTTCTTGCACAACCATGTGATAGGACCAGAGCAAAGACAAAAAACAAAGCCAGAAGTAGACTTCTGATCATTGACATCACTAGCCCAATCTGAGTCAATGTAGCCAACAATGTGAGGATCCCCTAATGTGTAGTGAATTCCATATGAAGTGGTGCCCTAAATGTACCTCAAAATACGCTTGGCAGCTTGCCAATGACTCTCATGAGGATCATGTGAGAATTGAGAGACAAGACCAACCGCAAAGGAAAGATCAGGATGAGTGTGAGTCAGGTACAACAAACTGCCAACCAACTACCTGTAAAGTGTAGCATCTACTGAAGGAGTGGGGCAAGTAGTAGTCAAAACAACCCCTGACTGAAAGGGTGTGGGGGTAGGCTTACAATCAAGCATGCCAAAGCGCTGAAGCATATCAAAAGAATACTTCTGCTGGTAAATAGAGATCCCCTCTAAAGACTGAATCACCTGAAGACCAAGGAAATAGTGCAGAAGACCAAGATCTGTCATCTCAAACTGCTCCATCAAGGCTAGCCGAGAATTCTGAATCATAGAGGATGAGCTACCTATGATGAGAAGATCATCAACATATAGCACAAGAATCAGGATCTCACCCTCAAGATGTTGAATATAGACTGTGTGATCAGAATGACAGCGAGTGAAACTAATGGAGAGCAAAAAAGAGTCCATCTTCTCATACCAAGCCCGAGGGGCCTGTTTGAGACCATATAATGAACACTGAAGTCTACAAACCAAGGAAGCATCATGAACAAATCCCTGAGGCTGCTCCATATAGATCTCCTCCTGTAGGTCACCATGTAAGAAGGCACACTTCACATCCATCTGAAAAATGAGCCATCCTCTAGAAGTTGCAAGTGATAATACAAAGTGAATAGAATTCATCTTGGCGACAGGGGAAAATGTCTCAGAGTAATCAATACCCTCAACTTATGAGAAACTCTTTGCAAAAAGACGTTCTTTGTACTTATCAATAGAACCATCAGCAGCATACTTGGTGCGATACAACCATCGGCACCGAACCATCTTTCTGCCCTTAGGAAGAGGATAGAGATCCCATGTATTATTCCTCATCAAAGAAGAATACTCCTCCTCCATAGCACAATCCCACTCAGGGTGACCTATCGCCTCTGAAAATCTCTGAGGATCCTCTGAAAGAGCATGATTCAAAAGACTAGAACCCGTAGTATGAGAACGGGTGCGACAAGTGTCTGAAGGATCACCGGCCATAGATCCTACTGCCTCAATAGTAAAGTGAGCCCATTTGGGCCTCTGAGCTGGAGCAAGTGGAGGTGGAGATGGGGGATCATCAATATCCTTATCAAAATCCTCAAAATAATCCTGAAGAGCTGTAGTGGGTGGAGTAGGTAGTGAAGTGGACACTGGAGACAGGGTATTAACTGGAGGAAGGCACTCATCAAACTGAACATCCCATCGAAACAGGACCTCTCTGGAATCAGGATCAAACAACCTATACGCCTTAACATCCTCACAGTAGCCGACAAAAATGAGGGGTCGACTCTTTCGCTCCATAGCTCTCCTCTGAGCATCAGGAATAAAATCCCATGCCTCACTACCAAATACTCGAAATGATGAAATATCAAGCTTGTCATGAGACCAAGCCTCCTCAGGAGTCATATGTCGAATCGCCTTGTGAGGCATCCGATTCTGAATATAGTTGGCACAATTGACTGCCTCAGCCCAAAAAGACGAATCCATGGACCTGGACTGAATCATACAATTAGCCATCTCTCGTAAAGTCTTGTTCTTTCACTCAGCG
The DNA here is from genome assembly GCA_007115665.2 of Sequoiadendron giganteum. Lineage (NCBI taxonomy): Eukaryota > Viridiplantae > Streptophyta > Pinopsida > Cupressales > Cupressaceae > Sequoiadendron > Sequoiadendron giganteum. Next base: position 624,276,514 of record CM021109.1, read on the forward strand.
ATACCATTCTGCTGAGGGGTGTAGGGAATAGAAAATTGATGCTGCAAACCATGCTCAGTGCAAAAATCTCTGAAAGCCTAATTCACATACTCCCCCCCATTATCTGTACGTATTCGTCGGATAGAAAGACTAGACTGCTTCTCTACAAATGTCTTGAAGACACGAAAGGAATCAAAGACATCAGACTTGTACTTAAGAAAGTACAACCATGTGCGTCTAGAGAAGTCATCAATGAATGTGAGTACATACTTGGCCCCTGAAAAAGAAGGAGTGGGAAATGACATGAGGTCACTATGAATCAACTCCAAGGGTGCCAAAGCATGAGTGGTACTTCCCTTCAGAAAGGGATCCCTGTGATGCTTTCCAAGCACACAACCATGACAAACACCGTCAGTGCAGGAGATTTGTGGAAGACTAAGAACAAGTGACTATGTACTCATCTGCTGAAGATATCTGTAATTGACATGGCCCAAACGCTCATGCCAAAACTGACTCACTGAATCTGCATGTGCTCTAAGAGATGAACCTGTACCCTCAAAAGGTGCAAATCCATCGAATCTTTAAAGACGAGATGCAGTATTAACACTACCAATAGCCACAACCAAATCAGAATCATGGAGGTCTCAAATAACCACATCATGTGGTGAGAACTCAACTGTGTTACCAGAGCCAATGTGGCAAATCTAATAAATGGACAAGAGGTTCGTCGAAATGTCAAGGACAACCAAAACATCCTGTAGAGTGCCCCCATCCAAAGATACAGAACTTGAACCCAAGACGGAAAGTTGTGAAGAGTCACCCACTGCAATCTGTGAAGTACCACAAGAGGCAAGAGAAGTGACCAAATGTTGAGTGTGAGTCATATGGTGAGAAGCACGAGAGTTTAAAATCCAAGTGGACCCATTGGTCGATGCTCGTGCAATGAGAGCATGACCCTTCCCTGTGGTGGAAGAAGAAGAAGACTGAGGTGAGGAGATGTGTTGCTGCTGCATGGCATCCTCTCAAGCCTCTAATCGTTTCCAACACCTAAAAATTGGATGACCTTGCTTGCCACAGAAACTGCAAGTGTCTCTTGATTTCTCCTTAGTCTTGGAGGAAGACTCACCAGACTTCGAAGATTTCCCATGTTTTGGATTAAATGGTGGTTTAGAATCAGACTTAGGAGGCGGTTTGGAGGAATGATCACTACCTACAAAATCTTTCTTAGGTCTCAGTTTTTGCTTCTGTTTCCCCTTCAGTGACTGAGCAACCAATGCTTTACTCTTTGAACCTGAGAGCATATCCATCTGAGAAAAGTGAGACTGTTCCCAAGACAATCGCTCACAAAACAAATCAAAGGAAGGCATGGTAAAATTGGCACCCAAACCATCCATGGTGGAGTAGAAGGAGAAAGCAAATATCTGAAATGGACCACGAAGCTTCGAAAGAATCAAGTAAATGCACTGTGTGTCTATCTTGTTCTTCCCACAACCCTGTAAAATAGTACGGATAGTTTTGAACTTGTTCAAAAAATCCTCAATAGTGGGAAATAAATCAGGTAACAATGAAGTCAGCTCTACCTCAATCTGTAATGCGTGAAACTCATTAACGGCCCCAAAAAGTGTCTCAAACTTCAGCCACATGGCTCGAGGAGTGAACAAAGCATCAAAGTGAAACAAAAGATTGTCTGAAACATGCATGCATAACAAACCCATAGCCTCATCCATCTTGTTCCTATGCTGCATAATCTCAAAAGGACATTGCAATTGAGGCTGAACCTCATCTAAATGAGACCATAACCCTCATGACCTGAGTAGCCTTATCATACGAGACTTCCAAGTGTGATAGTTATGTGATGTGAGTAGCTCAACTGAAGAGTCTGCCATGAAACCTTGCATCTGTACCTGCTTGTGTTTTTTATTATTATGTGATCTTTCAAAATAGACAAAAGATGCATAAGGGTTTGTATTTTTGAGAGTTTTGGTGTTCTGGTTTTCTGATATAAATGACAGAAAGCAAGAGAAAAAACACCCCCCACAAAAGATAAACCCAAACCCTAGTACAAACTGAGAAGAAGGAAGCAATGCATAAGCAAAAAATACTTCAAAACAAAATCTCGTGTACCTAGTGAAAATTCTAAGAAAATAAATCACATTACTGAATAGAGCATGTTGAGAGCTTTCCAATGCCTATTCAAGTTTGAAAAACGGAGTCCGTTTGCATCTTCTATGACCCCGGAAGTGAAGAAAGAAGGCCTCACTTTGACTGGTAAAAAATATCCAGATTGGTAAAAAAATTATAAAATTACCTGCACCATCAGATCGGTGTCAAAACTATCTTTCCAGTGCTTCTTTCTGTTCGAAAAATGGAGCTAAAACGCCCGAGTTATACCCGATTTCGTGAGAGAGCAAAAAAAATGCCCTATTACACTCCTCTAGCACCCGAGAGCTTTAAAAAAAGAGCCCCTGGTCGCGTGGGTGAACCAGGGGGCTGAAGCGGGTGGAGCCCATGGTCACCATATGACTGGGCGGGGGTCTGTGTGAAGCCCGCGGGGGCTGAAGGACCAACTCGGGTCGACGAGCCCGGCTGCGACGAGCTCGACGACGACGGACTGGGTGAGGCGGTCAGGGAGCAGACGCGAAGGAGTCGGATGGAGTCAGCTCGGCGGAGCTCAGGAGAGCCAAGCGGGGTCGATGTAGTGGCAGCGGTGGGAGCTCGGCGGTCGAGCAAAGCACGGGTGGCGTCGGAGCGGCGCTGCTGGTGGCCGCTTGGCGGTGGGTGGGTGGCGACAGAAAAATACATGGGCCGCATAAAAATTTATCAAAAAAACCTTTGTTTTTTTTAATTTTATTTTATTTTTTTTGCGATTTTTGCTCTATACGGCCCTAGGGCAAAAAAAATTTTGCCTTCCAAATTGACTGTAACCAAAATTGACGATTTGACAATCGATTTAGGGGTTTTTGGGCGCTACGAATCCAATGGCACTGTCCATTTGAGCCCAAAGTGAACCCAAAAAATGGAGTATGCTGAATCCACCCAAAAAAAACATAGAACCCTAGATTTGCTTCCAATGCAAAATCTCAAAACAAGAACAAGCAACTACAAATCTGAAGCTCTGATACCATGTTGGAGTTGAGAAGATACAACACCACAGAAGCCCAAAAGATCTTTCCAAGCAAATAACCTATTACAAGGAGAAACAAAGAGAAGCAACAAAGGAAATGCTCAAGAATGTGGAGCAATGTATTCACCTGAAAATGTAAAATGAATAATGATACAAAAGATAGTTTTCAACTACATATAGATGAAAACCCTAAAAAAGAAAACCCTAGGCTTGCACAATAATAATTAATAAAGTAATTAATTATTATGTACCTAATATTAGCTTAAGTGAAAAAGAGATAAAAGGGAACTTTACGTAATTAAACAAATATTGTTTAATTAATAAAGTAAATGTCCAATTACTCTAACATTTTTAGTTTTCCCCCTAGTGCTTCTATGGTGACATAGAGTATTGATACCCCATAGACTCTCCAGAAGCATTTTGATGCGACTAGGCAGGCTCAACAAAATAGAAAGCAAAAAAGAAGACAGAAGAATGTCGAGTTGCCAACCTCCAAGAAGATTCAAACAAGTTTTAATGAAGAAATAAATTCTATGTGGATCACCACCATGAAGCCACTCACAGCTTGACCCGAAGGACAGATGCAGATAGAGGAATATGATATTCAAGTAGTGGGTTTGGATTTGAATGAAGTCCGTCAGTGTAACAAGGTAGACCTAGTCAAGACCACTCAAAAGGTGGTATACACAAATTATGAGCGACTACATTGCAAGTTGAGAAAGCACGAGAATGAGTAGGAAAATATTAAAGAAAGGGTGAACCATTTGCAATCGGAGCTCAGGGCCTGAAATGATGAAATGGCCTGCATACTGCAGGTGCAAGACCAACAAAATGAAGCAACAAGATCTCTTGCAGCACTCCAAGATGAGCGGATCCAACTTTACACTGAAATAGATAGGTTGAAAGGTGAACTTACAGTTGAGCGCCAATTTGTTGCAAAGCACCAGTGTCTTCAAGAAAATATAAAAAAGGAGCTAGACAGAATCCGAGCTCAGGCTTCCAATGATCTACAAAAGGCCTAACAGGAGATCGAAGATTTGAAGGATGATAAACGAGGAGCCGAGGCTACCTTGCACGCTTGAAATCAAGAGACTGAAAATTTGGTTTCAGAGCTAGGAGAAGCCCTCGAGAAGAGAGATCAACTAGATCAAAGATTGAAAGTGAAAGAGGCTCAAACGCAAGATTTAGTAGCTACACAAAGGTCTACAACCCTTCTTATAAAAAGGAAGTTGGTATCTACCTATTAGGAGTGAATAATTATCTTTCTCGCCATTCTAAAACTGGCCTTCCAATTCCTAAGGGATGCCCGAGAAATAAATCAAAAATTTGGCCTGTTGGCCGATCAAACTCTTTAGGAATACGCTCCCTGATTGGGTGAATCGCAGAATTTGATCTCTAAGCTCTATGTGGCAATAGATGAGGCCCTAAGAGGTGCAGGTATTACAGATTGCAGGGTTGCCTCTAGTAAAGCAAGTGAATTCAATCACTATCATAAGGTGGCATCTAGAACCAAGAACATCCAGGCAATTTTCAATAAGAGGATCAATGAAATCAAGAAGGATTTTGGGATCTTATACAGTTATGGGTTGCCTCCCTTCCTATCGAGAAATGGAGATGTATTGTCAGTCGAGCAGATTACAGAAAAGGTCAGAACCAAGGTTTAGACTTCTGCAGACCTTCCAAGGTTGAGTTCAACACTAGCAATGGATGATATTCAAAATGAAGTTCTTCACCTTTATCATCTTTACTATCACCTGGGAGTCATTTCAGTGAGATGGGGATTTGTTTCTTTCAAATAAGTCTTTGAGTTGGATCAAGCATATAAATCCTTATGTAGCCTTGCTCGACCAAATGACGCAGACTGGGAGATGTTGCATTCTGCCATTCTTAAACTCCAAGAATAACCAAAGGTCTAGGTTCGTGCCTTCGCAAGTGAAGGCCCCTATGAGTCGCTAGAATTGTGAAGCAAAATTTTTCCTATGTCTATTTTGTTTTTCGGCTTTATTTTGGTCTTCAGGGTGATCCACGTGCAAGGAGTTTGTATTTCCAACAGATGTGCAATGAGCCACATGGTGGTTGCACGTATCTTAATAATTGATTTCTCCTCAGTCAGAATTTGGACCACGTGTCAGGCCGGTAAATGTTTTCTTGCATCCACTTTTCGCAAGTCTGAGATTATTTGCTCTTCTGACACATCATCCCTTCGCGCTATGAAGTTGTATAAAGGGAATGTCCACTCGGAGTTTTTCAGAATACATTTTTCCTTTTCCAATGAAGGGACGTGAGTTGATGCCACCAAAGCCACTTGGGTGATCGACAAGACTTTTTCCAGACTGTCTTTCTAGGATCAGAGCGATTACAAGGGCTAATCATTTTGAAATATCTAAACAATATAAATGTGGTAGTTGAAAGTTGATGAGCAGAATTCCAATGACCTAATAAAAGATCTAGAATTAGATTTCCAAGCTGTTAGGTTTGGATGTCTGGTAGTCTTTAATTTTGGATGAGGTCGGCATTTTTCTCTTATTGGCGGCTATATATTGAGAACAACAGCATAATGAAAGAGTTCCTAAAGTTTTCATGTCGAAAAAATTTTCCTTAGCTTTCTTAGTTAGTAGAAATATTTTATTTTAAAAAATTCATAGAACGATGCTTCACTCAGGCATGTTATGTCTATTTTATGATCAAACTATTATCATATTGGAATCCAATCTCTATTTTAAAGTTCATATAAATTTGAAGTACGAGTTATTCTAAAGAAATATTTGAAACTGTGCATGATATAGTCTTTGTCAATATTTATCTCTTTATATCTTCGTCCAGGATAGAAAACTATGTCTTGCTTAATCTAAATAGTTTGATTATCATATTTCCATGTTGTTTGTGTATATGATTAAATTATAATCTTTAGAGACTGGAATATGTCGTTGGACTAAACCATTTTCTTTGTAGGGTTATCGTTTCTTCATGATATGCTATATTAGGAGGAAGGGTTTATATTACTTTTTAATGTTTTCTATTAATTCTGAAACTTCTATGTTTGATTCGGATCTTAATACACACTTCTTGCGGGTCAATTGAATGACTGCAATTGCGCTTGTATCGAGCCTCTATTGTTCGTTCTCCTCCCAAAAATGAAAGGAAGTGGTGTTCTGTGTCTCTCATATCACTCATAGAGGGAAGCTTGTGGTTTTGAAATGTTGTAAAAGTGTTGGCACATCGCCATTTTTCATGTTTTTTTGTTTACTTTTGTTTTTCTCTTTTCCCAAACTCATAGAAGAGTCGGCTTTCTATAAAAATCCCGGAGGTATTCAGTGAGGTGCATATTGTCCCCCACTCATTGAATTTCCCATAAGACTGTTTAGAATGGAAAATTGCAAACTAGTGATTACACCCAAGGTCATAGGTTAAAAATTAAATAAAAATGATGAATCCCTAGAAGAAAATCAAACTCTATATAGGTCAATGATTGTGATTCTACTATATGTGACAACTTCAAGATCAGATATTATGCAAGTTGTAGACATGGTGGCATGGTTTTAAACAACACCAAAAGAAACTTATATGCAAGTAGTTAAAAAGATATTTGAATATCTAAAGGCACTAAGATTTTGGTTTGTGGTATTTGTAAGATTTGGCTATGGAGATAGCCACCAAAGATCTAAAGGCCTATGGAAAGCACAAAATAGTCAGAAGATCAATATGAAAAGAATAAATTGTATTCTTATCAATGAATGCAAATAAAATTAATTGGTTTTTTTATAATGTGTGAGAGACCCTTGGCTATATAGCCAAGGTGAGGCATAGGATTAGACAAGATCATGACAAGTGCCTCAATCCTATGACATGAGACAACTAGTGATGAATCACCTAGGATATAATCATAAAATTCAACATAAGATTATGACAAGTGTTAATCTTATGATATGAGACATAAAGTGATAGGACCTAATACTAGAACTAGTTAGGTAATATCCCTATTCACACCAACACCCCCCTTAAGTGCAACAGGGGGAGAAAAAATTATACACACATGTAAAGATGGGTCCTAGCTACTAGGCCTAATGAGGTACCCATGTACAAATGCAATCTCTCACAAACGGAGAAAAGGAGAAAACCCAATGGGAAAAAACTCCTCCCCAAAAGAGAAATGAAATGCAAAAACGCTCTCAATGATGCATGAGAATTCCAAAACCCCATACGAAGAAAAATACCCCCTCATAAGAGAGAATGAAGAGAGAAGGTCAAGTGACCCTCCCTGAAAGTATGATCTCTTGCACTAATGGTGGATGCTTGACATGGATCGTCGAAAAAAATTCATCCCCTTAGGAAGAAATAAAGCCATACATCCAGGATTGCTTCCCATTCCTAAAAGGAATATGAGGGAAAAAGGATATGTCTCTACTCAAATGTCATAATGTCAGGAGTCTCAATCTTAACTAAAGAAGGAGACAATGTAGAACAATGTGAAAACTAATTTAGAGCATAGACCAAAAAATGATGATGAGTCTTTCAAATGTTCCTCCAAAAGAATTCCAAATTGGGACAGACATTGATAGAAAGAATCAGGTACCACTACAGAAGATGTCAACATAAATGGTGATTGAGCTGAAACTATCAACTCATGAGTAACTACAGAGTTTGTCAATGAAGAACTATAAATGAATCCACATCACAACAGAAATAAGGTTAGAATCAAGGAGACAAGTGCACGAGTATCAATCGGACACTCTCTTGACAGATTCGTATATCACTATCTCAACTGGAGACAAGTACCAAGTCTCTGGATGTAGAACCTGAAATTTTGAATGCAAGTAGATTGCTTCCATAATAGAAGTGTCTATATGGTATCTATTCCATCACACCAAAATGCATGGATAACCAACTGCTACATTCGCTATAAATATAGGAACTAACACTGGATGCATAGATCAATCCAAATAAGCATGAAATATGACAAGAGTACACTAAAATAGCAAGATTGTGGCACTTTATTTTAGTGTGTTTACAACATTAGAAGAGAAGGACTACAATAATGATGATGCAAATATTGAAACACTAATGTAGAATCCATGCAAAAATGTACCTTGAACTAGATGACTATGAAAGATGCCCTCCATTTGGATGTCAGTAGGAGCAATTGGTCTCTATTGACTGTTTGTTGGAGGAGTGCAGGACGAGGCTCGATCAGTAGACAAATAAATAATTTTCCCTAGTTTTCTTATCGATTTGAAACTTGTTTTAAAAAAATAAAAAAAAAGGTTAAATTTAAAAACTTTATTAATAAAAATAATATAAAAAATTATTACTAATTTTTTTTAATTGAAAAACTATTAAAAATTAATAAAGAAATTTTTTATTTTTAAAAATTTATTAAAAATTAATCAAGAAAAAATATTATTAAAAACTTTAATGAAAAATATTAAAGAAATTTTTTTCTAAAAGTTTTATTTATTAAAAACTTTAATGTAAAATTAAAGAAAAGTTTTAAAAAGTTTTTTATTAAAGATTAATGCAATTAAAGAAAAGTTTTAAAAGTTTTATTTATTAAAGATTAAAAAACATTTATTAAAAAATTAAAGAAAACCTTTTATTAAAAAAACATATTTATTTTTTTTTAAATAATTAAAAAGCAAAAATAACTTAATAAAAAGTTTTTAGTTATTAAAAAAAAGGTCGGGCGGATAGGGTGTTGTCACTTGTCACAATGAAGGGTCATGTTAGGTGGGCGGTATGCCCTACCACACCACCGTTGGCAGGCCTACAAGTCACATGCCCTGACAGGACCTGTGGTGTAGGTACCTATTAGGTACCCTGTCGTACCGCGGGTTTAAATAAACCTTAAAAAAAAAAAAAGATTAAAAAAAACACTACTACGAATTTCTTTTGTCTTTGATTTTTAAAAAACTATGAATGTGAAATTTGGAGAAAAAAATAAATTATTATTTTTTTAATAAAATTGTACTACCTACGCAGGTAGGCTTGTACAACCCGCCTACGAAGGTAGGGCCATACAGCTTGCCCGCTAAAATTTTTTTGCCACTGAGAGAAACTTGTCCAAAATTGATGATTTGACAGTTGATCTTTAGGTTCTTGGGCCTTCTAAGTGTGATGGCAGGGTTAGATTTGACCCAAAATGCTCTGAAAATATGGCTACGTTCTGGATATGACAATCAACACCCAACTTCAAACCCTTGGAAATTTGGCCTCCATTGTCCAATTGGGATGAAACAAAAGGTAGACCTAACTTTCTCAGACACTTTAGATGCAATGGCAAGCTTAGATCTGATGTGACAAGCTCCCAAAATGCACCTGTAATATAAATCAAAAGAAGGAACCCCCCAGAATCTGGTATTTCTATATTATACCTTTATAATTCTCCAAATCATCCAAAGATGCAAGAGAAGAGCATACTCAATGCTTCAATAAAATATAAGATTTTCACTTAATATCTCCTAAAAGACTAACCAAAGGCACTCAACTTTCTCTAATACCATTTAATAGTTATCTATGGAGATAGCCACCCAAGATCTAAAGGCCTATGGAAAGCATGAAATACTTAGAAGATCAATATGACAAGAATAAATTGTATTCCTATCAATGAATGAAAATAAAATCAATTGGGTTTTTACAATGTGTGAGAGATCCTTGGGTATATAGACAAGGTGAGGCATAGGATTAGACAAGATCATGATAAGTGTCTTAATCCTATGACATGAGACAACTAATGATGAAATACCCAGGACATAATGATAAAAACATAAGATTATGACAAGTGTCTTAGTCTTATGATATAAGACATAAAGTGATAAAATCCTATGTCAAATCTAAGTAAACTTAAGTGATAGGATGTGAAAGGACCTAATAGTGGAACTAGTTAGGTAATATCCCTATTTACACCAGCATATTCAAGAGGTGAAGATTTCATGCTAGCAGCATATATAGATGTGGATTGGACAAGAAGTATTGATGATAGGAAAAGTACAAGTGGAGGAATATTCTTCCTTGGCAACAGTCTAGTGCCTTGATTAAGCAAAAAACATCCTTCAATTTCTTTATCTATAGAAAAGGAAAAATATATAGAAGCAACATCATTTTGCACACAAGTTCTTTGGATGAAGTGGACATTGAAGGACATGAAACATGAAGGTGGAATATGATCATCCTATCTCCATACTTTGGGACAATACAAGTGCAATTAATATTTCAAAGAATATTGTTATGCACTCTAGAACAAAGCACGCTCCTATCAAGTATTATTTCTTAACAGAACAAGTAGCAAAAGAGAATGTCAAGTTGGAGTACATTGCCACAAAGGAATAGGTTACATAAATTTTCACAAAGCCCTTTCCTAAAGAAAATTTTGAGTATATCAAGAAAAAATTGGGAGTGATATCACTCCAATTTAGTCACTAGTTTCTTAAGAGGGGTACGAGTTCAAGGGAAACTATTTATTGCATTATCTTTCAACTCCATGAAGACTTTGTCATTGATATCAAAGGGGAGAGTTGTAGTGAGGGGGAGCATTACAAAAAAGGCAAGAACTATGTTCTCATTGCATTCATAGAGGGTTTCCATCAATGACAAAGGGAGAAATAGTTGGAAATGTTAATATCATTGATATCAAAGGTTATATCAAAGGAGAACTAATCACTTCATTCAAAGTAAAATCACATTATTTCAAGGTGATAAAAGACACATTTATAATTCCTAAATGTTGACTGACCTTCCTCCACCTTGGTGTTCACTTTACAAATTACAAAATAATTTAATAAAAATAATACTTATGTTGTTGGTTGACCTTCTCTTTGGCACCCTTCTGGAGTGAATTTAAATGTATAAATTAAACTATCATTTAAATACTTGGGCAACCTCCATTTGGTGAAATGCATGATTTGGATATAAATACAAGTTATTTTTTAGGTTAGAAAGCAAGTTTAAGGATGAGAAAGCATTCTTTTTAAGAGCAGTGTAGTGTCAAAATTTGTATACCCTTACAATTTCACCTACATTTTTGTATCCACTTTAGTGTCCACTCCCTTAGTATTTGTGTAGGCTCATCTTAGCTCTTGCATTATCCTTTTTCCCTTCAAAATTATCAAGACCCCCTTTCCAACAACTACCTTCTTGTGTCAGTTTTGTGTTAACCTTGTGTTTTCCTCGTTTCCCACTAGTTTTTAGTGTGATTTGTTTGGACACTAACACATTGCGAGAACATTTACATGCCACGCTAGCATCCCACAACATTTTAATGTTCAAACATTAATCATTTCCAAGCGTCTTTCCACTTGTCACCTACCTTGGTCGGTGGAAATAGCTCGAGATGGTTTGTAATGGCTCGGGAGCCTCTTTTCCCCACCTCTTCTCTCTTTTAAATCCATATTTTCAACTCCCTTAATCTCTTTGGATCTTCCTCTCTTACTCTCTTACTCTTTCTCTCTTCTCTTTCTCTTTTCTCTCAAGCTTGTACAACTCTCTACAACTTGCTACAGCAGTTTCAAAATTCTCACAACGTTCTCTACAACTCTCTTGGTTGTCACAACCCTCTCTTTCTTTGGCTTCCTCAAGCCTTGCAGGTAATATCTATTTTTCTTATGTCTTTGAGAATCTTGGATTTATCACATCCCTTGTCTATGCATTTATTATCTGGTGTAGGAGCACGTAGGCGGATAGGCGATCAACACCACCCAAAAATATTATTGGTTTGATTTTCTTCAAATTTTGGTTTTGTTTTGGTTTCTTCTTTTGTAGTGCCTAAACCTCTTAAATTTTCTGCCTCAATGAACAACGAGCAATGTTGTCTCATGAAATGTGATTGTTTGGTGTAAAATAAATCTTCACTATCTTTTGCTAGCACCCTCACGGTTTGAATAGAACATGAGCAACCATCGAATACTACCTAGTGGACACTTACATGAAATGTGAAAACATAAATCGAGCATATGACTTATTTGTGTGAATTCCTCAAAGAGACATTGTCTTTACTTTGATGATTATAGGATATGCACAAAATGGATTTGTTAGATTCTTTAGAAAAATTATAAATAAATACATTGGCAGAAGTAAAGACAATCGACTTGGGATTTAATTGGAAGGAGAACAAATCTTTGTTTGAGGTCGATCTGCTCTACAATGTTTGACTATGATTAAAATCTACATTATAACCAACACCCATTCACATTCACAATAGGGGTCACGATTGAAATAAAATCATCTTATTTGTCTTGAAATAGCAAAGGGTGTGGCTTATGAATGCATTTTTTGTTTAGAACAGAATGGGAAGATGAAAAGGTTGATAGCCTGGAGAGAAAAAAATCAGTCCAAAAGAGAGAGGCCCATATGAATGAAAATGGATTGGTCAAATAAAAAATAGGGGATAGATTTAGAAAAGAGGATGATTTTCCAAGAAAAACCCGTGTGGTGAGAGAAGGAGGCGAGGGCAGAAGGAGGGATATTTTTTTAGGAAAGAAGGGGGAACAGTGAATAGGAATGTACAAGTAAGAGAGAACTGAGATTGGCCATGTGAAAATTAAAAGAAGAGACCAATAACAAGATTAAAGGCACAATATTGAAGGAAGGTCGATACACATGTGAAGTTGGCCAGAGGAAGATTGAGAGGCATCGACCCAAACTAAGGGTGAAGTAGAGGATGAGATATGCACATGTGAGTGGATATTGATGTGAAAAGAAGACAACAATGAGGAAAAGAACGGAACTTGTCACACAGTAGCGACAAGGGAAAGTGCAGGTAAGGGGCATAAATTAAAAGGTGGAAATGAGAGCATAGAGGAGGAGGTCGATATTTTTCTATGAAGACTGATAACAGTTTTGAAAGAGATAGGGCAAGTGATGGCCTTTAATTATAATTTTGTTTGAAAGTATTGTGTGCAGAAACCAATATATAAAGTGTGAATTTTCAATCAAATTAAACCAAATTATGGTGTTATTAGTTGGGTTTTGTTTTTGAATAGAAAGTTGTTTTTTTGTTATGAGATTATGATCCAGGCAGGAGAGAGTAGGTCTTACATCAATTGGTATTAGAGCAAGCAATCCTAAGTGTGGAGAGTATCCACCAGGATCTTTGGGAGTGAGTAATGGTTGTGGAGAGCTCAAAATAATTATTGTGGGTGTGTGTGGAGTTCTGAATGATTGAGAGTTGAATCCGTTGATTGAAAGAGATGCCACCACGAAGAGGAAGACCTAGATTAGAGGTAGTGTTATAAATATTTTGAGACATGATAAGAGAAGATATCAAAAACAATATCAAAAACAAGGTGAGATTAGTTGTTGGTAACGCAAGAGGTCTTGAGAACGAGGAAGAAACCGAAGAGGAAGAATAGGGAAGAGAAGAAAAAGAGGAGGAATGGATAGATGATGCCAGACAAGAATGATTTTTGAGGGCTCTTTTAAGAATTAGGAAGAGCAATAAAATGGATGTGCCGAATTTTTTTGGAACAATAAATCCAGAAGAGCTGATTGATTGAATTGGAGAGTTGGAGGAGTACTTTGAAATGGAGGAAATTAGAGACCCACAACGGGTGAAGATAGCCCAAATTAAATTGAAAGGGCATGTTGCATTACGGTGGAATGGGTTGGAGAGAGAGCGGGAAATGGATGAAGATCCCTGGATAACAAGATGGAACTAGATGGTTACAAACTTGAAGATAAAATTCACTTTGAGAGACTACGAAATGGAGTTATTCAAAAAGCTACAAAATCTGAAACAAAAAAATATGAGTAAAAGATTACACGGAGGAGTTTTACAAGTTGATTATTCAATCGAGAAGGCACGAAATCGATAGGGAGAAGGTAGCCAGGTATGTGAATGGCTTGTGGTTTAATATTCAGGATGAAATGAGTATTCTGAGAATTATCATAGTTGAGGAACCATACCAATATGTGTTGAAGGTTGAGGATAAATTAATGAGAAGATAATTAAATAATTCCAAAATTCGAGGAAGATTTGAAACTAAAAAGGGACAAGTGAGCAACAGCAAGGGAAAGCATATTGAAGAATAATTCAAGCCCAAATGGAGTAAAGAGATGGGCCAAATCACCAAAGAGAAGGAGGTATTATCTAGAGAACGTGGTAGCAATAGCAAAGGGTTTCCATTTAGATGTTACCAATGTGGAGAAGTTGGTCATCATGCTTTCGAGTGTCATCAAATACAGGAGGGAAGCAAGAAGAGTGCAGCAAGAAATCACTTGGCACAACAAGATGAGGAACATGATGCATCACCAAAAGGTGAAGACCCGAAAGAAGGTGAATCTCTCATGATGAGGAGAGTGTTGGTGAACCTAAAGGCAGTGAAGGAGGAACCATCCCAAAGAAGGAATCTCTTTTGAACTATGTGCAAGGCTAGAGGTAAGTGTTGTAAAGTTATAGTAGATAGTGGTAGTATGGATAACTTAGTTTCAAAGGAGATGGTAGAAAAGATAAATTTGAAAAGGAGTAAGCATCCTAGTCCATACAAAGTTTCTTGGTTGCAAAAAGAACATGAAATGACTATGTGTGAGTAGTGTTTAGTAAATTTTCAAATTGGTTCTTATAGAGATGAGGTGTTGTGCAATGTGATACCTATGACTATGTGTCATGTGTTGTTGGGTACACCATGGCAGTTTGACAGGGAAACCATCTATGATGGTAGGGGGAATGTGTATACCATCCGGAAAGATGGGCACAAGTATATGTTGAATTCTCTAAAAGAGAAAGAAAATCAGCTAAAATAATCTCTCTATTGTTTTTTGCAGTGTGGAGAAGCAACGAGTAGAGGAAGAGGAACGAAGTGAGTACAGTGATTTGCAGCCATTCAAAGGGAAGATTTCAAGAGGAAAGGGCAGATTGGATTTTGATTTATTGCAATAGCACAATAAAGGAATAAAGAGTAGCAACCCAAAAGAATGTGGAGGGCATAGAGGTGGACCAGTGGTAAGAATTTTTTTAGAGAAAAAAGATAATGTAAGTGGAGGTGAATCGCGTGTTGAGGATGAGCTGAAGTGTGGAAGAGGGAAGGCTCCCATAGACAAGGAGCAACTGTGGATCAAAAATAAACATGGGATTACCGTCCCATGCACCTTTCAATGTTCTTGAGTTCATCAACTTAAGGAATATTTCACTTACCGGACATGTCTAGTGTAGGAGCACGCGGGTGGGAAGGCGATCAACACCACCCAAAAATGTTGTTGGTTTGACTTTCTTCAAATTTTGGTTTTGTTTTGGTTTCCTCTTTTGCAATGCCTAAACCTCTTAAATTGTATTCCTTGATGAACAATGGGCAATGGTGTCTCATGAAATGTGATTGGTTGGTTGAAAACAAATCTTCACTATATTTTTCTTGACCCTCATGGTTTGAATAGAACATGAGAAACCATCGAATACTGCCTAGTGGACACTTATGTAAAATGTGAAAACATAGATTGAGCATATGAATTGTTTTTGTGAATGCCTCAAAGAGGAATTCTCTTTACTGTGATGATTACAAGATATGTACAAAATGGATTTTTCAAATGTTTTAGAAAACTTTTAAATAAATACATTGGAAGAATTAAAGACAATCACCTTGGCATTTAATTGGAAGGAGAACAAATCTTTGTTCGAGGTTGATCTACTCAACAATGTTTGACTATGATTAAAATCTACATTATAACCAACGCCCTTTCACCTTCACAACATGGGTCACGGTTGAAAGAAAATCATCTTATTTGTCTTGAAATAGAAAAGGGTGTGGCTTATGAATGCATTTTTTTTTTAGAATAGAATGGGAAGATGAAAATGACGATAGCCTAGCGAGAAAAAAAAAAAAAAGAGAGAGAGAATCGGTCCAAAAGAGAGAGGCCCATATGAATGAAAAGGGATTGGTCAAAGAAAAATCAGGGGATAGATTTGGAAAAGAGGGTAATTTTACAAGAAAAAATTATGTGGTGAGAGAAGAATGCATGGGAAAATAGAGGGATTTTGTTTTGGAAAGAAGGCACAACAGTGAATAGGAATGTGCAAGTAAGAGAGAACTAAGATTGGTCATGTGTAGATCAAAAGAAGAGACCAATAACAAGATTGAAGTTGTGGTATTGAAGGAAGGATGATAGACATGTGAATTCCACCAAAGGAAGATTAAGAGGCATTGAACCAAACTAAGGGTGCAACAAAGAATGAGATTGGCACAGGTGAGTGGATAGTGATGCGAAAAGAAGACAACAATGAGGCAAAGAATAGAACTTGTCACATAGTAGCGACAGGGGAAAGTACAAGAGGCATAAATTAAAAGGTGGAAATGAGAGCATAGAGTAAGAGGTCGATATGTCTCTATGAAGAATGATAACATTTTTGGAAGAGATAGGGCAAGTGATGGCCTTTAATTGTAATTTTGTTTGAAAGTACTGTGTGTAGAAACCAATATATAAAGTGTGAATTTTCAATCAAATTAAACCAAATTATGGTGTTACTAGCTAGGTTTTGTTTTTGAACAACAAGTTATTTTGTGTTATGAGATTGTGATCTAGGCAGGTGATAGTAGGTTCTACATCATTATCTTGTCTATTTATCTTTCTATCTATTTGTCTATTGGTTGTTCGTGGAAGTGGAAACACCAAAATAGGGGTTTAACTAAGGCAAGCCCCTAAATAGCCCCAATAATTTCTCTCGGTCTTATGCGTGTAGGTATTGGATACATTGCTTTGTTGGAGGCTTCATTGCTTGGTTTGTAGTGAGTGCTTTCTTTCTCTTCTTTAGTTTTATCACTTACATTATTTTAGTATGTTATTTTCTATTATTTTTGTGCATTCTTAAAAGTTATTAACAATTAGAATAGAAGTAGTCACTTTGTTTTTTGTGACAATCTTAGTTTTGGTTAATACGAGATGCCAACATGTCGCGGGGGCGTTTGCACACCACGTTGTCATCCTTGGTTGAGAGCTCACCAGCTTTTCTAGAAGACCATTGTGACCTACTCTTTCTGTTTTTAGAACTCTCACCATTTTATCCTGTCACCTAAGCTTTCATCCTTGAGGTAGTTGAGGGCCATTTTCTCCTTGAGACCTCGTTGTCTTGAGGGTAGAAAATTTCCTCTACTTTTTGGTGAACCTGATGTGAACACTACTTGATATAAAAAAAGGACAAATCAAATGTTTACCCTTTTAAGAAAAAAAAATTGGGGCACTACCCCAAATCCCATTCCATGTCGTCAAGGTATAAATAATATGTTGGCCTTCGATCAACTTGTTCATGCATTATTTCTTAAATTTATCTTATTACTTTCAAAATGCATTTACTATCTTCTTTTATTAGTTTGATTTCTAGTTTTATTCAAAGTGTTAATGATGTTGCATTCTGTAATGATCTAAAATATTCCTCCAAGATCAAATCAATGATTAGTTGTACCTGCAAGTTAATATATATCAAACAATGGAATGCAAAGGAATATAAATAAATGGAAGAAAACTAGGAAAGATCTCACCCATCTAGTATTCCATGGTTGACTTCCATTGCACCTTCTCCAGCTTTGGAATGATGGATGCCCTCAGGTTTGGGTGTGAGCAACTCTATAAGCCTAGCCTCAACAAAGCTTTTGAAGGATTTAATAAAATGAATCTACTGCAAACTAGAAACTCAATCCTAATATGCAAATAGTAAATAAAGCCTAGAATAATGAAAATGCCTATAATAAAAGTATGTTGAGAAAATGATCATGGATCCGAAAATGAGATCAAGATTGTCATTTTATAGAAAATGCAATCTTGAACGGACAGTCAAGATGAGAGATTGAGGAATGCCCTAGAATCAACTGTCAAGATTCAATAAGGCAAATCTCAATTAGGGTTAGGGAAAAATACCCATATGTGTAAATAAGATTTAATTAAATGAATTAAATCAAGACTGAATGTGACAGTTGAGATGAAATTAGTAAAAATCAGAAGACAAGAGGATGAGATTTTTAGAAAATCAGTAATTTTAAAAATTACTTGATTTGTAGAAGAATATTTCCATTTTGAATTAAATTAATTCAAAATAAAGATTTTGTGAGGTAATAAGTAATTGATTTTTGAAATTACTTACTAAATGAAGAATCAGTTAACCATGTGAGATATTTTTAAATGATTTGTTTTATTTAAAAATATAAAAGTGTCACATGCCATAATTAAATAATTACAAATAATTATTTAATTTAGAAGAAGTGGTTTATTAATTAAATAAATTATCAAATCTATTTAATTAAGAGGATTTAGGAATTAGTGACATATTAAATCAATATATTAAAATATATTTATTTAATAATCAAGAGGACATTAACGATAAATATTTAATTAAATAAATAGGATGACTTTATTTAATTATTAGAAGACTTTCACAGTTAGTGACATATTAAATAAATAAATATGATCTATTTATTTAATAATCATGAAGAATGAGAGATATTATGAATTAATTAAATAACTATAAATTATTTAATTAATAGTTGAATGTGGGTTAGAAACATAATTAAAATGTTATAATCATGTCATGACGAAGGTGGTAAAATAGTGCTTGCAGGTCTTGGTCATTTTTATGTGTCTACATTTGCCCCTCTTTGTCATAATGCAGCTTGTCGCATTGTGGCAAACAAAACAAGTCCAAAATATGCCCCAATGAAGATATGGAGTGTCTATGCCCCCTCGGAAAATTTTTTGAATTTCGACCCGGGTTCAGAAAAATTTGGAAAATATCCTGATTAGCTCGATTAATGACCAGATAAATAACGGCGTGAAAAATTTTGAAAATGGAGGACGTTAAGCTAGCCAAAATGCCAATCAAAAGTGGTCAAATGAGCCTCTTGTATGACCTACTAGGTCAAAACCCTAATTTTCAGCCTATAAATAGGTTGAAAAGTTCAAATCCATGTCATTTGTTCATTTATCATTTAGAAAATTCAGAAACCAAAGCTCTGAGCGACAATGGTGATTCCTACAACTACACACCGTGGATATCGTGTGCGTACATTTCGACGACCCGAGGGCGCAGAGGCACTAGTAAGTACCCAATCCAACTTGTCAAATTTTTATTTTAATGCATTTATTAGGGTTTAATGGGGGTTAAACAAATGCGGTGCGACGCAAATGCTATCGCGAACGCCGCAAATGTCTTCACAATCACCGCAGTTGATTGTGTCGCGATGCAAGTGCAAAGGGTAGGCTAGGTATTTTGTGCATTTGTGCATTTGGAAGGTCAAATGACACAATCACCAGTTTGCAACGCAATCAGGGCTTTTTGAAACGCATTTGCCAAGTCAAACGATGCCTTCATTGTGCAATCGCGCATTTGCTAGTCGTAACGACGCATTCGTTGTGTGATCACGCATTCGCCATATATAATGACGCATTCATTGTGAAATTGCACATTTGCTGGTCAAAATGATGCAATTGACATATTGAAACGCATTTGTCATGGGGAGTCTCGCAATCGAAATCCTATGACGCACTTGTGGTCAACGTGACATAATTGCAGTTGACCAAAGTTGACTTTTACTGGCCTTGCCTAGATTAACCTTTATGTACCCTTGATTTGCCAGTAGTAGTAAATTTTCTGTAATGTTGCTCAATATGTGCTAATCCTTGGCCTTTCTTTGTGCAGAGTCAGCTTCCACCTATTTATACCCAGGAGTTCCGCCTAGCGACTTATGCTTTCAGAGATCGTCTTAATGATAGATAGAGACGGTGATTGATGGCCTTAGGCCTGTACCACGTTGCCTACATGCCCGTTATTCAAGAAAATAAAGGTTTTCTTATAGCTCTTTGTGAGAGTTGGCACTCTGAGACCTGCTCGTTTCACCTGCCTACTGGAGAGGCGACAGTGACTTTGGAGGACGTGTACCGTATTCTCTGGATTCTAATCAGCGATGAGAGGGTGGTTTATGATTCGCATCGAGGGCGACAGGTCCTATCCGAGATGTACGAGGGTGTTGATGGTGCTCATTTAGACCTAGACGGTTACAAGATTAGTTGGGACATTGTAGCTTATCAGTTTCCCAGATTCGATGCCATGCTCATGACCTTGATTGTCGGAGTGTTGATTCTAGATCGTCATGGTCACGGATTTCCCATTGGATGGGGAGATGTTCTTGTTCGCATGCGAGGACAGAGGACTGTATTCACTTGGGGGCCATGCTTGTTGGCTATGTTGTACCACCAGTTACACGAGGTGGTCTATCATCGGGGGCACAACATTAGTTGTGGCACTACCCTTCTGATGATTTGGGTATGGGAGAGCATTCCCGTATTTCGACCACCGATGCAAATTCAATAGTTGGGTGATGAGATGTCGTACGTGTACTTATATGCGGGAATAGTGAGTCAGACTCACATGGGCGACACTGGGTATTGGCATCATCGTATTGATACAATGATCAGATTTGTCTGGAGACCCTAAAAAGATTGTGCGCAGTGGTCGGATGAGGACGGCCACTTATCATTTTGTAGACAGTTCAAGTACTTGATCAGTCATACTATTCAGACCCAGTGGATCATTGAGATGTACCTGCCCTAGCGGGTACTATGACACTTTGGGGAGCAGCAGGTTGTGTCGGTAGGCACGGCAAAGTATGCTCGGTCATCCAGGGAGACGATGTGGGGGCCGCCCATATCCGTGATAGTAGAAAAGCAGTAGGTTGATAGCCTGGTGGCAGTTCAGTGGGCATGGAGGGGGGGTCCAGCAGATCTAGGGACGTCTGTAGAGTTTGACACCTGGTGGCAGGTTCATAGGCCTATCCCTTTGACAAATCCTGATGGTCCACAGCCTATAGATCGGAGATCAGTCATTCCACGGATTCTGAGGAGAGGCTGGGGTGGCAGAGGTGTAGGGAGGGATGGTAGAGGTGTCGAGGGTAGAGATGGAGGCAGGGGAGGAGGCAGAGATGGGGGAGATGGAGGAGGTGGGGGAGGTGGAGGGGGTGGAGGAGATGGTGGAGGAGGTGGAGATGGAGGAGGTGGGGGAGATGGCAAGGGTGCGAGGAGGAGGAGAGATGACCAAGGGTGAAGGCAACCCAGGAGAGTTAGACAGAGAGTGGGTGGTGTACCGTTGTCACCCATTTGAGAGGAGACGGAGGTGAGGGCCGAGGAGGTCAGAGGTGGCAATGAGGAGGTGAGAGGTGGCAAGGAGGAGGAGGTGGAGGTGGTGGTGGTTGAGGAGGAGGTGGATGTGGTGGCGGAGGAGCAAGTAGAGGAGGATCCACTTGTTGGGGGACATCCTCTTGACATAGATGTGGAGGAGGTCTGGGTCGAGGAGGGGAGAGATGAGGAGGAGGAGGAGGAGGAGGCATATCAGTGACTGCGAGAGCGCATGATCTCCGAGGATGATGAGGGTGAGAGATCACCCATTTTGCCTACGGATGCTACCGTTGATCAGCGGATTACAGACCGTCAGAGCAAACTCAATGTAGCCTTGTCTCAGAAAAAGGCCTTAGTAGTAGAGTTAGAGGTCACCCGGGTTGAGAGAGATTGGGCCATACTTCAACGACATGAGTCAGAGTGGTGGGTTACCGAGTTTGCAGAGTTGTGCTATGGACCGACAGGGGATATGGCTCGGGAGCTAGCCAGGCTGGCAGAGAGTAGGGGTCGATTCAGGGTGTTGTATGAGTAGGCTATTCCACCAGATAGACGGGACCCAGGGTTGTCCCGATCCTACAGCAAGACAGGTAGTGGCAGTCGAACACACAGCAGCAGATCCCACAGCAGTAGTCACACCAGTGCTAGAGGGTCTACTACCTTAGGGCAGTCATCAGGTCACAGATCTCATAGCTCACATAGGCACTCATCAGGTCACAATCACAGGTCAGAGCATGGACACAGATCAGAGCATGGGCACCGATCAATGTCGGCAAGACACCAGGCAAAGTAGAGCCAGTCTCATGTTACTGATCTCATGTGATCCCAGAGTGAGACACAAGAGAGGACACCTATCTAGGTCACATTCCATTTGATGGATCAGTCACACTTACCTTGTAGTTCACCTCCACGGGATGGAGGAGGGTCATCCTAGGACTTGTTTTGTAGACACTTGTATTTTGATATTCAAGCCTGCGAGCTCTATTTTTGGGATATCATATGACTCTATCCTGTGACATGACATTTTTTGAGATTGTATATATATGTGATGCAATTTTGATGTGACCTATATGATATTATGTGTTATGGTGTTCTCATGTTTTATGCGATGTTTATGTGATGGTTTTATGATATGAGATGTATGGATACTATGCTTATGTTTATGAATGCAATTATGGATGTGATTATGTATGAATGCCATATGCAATGTGATAATGATGTGATCTGTTGATGCAAATGATGTTTTTATGAATGGATGTAAATGATGATGTTTATGCAATGTGAATTATGATATTTGATTTATGCTGATGTGAATATGAAATGTTCATGCCATTATATATGCAACTTTGTTTTTGTATGTCATAGGATATCATCTGAGTACCATAGAAGAGAAGATGAAGATGGATGTTAGTGCAAAGAAAGATATGCATGTTAGTGCAGAAAATTAAAAATCCTTCAAAGCTTTGCTATAGTTCTATGCTAGTTGTTGCTCTTTAATCATCATTGGGCGAAAATGTCATGATGGTCAACAAACACTATGATATGACATAGATCAATAGTGTGCAAGGTTGAACCATCACGTAAATCAATAGTCGTAGACAAGGCTGATCATGACTCATGAAAGGAACACAATTGCCCCTAGCCACCTATCATGACCAACCGAAACCAATCATGAGACGTCGTTGTTTCTCTAAATCCTGACGATAGGATATCGTGGAGAAACTAGCCACATGATAGTAAAAATAGACAGTGAAAGCCCTCATACTATGTCATTGCCTCTCTATATCCTAAAGTCAGGATGTCCTGGAGAAACTAATAGTAGAGTGATAAGCAGACAAGGATAATCATCATGATATGTCGTTGTTCCTAAGACATAAGGAACTAATATCCTGATAATCATCAAAAGACAAAAAAAAAAAACAACGTTTGCCAAGTGTTTTAATGTCAAGTGTCTGTTAAATGTCGAGCGATATCAAATTCAGGAAGGACACATCCTGAATGACGTTGATATCTGGGAGATCGATTCTTAGAGTTTAGGAGAATCCATCAAAATGCCAGGTGATGATGACGATGCTTAGGAAGGACACATCCAAAAGCATAAAACAAGTTGACAAAAGTTTTTCTTCAGAAGGACACATCGGAAAAAGAACCCAAAGTTTTTCCATGATAAATTGTCTTGATATGATTTTGACTACATGTCATTGCTGACATGCTGAATTGACTGAAAGTGTTGATGAAACATATTGCCAATAGATTGATATTTTGAGATTGACATAATATTTGCTTGATTTGAAGATAACTTGATGTGTGTGAATGTGTCGTGCTATGAACCCTAATGGACTGACCTAGTGCGGCCTCGGGGGTCCATCGATTGATGGCCTTTCCTATGTCGTGCACTCAGAGACCTCATAGTTCGACACAACCAATGACATTGTCTGAAAGATAAAAGCTTGAATCATGGTTTATGCTGCGACAAACCTAGGAGGACTGACCTAATGTCTCAGGGATTCAAAGATGAATCTTGCCTATGTAGCAAATGCGCAGAGACAATGTAGTTCGAACATGGATGAAATATTGATTGACATCATCAATTGAATTGATCAGATTTGACTTTTTTTTTGGATTTTGACATTGATGTTGATGTTTTTGTATTTTCTCAGGACTTTTTCAAATTTTTATTATTTTTTCAGGATTTTTTCATATTTTTATAATTTTTTTCAGGACTTTTAAGAATACAGGATCATGTGCGGTACCCACTGCAGTTGCATGATAAAGGTCTTGCCCCCAGACAGAGCAGGGAGTAACCGAGTTCAAATGAAATGGAGATAGATAAACGCAAGGCAAAGGCAAGGATATGCCAGGAATGATGTCAACCAAATGTTAACCATGGTCGGAATTGACAGGACTTAGGATGAATGTCGTGAATGTGTCGGCCCTTTGTGATTATGACAAATGGATAAAGGTCTATTTGAGTGACAGTAGATGGCAAAACAATGATTGACTTATGCATGGCGCCTGTTTGCTAGGTTTTCACCATGGTACCTATCCAAAGCGCCTGTTTGCCAGGTTTTCACTATTGGATGAATTCATTTCTTTTTACTATTTTTATCATTTTTTTATTTTTTTGGTGTCACCAAGATGCCTATTTGCCAGGTTTTCTTCAAGGAACGATTTTTTTGTATTTTCCAATTTTTTTATATTTTGTAGGTTTTTAGCCAGGCTCTCTGATGCTATGTGTAGAACTTTCTCAAGTGTAAACTGTTGATAAGTTTTGTCAGTTGTTCTCCATCAGGTGTGGCCAACTGATAAGCTCTGGAACCAAATGCAGCAGTAATGATATACGGACCAAGCCAATTAGCCTCAAACTTACCAGGCTTTTCACGGTCCGCCTGATTTATGGGATTCTGCATGAGAACCAAGTCACCGATTTCAAACTTTCTCACCATGACTCTTTTGTTATAACTTCTGCAGAGATGATTTTGATATGCCTGTAGATGATTTAAGGCATTTTGTCATCTTTCTTGTAGCATTTCCAGCTCATGTAGGCAAGTATGTCTGTACTCTTCATCATCAATCATTCCTTTCAAAGAGACTCGGAGAGAAGGAATTTCGACCTCGATGGGTAATATGGCCTCAGATCCATAAACCAGGGAAAATGGAGTGGCTCTAGTGGGGGTGTGGATACTGGTACGATAGGCCCATAAAGCAGGATTAAGTTGTAGGTGCAAATCTCGGCCAGCATCCTTGATGGTCTTCTTCAGAATGCAAAGGATTGTTTTGTTGGACGCCTCAGCTTGGTTGTTACCTTGTGGGTAGCATGGAGTGGAAAAATGTTGTTGGATGTGGAATCGCTCACAGAGTTCACGGACGTCCTAATTTTTGAATGGACTGTCGTTATCTATGATGATGGATTGTGGGACACCGTACCGGCAAATGATGTAATTTAGGATGAACTTGGATATTTGTTTACCGATGATGTAGGTGAGAGGGACGGCTTCAATCCACTTAGTGAAATACTCAGTGGCGGTTATTATGAATTTATGGCCATTTGAAGAGGATGGATGGATCTTACCCACGAGGTCGAGTCCCCATTATGCAAAAGGCCATGGAGAACTGATAGGTCTCAATTCTTGTGCAGGTGTGTGAATCAGATCGCTGTGCACTGGCATTTTTCACATGTTCTGACAAACTGAAGAGCGTCTTTTTCCAATGTCGACCAATAGTACCCCGGCCTGGTGACTTTCCTAGCTAAAGTTGGACCACTCGAATCAGATCCACATATACCCTCATGTACTTCTCGTAAAGTCGTTTGGGCTTCATCAGTGTCGAGACAGCGAAGAAGGGTGTTGTCAAAGCCACAGCAGTATAAAGCGTCATTGATGATGGTATGTTTGGCCGCTTTTCGGATAAAGGATTTTCGTTGGTTGTTGGACAGGTTGGGTGGGAGGATTTGGGATTTAAGATATTCGTATATATCCTGGTACCAAGGCGAGCTGGGACCAACAATCTCACACACCATTTTTGACTCTAGAATATCATATGCAAACATCAAAAGTTGTTCCACTAAGAATTCAAACTGTGACACATTCTTAGGAATGTCTAAAAGAGATCCAATGGTAGCCATTGCATCAGCTACCTTATTTTGTGTTCTTGGGATTTGTTCAAATGCAATCATTTTGAAGTACATTAGGAAACTATCCACCATGTGCTTGTAAGGGAGCAACTTTTCATCCTTTGTGTCATAGTCATCATTCACTTGGTTGATGACTAATTGAGAATCCCCAAGTACAAGGAGTGTTTGAATTTTCCATTGAATTGCTATCTTGAGACCTATGACCAATGCCTCGTATTCTGCAATATTATTTGTACAAGGGAAAGCGATCCAAAATGACTTAGGAATTGAATCCCCTTGTGGTGTGATAAATAATATGCCTGCTCCTGAGCCATGCCCCATGTGGGATCCATCAAAGTATAGTTTCCATGGTAGAGTTGGTTTTGCATGAAAGATTGACTCATCAAGAAAATCAGTTATCAGCGGATGAGTGGCTTGGATTGGTGTATCTTCCAGTTGATCTTCTATTACTTGACCTTTTATAGCCTTGCGCTCTACATATTGTATGTCATACTCACTTAAAATCATGACCCACTTTGCCAAGCGACCTGTCAATGTTGCTCGACTAAGGAGATATTTTAATGGGTCAATCTTTGCTATCAAATGTGTTTGATGACTTAGCATATAGTGTCTGAGTTTTTGTGCCACAAAGACAACTGCCAAGCATGCCCATTCAATGGTTGTGTAGTTGAGCTCATATCCAATTTATGTGCGACTGATGTAATATATGGCTCTTTCTTTTTCTTCATGGTCATTTTGCGCCAATAATGCCCCTAGTGCATTTGTCATTGCAGAGACATATAGAATCAGTGGTTTTCCCTCAATAGGTGGCATTAACACTGGAGTTGTTAATAGATATTCTTTAATTTTGTCAAAAGCCATGTTGCACTTATCTGTCCATACAAATGGAATGCTTTTGCGAAGTAGATATTGGAATGGTTGACACTTGTATGCCAACTGTGCAATGAAGCGGCGAATAGATTGTAATCTGCCTTGAAGTGTGCACAACTCACTAATTCCCTTTGGTGGAGGCATGTCCAGAATTGCTTTTACTTTTTCAAGATCAACCTCAATGCCTCATCTTGAAACAATGTATCCTAGCAGCTTGCCTGAAGTGACTCCAAAGACACACTTCTTTGGGTTCAATCTAACCTTGTAATCTTCAAGCCATCTAAAAATTTTATCCAAGACTTTGAGATGTTTTGTCCTTGTCAAAGATTTTTCCTATAGGTCATCCACATAATCTTCCATTAGAATGTGCATCATTTCATGGAAGATTGTTTTCATAGCCCTCTGGTACGTTGCGCCTGCATTCTTTAAGCCAAAAGGCATGACATTCCAACAGTATGTTCCCCAAGGACAAGTAATGTTGTTTTATGTTGATCCTTTGTTGCAATTCGGATTTGGTTATAGCCAAAAAAACCATCCATGAGAGATAGCATCTCATATCCTTCCGCGAGGTCAAAAATCATGTAAGGGAAATTCATCCTTTGGGAAAGCTTTATTAATCAATTGACCTTATGAATTCAACATCCAGTAACTTTTTTAATTCCACCTTGACAAGTAGTGCGATCTGTGGGTGCATCTTGCGCAACTTTTGATTGACTAGCTTGATTCCTGGAATTAAAGGAAGATGGTGCAGAACCAATTCAGGATCAAGCCCAGGCATGTCAGCATATGACTATGTGAAATTAACTTTTCTCTCTGCGAAGAATTGTTTAAATTCAGGTCTTTCTTCGTCTGACAATGATGCAGCCAAGAGAATCATTTTGGGATTCGCGGGTGTGGCTATGTTAACTTCCATTGTGTCCTCAATGAGCATAGCTAATTTTTCCTATGTTACAGGGAGAAATTCCAATCCTCCATCCTTAGGTGCCTCAGAGAGGTTTTCACCCTTGGATGCGTCCTTTGTTTTTACTATTTTACTGCTAGAAGGTGCCTTACGGTTTTCACCTAAAGGCATTTATTTTTATTTTTTATTCTTTGTATTTTTGCGACTGGAGGATTGCACAGTCTCCCTGAAGTAAGCTGTACAATCTAGATCTATGGAGAACCCTATTTTGTGATCCCCCCATGGAATACCTTCTCTTAGTCCCATGAATTCTGCAATTGCCTCGTCGTTCTGAAATATGTCCATCACCGGTGGATCTTGTTGGTCCCTATCGATCAGTTGTGGATAAACGAGAGGGATGCTATTGTCAGTGTTGGTGAAGGATGGGGAGGATGTGGAAAGTGTGAAAATTGATGCCTCAAGTGTAAAGGCGAAGTTGTCAATTTCCACTTCCGTGTCTGATGCAATGGAAGGTCCATATTCCGAGTCAGATGAATCGAATTCAAAGTCATAATATGGGATAAAATTATCATCGTGACTAGTGGTTGGCGTTTCAAAAGTATGGATAGTGGGCTCAGATAAATTTGGCTCATGGGTGGGTTCAGAAATGGGGTGGGATGGTTCGGGTATGGCTGATAACACCTTGTGTGTTTCTCGATTCCAAGGAATGCTTACCCATTCCTTATTTTTAGAATGTCGGTTAATATGGTCAATGTCATATTTCATGCAGAATCTCTCTTCAAACGAAGGTTGGCCAGGTTCAAAGAATAGTTCATCAATGTCATAATCATTGATGGTTTTGTCAGATCCCCATTCCCATTCATTTGAGTATGTTTCGGTAAGGGATTCTTCGCATGTCTCAACACTTTATGTAGCCATTACAACCTTACTTGAAAGTTCAGGGGTACATTGATCGTCAGTTTCGACTTGGTCATACCCTAGCCCTATGTATCTTGGTCTTGCCATTATGATAATAGGTTCCTGTCTTTCGTTGTTCTTTCCAAGGCAGCTTGTACCATCAAAACCTTAGGCTTTTCATATATCATATCCTTTGCCATAGAGATTCAAGGGTAGTGGAGATAACTTTGTCGAGTCTTTGTAAATCCAATTGTCCATGTCAATAATGACTTCATTACCCATATCGCCCCACCGTGTGAAAACACTTTTTGGTGGAACCTTGAAAGTTATTTTGGGATCTACTGCAAAACATGGTCTACCATAGACCTTAGGTGGCTTCGATATTGTGGTTATACAGTAAGCCGTATTTAATTTGAACTCTCCACAACCAAGGTCCTGGATCTAAAGGTCTTTACTTGGGATGGAGACCGATGGAGATGGTGTGGTAGAAGATGATGGAATGGATGATTTCATGAGTGTCGATGGGTCAATGTATTTGGATGAGGTGGAAGATGAGGCCTCCCGATTGATGGGTACCTATTGCTCAGCAATGGCTCGCAGTTTGGTACAGTTGTGGAATGGATCAGGATCTCCTGGGATGGTGATCTCAGCTCCATCAAAAGGGAATTTGAGGCACTGGTGGTATGTGGATGGGATAGCCTTTAGAGCATGGATCCATGGATGACCAAGTAAGATATTATAGTGTATATCACGATCCAGGACCTGGCATGTTGTATCTATGATAACAGGTCCTACTCGGAGAGGAATTGTAATAACACCTTTAGAAGCGCGTTCTTCATCATCGTATGCCTTAATGACGATGCTCTTGCTAGCATCTACACATGCATCAGAGAAACCAAGAGCTTTGACCAATTTCAGAGAGTAGATGTTCAATCCTGCTCCACCATCTACTAGAACTCGTCTAACCTTATGCTTATGGACAAAAACCTCAATGTGAAGGGCATCATTATGTGATGGTTTGGGTGAGGAATAGTCGCTGTCTGAAAAGGTGATGTGGTGAGGCGAATTCAAGTATCCGACCATAGTCTCAAAGTGGTTGACATCGATGTTGGTAGGGACAGATGACTCTTGCAGTACTTTATCTAGGATGGCCTTATGCATAGGTGAAATATGGAGTACTTCAAGAATGGATATTTGAGCAGGTGTTTTATTTAATTGCTCGATAATGTTGAACTCCGATTTTGGGGTGGATTGTCTGGCGGATGGACCAGGTATGGTGATCTTTGGTTGATGGGCAGAAGGACCCGAGATAGTGACCTTGCCTTTACGTGTAGTCACATTGCATTTTGGGGCTCTTTTAATGTTGATGGTATTAACAGATTCACCTTCATTAGCAGCACGAAGATTGTTGATATCGGTACCATCGGGATAACTGTATGCAAGACGAGTAGTGTTATAGGCCGGACGGATGTGGTTGGCTTGATGGTTTGTATGCTTTGTGTCAAACGAGGAAGCTTTACCATGATCCTGCAATGGGTTTTTGTGTATGGTATGATCTGCATTAGATGTAAAAGATTGACCACCCAAATCAATGGTGTGGTTCTTTATGAGGTCTTGTACCAGATTTCGCAATTAGCGACAAGAGGAAGTTTTGTGCCATTTGGCACGGTGGTAATCACAGAATGAACTTTCATCCCACCATGACGGCTTGAATTGACCAAGGTCATACGGTTTTGGCTCTTCCAGCATTATGAAGTTGTTTTGAAGAAGTTTCTTTAAGACAATTTCAATTGATTCACCCAAAGGGGTGTACGTGTAATTTTTGGAATTTTCGGGGTTGACGCAACTGCCTTTGATTCGTTTGTACATGATTGCCTTGGATAGCATTAGCAGTTGGTGTTGGTGTAGTTACAGGTGCATTTTGATTTTGTACTCCTTTGATTGTGAGCACATGACCTGTTGCATTGACGGTTTTTGCATCAACTACACCGTCACTAGTGATATGCTTGTTCTTAACCTAGTATTTGTTCTTGTCATTTGAGCCACTCGTGTTATTATTGATGGTGGTGTTGATGGTTTTGCCACCATATTTCAATTCGCCTTTAGCGATCAAGGCTTTCTCAAGTTGGACACCCTTTTCAACAAGGTCAAAAAAAGTGGTGCAACAATGGACTTGTATTCCATACCTTAGTGGTCCAAGGAGAGTTTGTACAAACATGGTTACTTTCTCCTTTTCAGGTATTTCTACCAGACATCTGCTTGCTAAGGTTCTCCATCTTTGAAAGAATGGAATGAAAGTCTCTCCTGCATCCTCTTGGGTAAGTTTGCATAAGGAGGCGATGTCAATGTCTGTGTCAATGTTGTAAGCATAGTTTTCGACAAACTTGTTTGCCAATTCGTCCCATGTTTTTATTCCCTTAGGCAAAAGTGAGAACCATTCTAGTGCATGACATCCAAGACTTCTAGAAAAGAGTCTCATGAGATAAGTTTGCTCATAAGCAATGTCGATACAACTAGTGGTGAATTCCCTTATGTGTTCAATGGGGTTTTTTGCCTTTATACTTGGGAAAATGGGGGACTACATATCCATGAGGAAATGGTGGCATGTACAAGGTTGTGTCAAATGGATATGGACACAAGTCATGTGACATGTATGACTTTTTATTGGATTGTTGCAAGGTCGCCACTTGTGTTTGAAGAGCAGCGAGTTGGAGTGTGAGTGCTTCCACCATTGGATGGTTGGTAGCATCACCTATGTTGGTGTTAGAGGCGGCTTGAGTCCCCAAATGTTGTGAGGAGATGTGTTGATTTGGAATGGGTTGTCGGTGAGCGAAATGATTGTTGTGATTAGGAGGTTGTTGGAAATGAGTATTTTGATGAGGGATGTGTTGTTGCATATGGACTTAAGAGGCGTATGGGGATGTGATATCCTGCCATATTGGACTTAATTTGAGGACCTTGCTGGTTTTGATTTTGTTGATGTCCAAATGGAGTGAAAGATTGATGGCCTTGTTGATTTTGAGCTTGTTGATGCCCAAATGGAGTGTATGATTGAGCGCCTTGATTGCCTTGCCCAAATAAAAGATTGTGACTTTGAGGAATATGGGTGTTTTGGGTCACAGGAATGTTGGTATTAACCTGTGATGAAGTGGGTTGGGTGCCCTAAATGAAAACTCTTTGTTTATTTCTCCCAAACGGATTGGATGAGTTCGTTGCTATGGCACTTGAAGAACCTAATAATAGGTTTGCTGATGTACTCATGGAACTAGATGTAGTTCCAAAGAGGTTTGATGTGGTTGCCCCCATTGTTTGTGAAGGAATGGTGGATGTTTGTTGGGGGATGGATTGTGATGTGGTGTTGGTTTGGGAAGATGATCCCCCAATAGATGTTGTGTTGGTTGTGGCGGTAGTATGACCAAGGGAGGTAGCATTGATTGTGTTGATGATATTTTGTGAAGAGGCTCTCATGGAGGAATTGTGTGATGTTGGAGTGGGAGAAGTTGGTCTAAGATTATTAAGATCGAATCCCTTTGGTAACTTAGCCCCTTGCTCAAGGAGCATAGCTAGGAATCTAGAAGAGTCATTTAAGACCATTTCTTCCACAAAAGAGGCCACTTCTGGGTTTTGAGCGGCAGCTTGTATGTCTTCTTCAAAGACATCCCCATTTTCATCCCGTCAGATAAATGGTTCAAAAAGATGTGATGGAGATGATGGGATGTTCATCTCACTAAAAGGATTGAAGTTGGAATTTTCCATGTCAAAACAAGGATTGTTCGTGGCATTAGGAAATGAGTTCATGCCAGTTGTGAACCCAAGAAAGTTGGTGTCTTGTCCAAAGGAATCCATGAGTCTTTTCTTTTTTTGTAGTCTAGTTTCAACCATACAAAGTTTTGCTCAACTGGGGATGATGGAGAAAATGATCTAAATATGAGACTATGTTTTTGGTTTCTTTTTGGATTTTTAAAGGATGCTATGAAAAAGGCTTGTGGATACAAGTGGAGTGACACTAAATGGAGATGCCAAATTATATGCAATAAATGATCCTAAGATGTACTTACTAGTGAGAGATCTAAAGAGGACAAACTTGGGCAAACAAAGTTCTTGCAATGATTCAACTTTTGGAAAACCAATGGACCGTAGAAGGACTTATAACTAGGACAAAGTAAAATTTCCACACTAGACTATTGAGTGGGAAATAATTTGCAAAAGGATTGAAAAAATGACAAAGGTAATTGGGTCCAATGATAACCTACTATTGAATGAAAAGTTTGGACAATGAATGGTAAGAGTCAACTCCTAAAATCTGCCAAAGTGAGTATCTAAGGAGATGGTGAACTATCAATGCAATCTAATGAAAATGAAACCTATTATGAGCCTAAAATGGTACCTAAAATGCAATGTTTGAGGGAAAGTTGAACAATTTAGAGTCTAGTTTGGACTGTAATAGTGAAGAAATATTGGATTGACTTGAAGACAAGTTGTGGACTTTCTGATTTGGACAGTAAAGAATTGTCTACAATTTTTTAGCAAATGCATTGCAGCAAATGCGGCTCACAAAATCAAATGCGGTTCAGGACATGTTGATTGCAACACAATGTGGCGAATGTGGGTTTATGTCTGTCGAATGTGGCTCAATTAACCGAATGCGGCTCACTGATGGAAAATACGGCTCTGTGTAGTTCAAATGCGTTGTAACAGAGCGAATGTGGCTCCTAATGGCTCAAATGCGGCTCATAAGAGCGAATGCGGCTTGGTAGCTTGTGATTGCAGTGCAGTAGAGCACTTGCATCGCAATATACAATTTTTGGAAAAAAAATCGAAAGTTTGCAGTTATGAAAAAAAAATTCTCGTTCCGATTTGTGATTTTTAATCTGTTGAAGACTGTTAGAAACCGTTGGCAAACACAAAAATCAAAATATGAAGTGCATGTTCAAACATACTCACTCTTAATAGTCAAATGTGTCATCCTCGCAATCACAGCCCACATCTTAAAATCACGTCGACTCACACAGCCTTGTCACCCCCTAGAAGGCGCCCGTGTTTTTGTCTTTTCCAGGTGCGTACTCAAGGAGATGGAAGTGGATACCGAATCCCCTGAGCAAACAGTCTGTGGTGATTATATGGTGAGTGTCTTGGGGGGAGATTCTTCCCTCCCCTTGCACCGTGATTGAAACGATGTTTGGTTACTGACTTGGCTGGCTACTACACTAGGTTCTTAGTAAGTATTTCCGTTCAATGTGGCAATAGATATACTCCCTCGAGAGACCTCCCAACCTTTAGAAAAAAGGCTTTGGGGATGGTTATCTTACCTACTACTGTCAATTTGGATTTTCATCAACAACTTGCTTTTGATTAGAGTGGGTTGGAAACCTTGGCTTTAGGTGTTCCCACTTAGGTTGTTCCCATATGGTGAGTACTTTTTCCCACTACGGCAGGCCTTTTAAGGGTTGTAAGAAAACAAAAATGCATAAGTATAAAAATGGATAGGTCTGGCTTTTTGATCACCCAGTAAAGGGGAGAGCATATGCCTATTATCCAATCAAACACAAAAAGCAAGTTGTTCAATTTTAAACCCAAAATAAAAAATTTCTATGCTAGGTGAAGATGTTGCTTCACAAAAACATGGTGCTCATTATTAATCCAAAGATAAAAATGTGGTGACTACCCTAGGGTTGATAAATTCCAATTAAATTAGATGTCTACCTTAGGATTGATAGATTCAGATTAATGTGTCTATCTTAGGATTGGTTCTTTTTAAATACCAAAAAAGAAAGGAAATAACCAACTTTTGGCTACGGATGCGTCGGATCTAGATTACAACCAAAATCGAAAAAAATATATATATTTTTTACCAGTTACCTGCGGCTCAGTTTCTGTCAAATGTGTTGCGTCACGTCAAATGCGTCGTTTGAAGGGTCGTATGCGTTGCAACCGAGCGATTGCGTCGCTCGCGATCACAAATGTGATGCGACAGAGCGATTGCGTCGTTTTGACTTGCAAATGCGTCATTCTGTACTTTGAACCTACAAAAAAAAAATTGAAGCCGTACGACACCTGCAAAAGTTCGTTAGAATGTCGGGTTCACCAATGTAATGATCTAAAATATTCCTACAAGATCAAATCAACGATTAGTTGTACCTGCAAGTTAATATATATCAAACAATGGAATGCAAAGGAATATAAATAAATGGAAGAAAACTAGAAAAGATCTCACCCATCTAGTATTCCATGGCTGACTTCCATTGCACCTTCTCCAGCTTTGGAATGATGGATGCCCTCAGGTTTGGGTGTGAGCAACTCTATAAGCCTAGCCTCAACAAAGCTTTTGAAGGATTTAATAAAATGAATCTACTGCAAACTAGAAACTCAATCCTAATATGCAAATAGTAAATAAAGCCTAGAATAATGAAAATGCCTATAATAAAAGTATGTTGAGCAAATTGAAATGATCATGGATCCGAAAATGAGATCAAGATTGTCATTTTATAGAAAATGCAATCTTGAACGGATGGTCAAGATGAGAGATTGAGGAATGCCCTAGAATCAACTGTCAAGATTCAATAAGGCAACTCTCAATTAGGGTTAGGGCAAAATACCCATATGTCTAAATAAGATTTAATTAAATGAATTAAATCAAGACTGAATGTGACAGTTGAGATGAAATTAGTAAAAATCAGAAGACAAGAGGATGAGATTTTTAGAAAATCAGTAATTTTAGAAATTATTTGATTTGTAGAAGAATATTTCCATTTTGAATTAAACTAATTCAAAATAAAGATTTTGTGAGGTAATAAGTAATTGATTTTTGAAATTACTTACTAAATGAAGAATCAGTTAACCATGTGAGATATTTTTAAATGATTTATTTTATTTAAAAATATAAAAGTGGCACATGCCATAATTAAATAATTACAAATAATTATTTAATCTAGATGAAGTGGTTTATTAATTAAATAAATTATCAAATCTATTTAATTAAGAGGATTTAGGAATTAGTGACTTATTAAATCAATATATTAAAATATATTTATTTAATAATCAGGAGGACATTATTGATAAAGATTTAATTAAATAAATAGGAGGACTTTATTTAATTATTAGAAGACTTTGACAATTAGTGACATATTAAATAAATAAATATGATTTATTTATTTAATAATCATGAAGAATGAGAGATATTATGAATTAATTAAATAATTTATAATTATTTAATTAATAGTTGAATGTGGGTTAGAAACATAAGTAAAATGTTATAATCATGTCATGGCGAAGGTGGTAAAATAGTGCTTGCAAGTCTTGGTCATTTTTATGTGTCTACACATTCCATGCATGTGATGGTGATTTGGCTTTTCCTATGTCACTCTATACATTCGATCCTTCTCATGAAATTCATCTTGTTTCAGAGGATATTTTATTGCAATAAGATGAAATCATTTGTACTTTTCTTATTGTAACTTTACTCTCTTGTCATTCAAATGCACTCTCTTTTAGAGATGATGCATTAGTGAATGATGAATCTCCTCTCACATTGAATCCTCCAAGGATAGATGTTGAGCATATTCCTTCAACTAATTCTCCCACAAGTTGTAATGAATCTATAAATGTAATTGTAATCTTCATCACTCCACAAAGGCCTAAAAGACCAATTATTTATGTGACTCGAGCTAGTACTTCTCCTAAAATGATTCATTCTATTCACGGGGTTCCAGTTGAAAGTGGTAAACCACATCTTTACACAAAATTCATGCAATTTAAGGCTCCCTCTTATAGAGTGGTAGCCCATACTTATAATACTAGAAGGAATCAATAGAATCTTAATCAACCTAGTTCTTTACTACACTCTCAACCAAGCCTTCCTAAAGCGCCTAGACCTATAGCTAAGAAACCAAGTGAGTATGGTCATATTGAGCAACTTCGTGTAACTCTCGCCAAGATCTCACTTTGGGATTTGTTTCAAACAGCTCCAATCTACCATGGTATGCTTCAGGAAGCCTTGCAAAATATTATTTATCCTTCTTCTACTAGGTTAAAAGATGTTAATGTGTTGATAGATCGTATTCGTGTGGATTCACCGAATAGTACATTCCATTTGCATGAACTCCCACCTCCAAAAGTAAAAAGGCAAAAAGATCCTTTGATGATAATAATTTTATATTAATATCAGAATCAAGCTTGCTCTTGTTGATATCGATTCCACACTCAATGTATGTAGCATTGATTTATTGCCTAAAATTAAATTTGATTCAACTTCCCTTACTACTTCTTCCTTATATCTTCGTGGGTTTGATAATGTCAGTCAGAAAGCCTTAGGCACGATAATCTTGCCTTTAAGGTCGGGACCCATTACCAAAACCCACCCTGGTATATGTTATGCCGAGGCGATTACCATATAATCTCCTCTCGGGGAGGCCATGGATACATGCTTTGGGAGTGGTGACTTCTATTTTACATCATTCTATGAAGTTTGTTGCAGCTAATAATGAGGTGATCACAATCAAGCCTGACCCTAATGTTATACACTTGTGTGAGGTGGCAATTGCTGACCTCAAACTTCGATTGCACCTACTCTTAAAAAAATTATCCCTTCATTATCTTCCAATGCATTGACATATACTCTAGCAGTACAAAGGATACTCTTGAAACAAATGTCCCTAAAGAAGATCCTCTCGAAGTAGGAAATCTTGAGTTTACTCCTACTTCTTCTCCTAAACTGAATGCATGTCTTGGTGATGATTGGGAATCCTTAAACTTCATTGAATTTTATTTTGAGGAGTAAAAAGTAGATCCGATCCACTTAGACATCCCAAAAATATCATTCACACTTGATATCAAAGATGATTATTCTTTTGTATCACGAGATAATGTGAACATCAATTGTAATGTCTTTAATGTTGATCCTCTCCTATTGAGGAGTTGCAATCACATTATGGGTTTGGATTTAATATTCTTTCTTGCTTATGGATACAAAGGAAATGGTCTTGGGTGCATGGAACAAGGAGTTAAGGTCCCTTTGGAACCGATGCCTCGTTCTTTTGCAAGGGGTTTAGATTACAAGCATTCTCATTTGTCTCCACCCCTCCTTCATTGTCTATTGTCCTTATATCTTCTTCTTGTGAGAAATCAAAAATTTCTTCACATGAGAAAGGGTTGCTTCCTACTCCTCATCCTTTATCTAAGCAAGAGAATATTTTGTGAGGCTTCTCAAAGTCCACTTAATTACTCGTCCTTCTACACATAAGAAGTTTCACATGCAAGATAAAGAAAAACATCCTTTGTGTGCATACCATCAAGTGCCTAGCCATTCCACCAGTGAATGTCAATCCTTGAAGGATAAAATACAACAAATTATTGATTCTAGTGTGATCACTCTTCCACCTATTGATGCACCTATCTTTTCTTCACATGACAAGTGATATTGAGATTTACGTCTATCCTATTCATTCTATCTAATATGCATCTTCTCATGAGGTTCTTACAACTCCCTTTTATTGTGTCGCTACTCGCTATGTGGCATTTGTGACTTTTATTGCTCATTTCCATTCATGGTGGTACAATATTGTGTGCAACCATACTTTCTCTATGCTAGAAACACAATAGTATCTAGCATGGTTATCCTTTCTTGTATGCTAGGGGTAGGGGTGACTAATTTAGGAGGTGTGTGTCCTTCTTGAGGACCCGCTCTCTTCTTTCTCCCCCTTTTCTTTTCCTTAAACCATCAACATAGTAAATATGCTATTTTTTTAAGGTGGGGCTATCATATCATCTTATTCTTATTTTTTAGAAATGTCTTAAAAATATGGATGCTTTATGATCTCTTCATCTAGCTTGGGAACAACCTAACTAGACCTGTCTTTTATGTGACTGTCCTGCAATGTAGTTTGCAACACTCATAGGCCTATGCACTTGCCATATAGTTTCTAGCATAACTCAAATTGCTAGCCATACCCATCAATGTCATCTTTATTTGCTTGGTGTATGGTCTCTAGCATAATACAAATTGCTAGCCATACTTATCAATGATGTCTTTTTATCTTATCAGATTTATCATGTCTATTTTCACTTTTCCGCCCAATGTGTTTCTCTACAACTAACATATTTGTGGTGAATTTGCAGTCAACTCTGCAAGCTTTACAATTGTATATACCAGATCGAAGACTCGTGTCCTCTTCATCTTGGGTATATGCTCTTCAACCTTTTTCTCTCTTTTTCTCTTCAACATTGGTTGCTTCCTTGTCTTTTGGATGCATTCTTCCTTTGAAGCAATGACTCCTTACATTCTTCTCTATGTTATTTCTTATTATTTTAGGAACGATGCATAGTACTGAGACAACCTCCTACATCGAGGTCTCTTTTACTTTGCTAACTCAAAAAAATTAGTTTGTTTGTTGTGTACCTTTGTGTATGTGTTATCCATGTATATGTTCTAACCCCGTGATTTAGTAGCTTTTTATTTTCTAACCTTGTTGTCCTGTGCAAATCTTTCTTGTCTAATGTGTTTGTTTTGTAGGTCTTCACCTTGGGGGCATGCTTCCTTGGTCTGAAGAGCTATTTGCTTCCTCTACAATAGCCTTTTGGTATCATGATTTTATTTCTAGTAGCTTCACTTTAGCGTGCATATTCAAGTAGATTCATAAGCCCGCTAAAGTGGGGACAAAATATAGTGTTGAAAATTGCATACCCTTGTAATTTCACCTACACTTTTGTATCCATTTTAGTGTCCACTCCCTTAGTATTTGTGTAGGATCATCTTAGCCCTTGCATTAACCTTTCTCCCCTCAAGATGCTCAAGACCCCCTTTTCAGCAGCTACCTTCTTGCATCAGTTTTGTGTTAACCTTGTGTTTTCCTTGTTTCCTACCATTTTTTAGTGTGATTTACACTAGTGTTCCACGAGGATGTCCACACGCCACACTAGCGTCCCATGACATTTTAATGCTCAAACTATCATTTTCGAGTGTTTTGCCACTTGTCACCTACCTTGGTCGATGGAAATGGTTCGGGACGGTTTGTAATGGCTTGGGAGCCTCTTTTTCCCTCCTCTTCTCTCTTTTAAATCCATCTTTTCACCTCTCTTGATCTCTCTAGATCTTTCTCTCTTAGTCTCTTCTCTTTCTCTTTTCTCTCAAAGCTTGCACAACTCTCTATAGATTGCTACAATAGTTTCAAAGTTCTCACAACGTTCTCTATAGTTCTCTTAGCTCTCACAACCCTCTCTTTCTTTCTCTCTTTCTTTGGCTTCCTCAAGCCTTGCAAGTAATATCTATTTGTCTTATGTCTTTGAGAATCTTGGGATTTATCACATAACTTGTCTATGCATTTATTATCTTGTCTATTCATCTTTCCATTTGTATGTCTATATGGTTGTCCATGGAAGTGGATACACCGAAACGGGGGTTTGACTAAGGCAAGCCCTAAATAGCCCCAACATTTTATCTTGGTCTTATGTGTGTAGGTATTGGAGACATTACTTTGTTGGAGGCTTCATTGTTTGGTTTGTTGTGAATGCTTTCTTTCTCTTCTTTAGTTTTATCACTTACATTTAATTTAACTTACATTTTTTTAGTTCTATTATTTTATGTTATTTCTATGCATTCTTAAAAGTTCTTAGCAATCAAAATAGTAGTCACTTTGCTATTTCCTGTGACATTCTCGATTTTTAGTTCATACGAGACGCCAACGCATCACAAGGACATTTGCACGCCGCGCTGTCATCCTTGGCCAAGAGCTCGCCAGCTTGTCCAAAAGACCATTGTGACCTACTCTTTCTGTTTCTAGAACTCTCACCATTTTATCCCATCACCTGAGCTTTGGTCCTTGAGGTAGTTGAGGGTTGTTTGCTCCTTGAGACCTCGTCGTCTTGAGAGTAGAAAAATTCCATGTCTACAAGAAAAAATTAGGAGAAGAGCAAACCTAGAGCAAAAAATATGAAGAGTTGTAAATTTGTATTGAAGGAAGTTGAGGCAGATTTATATGAAGAATATATGTTGATCTTAAAAAATAATATATGAAGATTTTGAAGAAGAATATATGTAGATCTTCAAAGGAGATTTATTGTAGACTTTGGAGGCAATTTATAGCAAACTTGAAGTAGACCTAAGAGCATATTTGCAACAAACTTAAGAGCAGATTTTATGTAGACTCTCATGCTTTAAAGAAGCAATATCAAGAAGACTAAAGCTTTTTGTTAGAGATTGGTGCCTCTCTATAGAGGAGATTGGTATCTCTTGTTGGGTTGGTGCTCAATAACAAGAATTGGTGTCTCCAACAAATTGTTGCCTACAAAGATAAGCATGGATTGGTGTCTCGAGTAGGTTGAAGCCTACAAAGTTTGTAAGAGAATTTTATATAAGCAATATTCTGCTGTGATTTTTTTTCAAAAGGGTTTCCACGTAAATGTTGTGTTCCTCTTGTGTTCTTATTTGTGAAAGTTGTGTGACTGATATTATTGTGATTATTAATTTGAAAAAGAAAAAGAAAATCTTATACTAATTCACCTTCCACGCCCTCTCCCCCCTCCCCCAATATAAGCTTTTGCTCATCACTTCACACCTACCTAGTCAACCTAGCAACTAAGAAACCCTATCACCTTTCCAATTGTTCATGGACTTAAACATCAAGCAAAGTTTTTTACCTAAATCACCCTTAACGATTTAGGTTTACAACTATTATGTTACTCTTTCTCTCTCCATGACACATAAATAGCAAAAACACATAATTTGAATCAATGCAAGTACAAAAACCTTCATCTTCCATTCTCTATCCCACACAATGAAATTGCCAATTTCACCAAACCAACAATCAAATTTTCATCATAATAATTGTGATACCACAATGATAGCCATCCAATTGCCATGCTATATGAAGGTTGGTCATGGTGAATGGTATTTTTGGCCCTATACAAGGCATTGTTTTTGTCATTCTTCATTTTCCACATCATCCAAGTGTTAAAAGCAACTTGAACAAGGTGTCCTCAAATTGCTCAAGATCACCCATGCCACCTTCCAATTGACCCCCACTAGTTCATCTTTAAGTGACCCAATTTTCTAATCACCTAACCCTTCCAATAAGTCATTGTGTGTCAACTCAAAAGTACGAAAGATTTCATTTGCATTATATCATTTCAAGTTGCATTTAAGGACTAACCCCAATTAATTTTAATTATCCTACAGAAATCCTCTAACAAGTGCATTCATGGTACATTTATTCACATAATCAAAACACTTTTTACCATATTACCTACTTGCATCAACATTTAGAGCATCTAGTATATGTTTGTTGTCTTTGATTATTTTAGAAAGCCATTGACAAACTCCCAACAATACAACCTCATTTTTATTCAAAAATGGGCATAGGCGTTCAAAAGAGCTAAAAGAAACGTTTGGAATCTACCTACACAGGTCAGATCTGCAAGTGCACAATCAATCCCACAGTGACAGACAATGATTTTACAAATCTTAATGCATTCATCTAGTTATTGCTCATTTTATTGCAAAGACACAAATCACTTTCAACCATCAATCACAACCTATCAACATTAGCTTTCCAGCTAACTACCCTTGTTTTATCTTAAAAAATTTGCATTCAATTCAGCACTTTACTCCAAGTGGTTCCTCAGTGATTTTAATCCTAGGCTGTTTCGCTAGTTATGTTTATTGTCTACTTTATTTACCCTAAAGTTATTTTATGATTTAAAGGGCTTCTATTCTGCCTTTCACAAATAAATGCTTCATATAAAATTCAATTTGCCCGTACAAAATCTGTAACGCCATATTATCATTGAGTAAAACTATACGTTTAAAATGATTATTCCATAATTACATTCAATCATTATTATGCTTAGATGAAATATCATTATTAAATACACACAATTGAAGTATATAAATTATATCACTAGGGAATATAGAGGGTTCAAAAAGCTTGCAAGTGGAAAAAAAAAATTGCTTGCTCAAACCAACAGATTTATAGTTTGGGATGATTAGATCCCCTTTTGTACATCATCATCCAGTAAGAATTAACAAAGTTACATTTTTGTCCCTGATCATTAGATCCC
Source organism: Sequoiadendron giganteum (assembly GCA_007115665.2). Classification (NCBI taxonomy): domain Eukaryota; kingdom Viridiplantae; phylum Streptophyta; class Pinopsida; order Cupressales; family Cupressaceae; genus Sequoiadendron; species Sequoiadendron giganteum. The sequence goes on from CM021109.1 coordinate 624,319,039, forward strand.
CATTAGACAAGTTTAGAGTTGACAGAGTTGCATGTTCTCTACTGTCAAGATATTTCTCTCCACTTTGTCTTCAAGCTAATTGAATATCATCGTAGTAACATCTGGTATGCGTGGTATAACTGCGACTGCCTTGTTAAAAATCATTATTCAGCTATAAATAACCATAATCATAATGCAATTTATTTCTCAGTTCCACTAACTTTGATACTGTAGTAATACATGTCAGAAAACTAGCAAGAGATACTCCAATCACTCTTCATCCATTTATCCTGCACAAGAAAGAGATTGAAAATTAGTTAAGAACAAATGTACCTATTAAGTTATTAGAGCACAAATAACTTGATACTTCACAAGAAGCTACTGTCCCTATGAAGTTGGCAAGAAATTAGTACTTTTGGTCTACTCTAGCTGACATTCCACAAAGATAAAACAGCAAGATTGTATACCCGCACCTTCTCAGAACAGCAAAACTAATCATAGAGTCAAATGAGAACTTACTCCAATATTTGATTCAGGATGGAAAATCATTCATTAGACTAAATCTAGTGGCTGTTTTTATGAGGTATTCAACCTCAGTATTATGAGTAATACCTGTCGTCAAAAACTTGTCAAACCAATCACTGGCTTCTTTAACCATGAAAGGCGTCATACAGTGCCAAATGCCAGATTCTGCAATAAACTGGAATTCAACAACAGATTAACTGTCAGCTATGCAAATATTGATGCAGATAGAAACCTAAATAGTAATGAGGCATAGAAAGCTTCAAAATTTATAGAATCATGTGTGGAAAATAAATACATTCAGTCAATCATCAGGAACTAGCATTCATGTTTTACAATCCTCATAAAGATCCTAACAAAGATAAAGGTACACCATATTAGGAACAAATAGCAGAACAAGGTACACCAAGTCATAAAAGTTCCACGAAGCATTCCTCATCCAATTATTAACTAAACGATTACAAATTAGATGCCAATACACTAAGATTTGTCTCCAAATAAAATAAATACAGAGGGAGTTAAACAAATAAGAATATCATCTTCTCATTTAAGGTACACATAGAAAACTGTACTAATCACCATGCACAAGGTTGACATGCATTCCTATATTAACAAAGTTGAAGGCATATTTCACTAAACAAATTTACCATCCTCCAGAGACTAACGTGAAGAACAAAAAATAACTCAACAAATTAAAAAGATGAGATATACACCTTGAAGTTCCCTGAAATATTAGCCTTACTATAGACCTCCTTTGCTGTAGATATTGTTTCTTCCAAACCTTCAACAGGACATCGAGCATCCTTTTCACCTGTCATTATTAACTACTATATTTTCAGTAGTGCTTCAGGATACAGCTTTTTGATAGGCTCTGTGCTGATACCATACTGCAAGATACATAATGTTAAACAAACATTTATACCGTTCAGAATCAAGAGTGGCCGTGGCACAATTGATGGAATCGAGATTGGAGCATCAAACTTATCTCTTAATCCAGGGGCTATTTTGTCCCAAACCTGATTCATGAAATCAATGAGTATCATTCGGGTGACCAAATGAAGTAGTAACTAAAAGTACTAGTCCAACATAAACTATTTTCCTCAAATGGACAGAAAAAGTTGTAGTACATACCATGTTGACCACTTCAGCATCTATAGAAGACTTCCCAAGATCACTTTTGGCTTCTGTGATGAAAGAAAACAGTAGTGACTATTGAGATGGATAATAAATGAATTCAACGAAATAAATCGTCTTCAAGTGCTCACCTTCAAATGCATCCGGTATACTTCTAACTCGAGCATGCCATCTGTCATTTCTTATGGCCCATCCAAAACACTGCAGATCTAATGCCATTAATTCCTTATACAGATCTATCTGTCTCATAAGAATGATAATCGCAAAGACTGAACTTTTGGTAGACCATTATTGCAATAAGGAAAAAAATTACTGAAACTCTAAATAAAACAGATTTAACTCACCTGAACCCCAATGATTGGAACCACCACAGCATATCGTGGATCAGCAGCAGCAGCAAACCATGCATGCATTCCTTCACAATTATACAAATGCTAATCAGATGCTGAAAACCGGTTGTCCCAATTGATAAAATCATATCAAAATTTTCCATTTGTTCTATAGTAGATACAGAATCATTTCAAATGCTTGACAAACACAAAATATCAAGCAACCTAAAGTATAGCTTTGTGATGCTCTTTATAGCTAGTAACTCCTATGAAGGATCTAATGATTGTGGCCATTTTCAGAGGCATTAAAGAAAGAAACCAGAACTAATATTCAAGAGAGAGAAAATCTTCACCTCCTAGTGATTCACCAGTAATTCCTATTGAAGAGGGATTAATATCCTCCCTTGCAGAAAGGTAATCCATCAACTTTATCAAATCCCACACCTGTGTGCCACATTCTTCAGAGAATTAACTATCTGATATGAAATAATGCTGTACATGATGTTCGATAATGCAAATTAGCATGTAGCTAGATTATTTATGCTGCGTTCAGATAAAGTATTAGAGATATAGTCTATGGATTAAAGTACTCAGTCATATAGAAGATTAACTCTGTGCTTAATCACTTGACTTGCAGCCTCTTAAAAAGTTTTTACAATATGATAGCTATGAAATGGTGCATAGATATAGTCTTCTGCATGATTTCAATTAGAATCAGAACATTAATGGGAACCATTGCCTAGCTTCCCTTACTATTATGTAGGTCTCTGTCCTTCCCAAAGTTGGATTTTCTTTCCTGCTCATTCTCCCTTTCAGTTCTCTTTAAATGATTTTGTTTTCCCCTTTGTGCCATTGTTTGATTGCATCATTTACTAGTTTTGTATTTCAAACAACTCAGCACCAAAAGTCAAACAAAAAATGGATTATCTTTATTTTGTTTAATCCCTTTTGATCCACTCTTGTGCCTTGGTCCTACAGTCCTACTTATATGCAACAATTTTCAACCACAGCTGGCAAATACGCACGGGAATAGATAGTAATAGCTAAGAAAAAAGTAATCTCTAATTATGTCCATGAATGACCAGAATCAATCAACAAGACTCAAAAGTACAGAAAATTACAATAGCTAATCAGGAGCGCTAAACAAAATGCCAACAATTAAAATTAAGTATTGAAAGGATGAAACTAAATTAAGGAATAACTTCCAACATTCCCCAAACAAAAGTGATGTGGAAGGCTGGAGACATGGTGTTATATCCAAATGTACAAGCAAAGTACTAGCCTCTCCTTCTCAGAAGAACTCTCAAGTTTGGAACAAGTTTTAGCTAGAGAATAACCAATGGAAAACAACCTAGACTGATGCAACCCTAGGCTGTAATCTTGAATGACATAATGATATTCCCTCAAATAGTCAACTTGGATGTCATCGAAGAAGCACTCCAACATCTACAGCTGAAGAATATTTGCTCAAGAGAAGAAACTAGAAATACATCTGCAACTTCAAGCCATTTGTGGAAGCTACTGGAAATTACATCCAGCCTTTTTTAAGGTCCTGATTTATACAAGCAGGTTGTCATGTGGTCTGAATCAAAGTGCAACGCTTGGTAGGTATATGTCTTAGTTTTTGTGCATCTGGATTTGATTGTGTTGGAATTTTTTCATCAACGTTTCGGATCACACTCCGTGATCCAATATGTTCTCATCCTCTCCAACTCTCTATCCTGATGATGAATCACGGAATGTGATCTGAAACGTTGATGAAAAAATTCCAACACAATCGAATCCAAAAGCACAAAAACTATTTCATATGGATTGTGGAAATCTAATTGCATTGAGGTATAAGTCTATTGTGCTTGGAAGTACCAATGGATACAGATCATTTAGCACCATCTATGCTTGGAATTACTAAGTTACTAGGTTCCTCAGTAACAATGACCATACCTGGCCCAACCAGATCAAGGTTCAGATCCGGGCCTACTAAGTGAAATAACCCTCTGATATATTTTTTTACACTTTTCTGATTTTTTTGTATTTTTTGCATTATTGCAATAACAACCAAATTCTAAATAACAGCATGCAATTCTGATAAAATAAATTTTTAAGCCAAACTGAAACAATGGCTGAAACCCACAAATATATATATAGCTAGATAGATAGATAGATATTTTCTTATGCAACAACCAGAAATTACCCCTGAAAATACAAATAATACTGCAATCATATTAAAATCCACTTGCAAAATTGAAGCTTGCCAAAGGATGAATTTGGCCTACGGCCACTCTTAAGAGATGATGAAACAACAAAAGAAGGCAGATTTTATTTAAATTGCACCCTCCTTATTGTTACAGCAGCAGCAAATATTGAACTCTACAGCACCTTCATTAAGGCCTGAGCCTTAAGAGAATCGCAACCCACAAGAAGTAATTCAGCGGCTCCAAAAAGACAAATAGAATTTCTTCAAAGATCACAGCTAACAAAATGGGAAGTACAGCAGCCAACAAAGACTTCTTAAATATTAACTTGCACTTGGAATATCATACGGCACCCTATTTTCTGATCCATAACTTTCAAAATAATGTTACTTGCTGCCTTAACTTATGGCAATTGGTACAGCTGCAGTGAATGGTAGGGCCATCCAAATAATGGCCCCAAACTGACAAAATTTGCCTCTGAAATTATAATGAAAATATAATATTCTGGAAATTACCCTGAATTGAAATAAATTAAAATGTAACCTTCAAGTCACTGTAAAACCCAACCATAGTTGAACTGGAATACTGCAAACTTTCAGCACATTTGTAACTCCTAAATGAAACCACCTCAACTAGAAACTGAGGATTTTTGTCCTGAAAATTTTTGCAACAAATGGTTTTGGTCATCCAGTGTGGAGATGGACAAAATGCTCCAGCTCTATAAAAAAGGGGTTTGATAACAATAACAATTGCTGCCTTTGTCCCTCTCAAACTTTTCTTTTATATTCACCTCTTTAATTTCAAAATATCTTTTCATGCATAAAATCATCTCCAAAGGTGTTCAAAAACACTTCTAATAAAATATTTCATTTGGCCCATATCAATAAAGTAATAATTACATCTAAGTCGCCACTTTAATAAAATTATAAAATAAAGTTATTGGACCACTTAAAATATTATTAATAAATTAGTTCCCTAATTTTATCCTTTTGCCTATGAGAAATAAAAAATAGGCTATGGGTCTCCAAGATAAATTCATTGTGAAAAAGGGGCATGAAAATTTGTGGCTAGGTATGTCTAAGTTCATATGGTTTCAAACTTGGACAAACCAAAAAAAATCAGATGAACCAAAAAGAAAAAATGCTTTTTTAGGGGTGTAAATTTTCTTGTAAATGTTTATGAGTTTTTTATCTAAGATTTCATTCAAATGATTGTTTTTTGTTGGATAAAATGGGAAACAAGGGTCCCAACCCTATTACAAAGCAAGCCCACAAGTTGAGGAGAACAATACAAATAAAAGGGAAACTGGGGTCCCAAGCCCTTTACAACAAAAATGTTACAGAAGTTGCAAATATCTATGACTAGGCAGACAAGACCAAACAAAACACAAAACCCTGAACTGGTGAATCTCATACCCTTGACCCTAGTGTGGAACCAAGATACATGTTTCAAAAGACCTTTCTTCCATCTTTGGAATATAGTCCAAGAAACCTCATTATCCAAATCCTCAGATTGAGGAGAGTGAGGAGAGGAATTCCTCTCTAAAACCTCAAACGAAGACAACACATGAGGACCGCCTAATTGGGGAAGCCAACTGCCTAGTGGAAACTGAAACACAAACTTGAGGCACTCCAACACCACCCATCAAAAGAGAACAAGATCATCATGCAATACGAATGGTGAAGGGTCCACCACCCCATAGTCTAAGGCACAAAAGACTCTGAAGCAAACTCACTATGCCCCACCACCAAATATTCATGAGGAACATCCAAAGAATTCAAGCAACCAAAAAATCAACTATCAAGTGTTCAGAGAGGGCATCATGCTGCCATGTAATAGAACTAGCATGCCTACGACATGAATAGGGGTAATCAAAAGCAAGGTGCCTAGAAGAGAACCATCGCGTACAACAAAAGGGATGACCTTCATAGTCAATAACCTAAGTCCAATGCCTATCCTCCGCCCTCAAAATGACCTCCCTAAGAAATTCCTTGGAGGTGTCAATGTCCACCAAAAAAACAAGCATCAATAGCGTGACCAATGTTTGAAGTAACTAAGTCAACTTTTAAAAACCAGCCAATAGAACAATAGCTTCATAATAGGAGTCTTCCCAACAATGGAGATGGAGATTGGGTAATCTGACCCAAACTAGCACGATATGAAGGGGCTAAATAAGGGGATTAAAAGAAGGAAACCATGGCTTGAGCGAAAGAGAATGTTCATCCCACAACCACAACAAATGATTGTTTATCATAAGTGAGTTTCAGCTTTTCCTTCCTTACCCTTGATTGTTGGTTCTTCTTTTGTTGCCTTATTCTTATAGTTATAATTTTTGTGTCTACCGAACATCAATTTCTTCAGGTTGGAGAGCTTTTTATTGTTATTACTCATATCCTTGGCCAGCTTGGTAGGCCTTGTTGTTGTCATTTCTTGCTTAGATATCTTCACCTACTATGGTTTCATTTTATTCTAGCCAATACACATTACCTTGGGCAATGTGGGCTCTTGCAATTCAAACTCCGCATCTTTAAGAAGAATTATGGAGGGTGAGGTTACTCTTTTGCAAAAGCAAAGCCTTGGAGAATAGTATGCAATAGTGACAAAGGGAGAAGGCATCAACAACACTACAACCAGTATTTCAATCCCACACACAAACCTTGATGCTCATGACTTGGCTGAGTACTCACCATGCTCATCTAAAAAGTGAGTATGAAAATGAAAATGAAAATTTCTTGAATATACTTATGACGTGGGAAAATCAGCATTTGGTTTTAATATTAACTATAGTGGATTTTCATTATAGGCAATAGGACTCTCCTACCTTGATTAAAAAAATACTCAAGATGACTTGCAGCCAAGGCAGATCGTCTTGGCTTGGCAATTTTGCAATTTTGAGGTGAACAAGGGACAGTATGCATGTTTTGAAGGTTTGAGCAGCACATGCCACATCACATCTTGTCTAATGGTACACGGGGATCTAACATACAATAGGATAGCATCTCAATGTTGATCTACTCCATTGGTCCATTTATGTATGGAAAGCCCATTTGTTTTCTTTGCAGTAGTTATTTTTTATTAGTAACAAGGCTCACCATTCTTTCCTTTTTGGTTTTGTTCATGAGGCTCCTTGACGAGTGCCACATAGCATGTTCTTAGGGATTCAAAAGAAAAGGTAGAAGTTTTTCCCCAAGAGCAGCACGAGTCATCTGATCTTGTCGCATCACATGCCACTCAATGGTCCCACAAAGAATGTGACCATTCATTAGCCATTTTCAAAAGCAATAGAGCCCAACATCAATTTTTATAAGTCTATGGCTTCCTTAGAGAATTTCAAAGGCAATTAAATGATAACAATTTATTTTGAGTGGGATTTGAGTTCGTGTATTTCAAATTCATCCCACTTGTACCATTCAAAATCACATCACATACCATCTGATGGCTCATGAAAAATGCAACCACTCATTAGCCATTTTGAAAAGCAATAGAGCCCAATGTACATATTTAGAAGTCTATGACTTCCTCAGAGAGTTTCAAAGGCAATTAAATGATAACGGTGTATTTTGAGTGGGATTTGAGCTCATGTATTTCAAATTCATCCCATGGGTACCATCAGCATTCAAGGACAACTAGCACTTCTCTTGCAGCAGTTGAGACAAGACATCCACCTACCTAGCATTGGCATGTGCAATCATGAGGAATTGAAATTCATTACCAAGTACCCTAAGCAGATCCTACTAGTACTCCAATCACCAACAAGAGCATTTATGCTCACTGCCCTACTCAAATCCTAGATTTTGCCACTCAACTCTTGATGGACTTTCTCCTCCCACCAAACTTAAAATTCAAATTCAAATGTTTTGGGGGGAATCTCCACTATGAGATGGGTGTTTTCTATAAATAAAGGCTTAAAAGTTAAATGTCATGATATAGTTTAGATTCTATCTTATATAGATGAATTTTGGAGCCTTGCATATTAAACATTTTCTCAATTTTTTTGCAACCAAATAGAGGAACCTTTGTGCATGTGTCTAAAGATATTGATATAAATTGAAATATCGCTTCTAGAGTCAACTATATATGTTTTTCTAATCGATGTTTCAGCTACAGTCAGCAATCCATCATCAAGAAGAGGAAATAAAGAATCGGATTGCAAACATAGTCTTAAAAAGAGAGGTAGTGGAGGAAGTGACAAGAGGACCAGACAAGGGACAAATGTGAAGAAGCGAGGTTCATATTGGTTCATATTGTTATGTCGTCATACTCTTCGGTTTGTTAATTTTCTATCTTCTATTGCTTTCTCTTTTTCTTTTTTAAAACCAGTGTTACAAGACCATAGTTACTCGGCTCGGACTTGGCTAGGGTGACTCGACTCGAGACTCGGGACCTGGACTTGACGTAGACTCGGCAAAATTAAAAAACCCTAGAAATTGAGATATTTTTAAGGATGTAAAACTTGTTTCAAGCACCCTTTATTAAATAAACCTTAAAGGCACAATAACATCATTAAATAGAAGCAATTTTGATCACATACACAAGTATACATCGATCATATAAGTATAAAGTATACAAATTGTAGTTCAGTTGCTGAAGGAAATAGCACACTTAGATATATAAATATAGTTAAATGTATACAAAACTCATGGAATATGAAATCCATGACATCAAATGTTCCAAACAAATATGTATATCAAAACAATAACTACAAGTCTATGGCTCAAAGGCGCCTGCATCCTTCCTACGAAGACATCTAAGGTGGGTCCTAGATGATGTAGCAGCTGCAGCCATAGTCTTTGCTTGTGACTCCATGCCACCCTCACCAACATCAATTGTGGATGTGTTTGCTCGTGCTCTAGCTTCCTCCTCTACCATGGCTACAGCCTCAGCCTCTCTATTTGCCTGGTCAACCCAATCAAGGTCCTCGTCACTAACACAAGTATACATCGATCATATAAGTATAAACACAAATTGTAGTTGAGCTGCTAAAGGAAATAGCACACTTAGATATATAGTCAAAGACTCAAATGTATACAAAACTCATGGAATATGAAATCCATGACATCAAATGTTCCAAACAAATATGAAATATCAAAAGATTCAAAACAATAACTAAAAGTCTATGGCTCAAAGGAGCCTACATCCTTCCTACGAATGTGTCTGAGATAGGTCCTGAATGATGCAGCAACCATAATCTCAAGTTTCAAGGCAATTTCCCTAATGGGGTTAAGGGGCAGTGCCCTTTGTGGGGGTATAGGAGCAATGCCCCTAGTGGGGTCGGGAGTGCCCTATCAAGGGTCTAAGTGCAGGCCCTCAATGGGGTCAAGGGGCAACACCCCTTGCGAGGGTTTGGGGGCAGCGCCCCTCGCGAGGTCCCAGGCAGCGCCCTGGGCACACTCCTTGTCGTGATACAAGGCAAGGTCGAGGGGCGGAAGCCCCGCCACCAAGCCCAACTTAAGACCTCCAAAACCATACAAAACTTCATGGCATACATCATTTTGCATTCACAATAAGTAGAAAAAAAAACAAGTTTCAACTTCAAATTTCATGTGCTTTTTGCACATTTCAAACCCTGCCTGCATGTCGAGTCTTGCTAACGAGACTTGCCTAGACTCAGCGAGTCCAATGAGTCCAGCCAAGACTCGGCCAGGGTGACTCGACTTGGGACTCGCTGAGTCCTGGCGAGTCCCGTTTCTGTGTACAAGACTCACCCAAACTCAGCGAATACTCACGAGTCTCGAGGCAGGTGAGCCTAGGCGAGTCTGGTAGACTTGGGCGTCGAGTACTCACCAGACTCACCTAACTCGCCGGGTTTGGGCGAGTCTCAACCCCCAAACTCAACCATTTTAATTAATTTTTTTTTTTTAAATTACAATCTTTCATTTACAAATTTTTTAATTAAATTTTATTAGAGTAGATGGATGATCGCTCACTAGCCCCCTACTATCTATAGGGCATAGAGATTATTAAGTGTTGTGAGCTACCTCATATGGTTTCGTACTCACTGTCAATAGACATTCTCACTCATAGGGTCAGCTCCCACATCAATGCAGTCACACTTTGTTTGAAGGGGTAGCGAATCTACATATATATGTATTACATGCTTATATATATATATATATATGCTTGCTTACATACATACATACATACATATCTATGCCTCTCTTTTCTTTTCTTTTATATTTATGCATTCTTTCCCATAACCTATGCTCACAATTTACTACTTTTTCCAAGACACTTTTCCTCATTTGATTTCTTAGTCATATATCTTATTATTTTCTTCTTTGCACTTTCAAACAGGTGTGTATATCTAAATACTTTATACTTATATTCATATAATTATATACATCCATATAAATAAATATAGATATTCATATATATGCATGCTTTCTTGCTTACGCATTGATTAGCAATAGATTTATATAGACATTCTTTCCTTTATTTCATTCAGTTATTCCCAACTCTTGCTTGCATTATCATATATATATTCTCTTAATGCATGTAAGAACCTTAGGGCTTTCACCAACAACTAAGTGACCCAACTAAGGTTAGTGATTTCACAATAACTAAAATTTGCAACACAACAATAATACCCAGTGAGCTAACAGTGAGCAGAATCAAATATAGACCATAAGCAATCATGATGATAAGGAACAGAAAACAGATCTGATTATAAATTTCCAATATAGATATCAAGTTTAATTTCCAGGTTGACTGCCTAGCAGATAATGCAATAGAAAAATGTTTGATTTATATTTGTTTGGAGTAATTACAATCCCACAAACCTTACAATGGTGCTGTTATAAGAGATCTTGAATGGAGATCTGCCAATGGCAGTTCAGCTATCAGGAGGTAGCATCTAGGGTCTAAAGTTGACTAATTACTCTTGCATGGCACCCTATCTCTCCCAAGATCTGGCCTCAACTTGATGGATTTGATGTCACTGTCGCCTTAGATCTGCAAGTTATCTCACCAAGACCTTTCTATGGGTATTAGACTCTTCCAAACAGCGACCTCTTGTCAAACCCTAATCATGGTGGGTTTTTATTGCTGGTCTGAGGGTTGTTTTATCCCTGCACCATTCTTCTTGAGGATGCCAACGAAATATGGATGCTTCAGGACTCCACAGAGGCTACAATCTACACCAATGGAGATCTGGAAAGTCCCTACAGCTGTAAATTGCATCACAGTGACCTGAATTCTGCTGATATAGGTGCCCAGCAGTTGGCCTAGTGGCCAGCCACCTGGCAAACTTAGCCAGTTCCTTCACTCCAGCAATGGTGCTCAGCCTGGTAGCACAAACTAGGTTAAAATTGCAATTTTCTGATCATAAACAGCAAGGAATAAGAGGATTAAGCAACATTCCAGATTCAAGGTTTTCGTCCTGACCAAGTTGCGTAATGGGGGGTTGCGTCCCAACTGACCTGCTTGAGTTTTACCTCAAAATCATGCCAAAATCTTCTTCCCCAAAATATGCAGATATACTTCTCTTTATACCAAACTGATGGCGCCAAAAATTAGTTGTCTTTACAAACAGGTCGACCTCAAATAGAAATAGAGAAAATTACAATCCCCTTTCACAAGTTGGCCACCAACAGCAAAAAAAAAATCATTATTATTAATTAAATAATTAATACTATTATTATTCCCCCCACGGCAGTCTAGCTGGGCAGCGGGGTGATGTGTCGCTGAGAAGGCTGCTCAAGACATCTCTCCAGGCTGGCGCGGTTGGGTGTTCCAACTACGGATGAATGAGCATTAATTGCTACTGGCAGGGTGGTGATCAAAGCCTCGTTGGGAAGGACGGTGGCTGCAGGGGATTTTATTGATAGTGGTTATGGCTGAGAGTAGTGACGGCATCACCACACGTATTGTGGGTGATGCTCGTCTTTAAAGCTTCCACATTCCTTGGATTTTGGTCATCGAGATCATGGAAACACCGATTTGCCTCAAAGCTTCTTGAAAGCTCTGGGCATTCTTTGGCAAAATCTGCTATGGTAGACTGAAGTCAGTCTTTAAGGATTGGGACCCCCTGGTCCTTTAGGCTGTGCAGCTATTGCTGGGAAATGAATACATCTCATCGGTAGAGCAGTATTGCACCAATGCAGACATAGCATCACACTTCATGGTGGCATTGTTGGAACTTGAAGTTCCTAAGGCTGTGACATTTTTGATGGCTCGTAAACTAGTGATGGGTAATCTTCTGGAGGGAGTGGAGGACATTATCATCATACCAAAATTGGGTGTTGGGCTCCCACGTTCGAGGGACATGCACAAAGCCTTAATCCCTGGGGTTGCAGTCAGGCTGTACCCATTTCTCCTGGACTTCAAAGGAGATGCACTACAGGAGCATAGGAATGGTGCAAGGTGTGGCCTCATTTTTCTGAAGCATCACCTTTACCTAGAACTTGTTGGCGGGGTGGATTGGAGGTGGCACTTTCGTGAGTACCTAGTGGCAGAAGGCATGGTACTGGATGAGTAACTGGTTAGTCGTTAGGCTTCTTCGAAAGGTATTTTGATGTGTGTCGTCATCATATGCGACTGATTCCAGTTTTGCTTCGTTTGGATGGCGGTTTCGGATATTTTGGTGTTGGCACTCAAATGGTGTCTTTGGGCCGGTCTTTTTGGTGGTATTTTGAAGGTGGCGCCACAACTAGGGTGGTGAATAGTGGCGAATATTGGAAATCTTTTTCTTCTCGGGTTTGTTGTTCTTTTCTGCAGTCGGGTTGGGTGGTTTGTGTTATGGGTCTGGGTGGTTGTATCTTGTTGTAGCTAGTTTAGCTACCAACTTTTTTGGCTATGGAATTAGCTTGGCAGATTGTAGTGTTTTGATCAATTATTAATACAAATGATACTTAGGTACCAAAAAAAAATTAATACTATTATTATTATTAAAATACTAATACTATCACTTTTACTGTTTAATTTATGCTTTCATAGGGCTGGTGCAATTGGGACGTGACAATCCTCCCCTCTAGAATGTTGCCTGTCCTCGAGAAACTTCAATCTTGGATGCTTAAAAGTCTCCACACCTTCCCAAGTTGTGTCCTCGACTGGTAAATACCTCCACTTCACTAAATACTCCAATGTGATCTTGTTTCTCAGTTTTTTCTCACATCTAGGATTGATTCGGATTCTAGGATCAACTTCCCCTCAGCATCAAGTGGGGCCAGCTCTAACAAATGGGTTACTTGCTGTCCAAGGGCCCTCTTTAGGCAAGACACATTGAAAATGTTGTGAATTTTGTTGTTCTCAAGAAGTTTCAGCTTGTATGCAACTTCACCAACCTTCCTTATGACCTTGTATGGCCCAAACAATCGAAACTTCAACTTCTCAGCACCACTTCCTTTGAGTGAAGATTTTCTATAGGGTTGCAATCTCAAAAACACCATGTCTCCTACTTCAAAAATCCTCTCAGTTCAGTGGCGATCAACAAACAATTTTTGTTGGTTTTGGGCCTGCTGAAGGTTTTCTTTGAGTGCTTTCACAATATCCCAGCTTTGTTGAAGCAAATCTTTAGCACTTGGTACTCTACTATCCACAGGAATTAGTTCCATGAATAAAATGGCATCATACCTGTAAAGTGCCTTGAAAGGTGTCATACCTATTGACATGTGATGAGTTGAATTATAACAATACTCCCCAAGGTATAGCCATTTGACCCATGTTGTTTGTTCTCCTGTAACATAGTTCCTCAAGTAACCCTCTACCAGTTTGTTCACAATTTTTGTTTTCCCATCGGTTTGAGGATGATTGCTAGTGTTGGGAGTCAATTTTGTGCCCGTTAAACGAAAAAGTTCTTGCCAAAACAGGTTGATGAACTTGCTATCCCGATCACTCACAATGTTCCTTGGTAGCCCATGAAATCTAAAAATTTCTTTAAAGAACAGATCAACAACTTGTAGAGCCTTGTACTCTAAAGAATAGCATGGAAGTGAGCCTATCAATAAACACATAGATACAATCCTTACCTTGCACCTTTGGAAGGCCCATAATGAAATCCATGGAAATACTCTTCCATTTTTTATTTGGAAGGGGTAGGGGCTGCAACAACCCAGCTGAAAAAACATGCTCTGTTTTGTTTTGTTGACACACCATACACTCCCTAACATGCTTCAACACATCATTTTTGAGCCCTTTCCATAAAAAACGTTCCCTTACTTGCTGATATGTCTTGTAGCAACCCGGATGACCAACAAGTGGTGTGTCATGGCATGCCCTCAAGATTCGTTCCTTCACCCTAGATTCTGGTACAAGATACATCCAATCTTTGTAGAGGATGAGCTCATCAACCACCTTGAACCTGTCATCCTACAATTTTCCATCCAAAATGTCAGTAGCAGCTATGTTCTTAGCTTATTCTGCCATTATGGAAGCCTTCCAATTGGCTGATATATCAGTCATAGAGCAGAAATAAGGTTTCCTAGATAGTACATCAGCCACCACATCATTTTTCCCCTAACATAATGTCAAAATCATAGGCTTGGAGCTTGCTTGCCCACTTTTGCTGCCTATCATTCAAATCTTTCTAATTGAGGAAGAATTTCAAGCTATTATGATCTGTTTTAATCACAAACTTCCCACAAACCAATTACTATCTGAATTGATTGGTGCATGCATGATGGCCAACATCTCCTTGTCATAAATAGAGAAGCTCCAATCTATCTCACTGAACTTCCTACTCTCAAATGCAATGGGGTGCCTATTCTGCATCAAAATTGCTCCAATCCCCTCTCTTGAAGCATCACATTCTAGAACAAAAGGAAGTGAGAAATCAGGAATAGTCAAGATAGGACATGAACTCATTACCTCCTTGAGCTTGTCAAAAGCTCTCTATGCTGAAAGGTTCCAAGAGAAAGCTCCTTTCTTTGTCAAATATGTCAATGGGGCTACAAATTGTGAGAACCCCATAACAAACTTCTTGTAGTAATTGCAAAGTCCCACAAATCCTCTCAAGTGTGTCAAATTCCTTGGTCTAGGCCAATCTTGTATTGCCTTGATCTTTTCCTCATCCACACTAACCCCTTGGGCACTAATCTTAAATCCCAAATATAAAATTTCAGTCAAACCAAACTCACATTTGGATGCCTTGGCATAGAATGTTGCTCAATGTGAAGAGCCCAACTGGATCCAACTCAAACCCTGTAGTTTGCTGCTTATCTTTTTATGTTTTGATTGATTTTAAGAAGAATTCTAGACAGAAGTAGAAGGGGCGTTCAGCATATAAATGTACATAAAACTGAAATTTAAGCTAGATTTGAGAAACTGCATATGTATTAAGTGTTAAACAACTGCTACAGATAGATCATGAACAATAGACATACCTGAAGCCCTCCAGATTATTTAAATAAATAAATTTTGCACTTGCTAGGCAAGAATGGCTGAAACTGGTGAAATAGCACGCTTGGAGCTTGGATCTACTTTCTCCAACGCAGAATTTATAGAAAATGTGCTGAGAGGTGTAGGCGCCCAAGAAGGAACAAAGAGATAGCCAAAAAGAGAGGCGTTTCAGCCTCTTGAAGAAACACGCAACCCAAAGAGAGGTACGGCCAACAAGAGGAATGTAGATTCTTTATTGAAAGCAGCAAAAGGTGAAGATGGCGTCCCAGATCTGTAAGCCCTCTTCTTATTAACCTGTAACCTTCTAAATAGAATAGCTTTGTAAGCACAGATGAACTCCTGAATTGAAGCTCCCACAGTTGCAATCATTCAACTGGTATTCCACAGTCTCACAATCACACATCAAAGAAGAATTTTCGCTCTCCAATGAAGAAGTTTCCTAAAACCCTTGTCCTTAGACAAAAGCCATAGAGAAGAAAAATATCAAGCAATGTCAAATGATCAAAAGTGAGTTTGAATTGCCTTTCATTCCTTATATCTCCCAAAAAGGCACGCACTTCAAAAAGCCACGCACTTTTGCTTTTAAAATACACTAAAATGTATTTAATTTCCTTTTAATAGTTTTTATCCCACTTTATGAAGTGAGCACCTTTAATTTGACTTAAGTGATTTATTTTATCACTTTATAATCCTTAAGTCACCATTTAAATATATTTAAGTGGTTTTTAACTTTTATAAAGTCAATTTGACTTTATAATTTACCATTAAGTTAAATAGTTAGCTTAACCACCAAAATATTCATAACTCCCTCCAACTCAATATTTTTCAATGTCGTCAGAAGCTGGCAAACACTGTGCTACAAATGCTTGCACTGAATCCACAACTGGAATGAAGGAGTGGGAATGACAATACCCACCAAAAAACGGCCACTGACCCCCTAACCAAATCCTGTCAGCCTACGAGGGTCCAAGAAATAGGCTAACTCAATTGCTCCTGAAAACTGACTAGAGTGGGAACATTACAATCCGCCCTCCCCGAAATTGCTTGTCCGCAAGCAATTTCTCATCGAAAAGCTCGAAACCACAAAACCACCAGACCCACCAGGATCCCATAGGTAGAACTGTGAAATGTTCCCAATCCATTCCTGCAACACCATCACTAAGACCTGCCAAACTGAATCATACTCAACCGCAGGTGCCGCAAGAACATGAGCCTTACTTGGAAGCAAGTCTGAAAACTGGCAATGCTTGCTTCCAAACCATACGCAGGATAAGTTGTCATACAAATCATCTAATCCATGCGCAATTGAATGGTGCATCCTCCAAATATCATGTACATGAGGATCAAATGAAAAACTATATGCACTCCTCATCATGTACACACCAAAAGTCTCCTCAGCAAGCCCTATCTGAAGTCCTGGTACACTGGTAGGATCCCAGACATCATGTTCGCTCATCTCAAGAGTGTGATCAACACCAACCTCGTAGAGCGGATTGTTGTAAGGCACTATAGCACCGCCTCAAACAAAGGATTGTTCACCAAGTGAACAATACCACAATGCTGATCAGAACTGCATCCCTCTGAACTACCGGAGTCATGAACTATGTCACACCCCTCTTGAATCATATCGCTCTTCACTCTGATAAGAGAAAACGAGCGCAAAATCCCCTCTTCCAATCCCCTCAACACATATTTCCTGCCCTGTACCTCAAATTTCATTTCCATCTTCTGTGTATTGAGGGTAAACTCACCAACGTCCTGGAGCCACCTCATACCCAGTACTATCTCCATCTCACCCATGTTGACTACATAAAAGTCCACTTGTAACGGATAGTCAACTAACAGAAGTGTGAGATTGCAAATCCGTCTAGAGCAAGTAAGAGTATAACCATCTGCAACTCGAACACGGAGTCCAAAATCCTCTGTTTGGAATTTGCACCTGTTAACAAACTCCTCATCAATGAAATTATGTGTGGCTCTTGTATCTAACATAGCAACACATTGCTGACCATCCACTGATCCCCTAATTCTGAATGATGAATCCCTGTGTGTATCGGTAGATAATGCTAATGGGGTCAAAATAGCATCTTGTCCCAACTATGTAGAAGCTTTTCCAGCCTCGTTCTCTTGAGTAGCAGCTTGCTGGTCTGTTGTTACAGTCATGTCTTCATCCTCATAAAACCACTCCATTCGTTTGTTATTACCCTTAGGCTTGAGTGGACAATCATGGTTTATGTCATAAGGTCCTTTGCAATAAAAGCAAAGCTTCCTTCTTCGTAAATCATTGATAGTTTCTCAATCTAAAGGAGCTGCAAATTTTTTCTTTGGCTCCACATCCTCTATTCTTTTTGGATCAGATTTGCTATCATGAGAAGATGAAGATGATTTTGCGTTGACCTTACCACGAGGAGCTGTAAGTTCCATGCTACGAGCTTTCCTCATAGCCTCCTACAAGGTAGGTGGATTGAATGCCTTGATCCAACCTTTCATAGGCTCATAAAGCCCTTCAACAAAGAGAATAACTAGCCTTCTCTTTGAAATCCCTGTTACCATAACTAAGAGCTTCTGAAACTCTCTAATGTAGGATTCTAAACTACCCATCTACTTCAACTGAGTGAGATCTCTAAAGTATAATTCTGGATCTCGTTTGTCGAATCTCTCAACCAACCTATCTGTGAACTCCTGATAAGTAGTGATCCTGTCATGTTGTAGTGTCACCATGCCATGGTGCCACCAATCATGGGCTACACCATCCAAGTGTAATGCTGAGAATTTTATGGCATCATCCTCCGCCATTGGACATAAAGTCAGAAAAGTGTCAAGCTTGCTAATCCAAGCTCTAGCTGTGACTCTATTGCTGCCATCAAAGGTAGGAAGGGTGAGTTTATTTGTTGCCTGCCTCAGATCATTGTTTTTGTTATCTTTGGGCCTCCTATCAACTCAGTTCCTACCATGTTCTCTCTTTTGGCTCATAAATCTATCAAAGTTAAGGTGATCCTTAACTCGTTGGGGTAAAGCCTCCCATTCATCACGTAATGTCATGATGTTATCTATGAAGACCACATCACCTTCTCCCTCCTCCATGATGTCATCATTTGGATCACGCCTGGCAAAGATAGGATGTGTGGGTCTCTCATAGGAGTAATTCTTGGGCGTGGATTTTCATGCACACTGTCATCTTCCCCCTGTTCCTATGGTCTCCTATTAACAGTCAAGTGTTGCACTGTTGTGCTCAACTGCTGTAGTACATTTGCCACATGTTCTTGTCCTGCTACTAGGCCTCTCAGAATATCTTTGGCCTCCTTGTCTTCATTCTGAGCACAGTCTCGAGGTTCCTCAATCTCCTCTCTTCACCCATTTCCTCAAACTGATTGTCAAAGCCAAAGTCCTCAAACGGATTTCTCTAACTACTAGGCCTCCTACGTGAATACCATAGTTGAAAAACTCAGACTCGGCAATAACTCGGCAGGCCCAAAAAAATTGAAAACTTGGGACTCGGCAAAAACTCAGGAAAAAAATCGGCAAATTTATCAAACATTTGAAAATACACAATTTTTCAAAATATTCTTCAAAAACACACATATAAACTGAATTTGTAGAACATATTACTAATTTCATCATGTATAAATCGAAACTAGAGTTTAATGCATACCAATCATCAATGTATCAACTGATTTCATCATATATAAACCAAAACTAGAGTTTAATACATATCAATCATCAATGTATCATAGACCAAAAAACAAGTTATCAATTCATTATTATCAATTTATCATAATATAAATTAATATATTTCAATTTTCAATCATTTTTAATTTAAGTTTTAAAAATAAATTAAATTAAAAGTTTTCAATTTTATTTTACAAATTAATTATAAGTTTTAGAAATAAATTAAATTAAAAAATTCCAATTTTTCAAATAGTTATAGTCTTATATATTATATTAATTATTTTTTATAAATATTTTTTTACAAATCAATATATAAAAAAATTAATAATTAAAAAACTTAGCAAATATATTAATTATTTTTTATTTTTACAAATCGATAAATAAATAAAATTAATAATTAAAAAACATAGCAAATATATTAATTTTTTTTTATTTTGTACAAATCAATAAATAAAAAATAATTAATTAAAAAACTTAGCAAATATATTAATAATTATTATTTTTTACAAATATATCTATCTAAATTGATCGATCCGATCCTGGGCAGAAATATAAAATATAAAATATAAAAAATTTAATAAAATTTATAACTTGAAATATTCTTCTTGGACGTTTTTTCATTTTTGTTTGCTAAAACTTAAAATATAAAAAAATTAATAAAATCATCCCTCCCTTGTGAATACAGAAGACTTAGGTAGAAATCGATCCTGGACCGTTTTTTGTTAAAATCATGCCTCGTGAACTTCAAAAACGTGAATTCGTAGAGGAAAAAATTTGAAAAATACTTGTAATGAAAAGAAATCATGCCCTCGCTCATTTTCTTCTGCCCTATTTTTCTCCTGTGACTATAGTTTTTTTCCTTGCCGGCGTTGCCGTGAATAGAATGAAAGAAACGCTTTGTTGGAGTTTGTATCCCCAAAAAATTAGGGCAAATAATATTAAAAACACGTCCCTTTAATTTTCACCACGTTTTCCTTGCTACACTCGCATTTTTTCGCAATTTTTTACTGGTTATCGTCGCACGTTTTTAGTGTTACTCGGTTGTGAGTAATCACACGATTAACTCGCCTGTGTGTTTGCAACGCAATTACTCGCGAGTTCTGCGGGTTTTGAGCGAGTTTTTCAACTATATTACATGTTATATCTGCCTTGATAAGGACGCATATGAATATTTACCCCTTCAGGCTAGTAGGATTACAGCTTTGATACCACTGTGAAGAGCCCAACTCGCTCCAACTCAAACCCTGTAGTTTTTTGCTTATCTTTTTATGTTTTGATTGATTTTAAGAAGAATTCTAAACAGAAGTAGAAGGGGCGTCCAGCATATAAATGTACATAAAACTGAAATTTAAGTTAGATCTGAGAAACTGCATATGTATTAAGTGTTAAACAACTACTACAGATAGATCATGAACAATAGACATACCCGAAACCCTCCAGATTATTTAAATAAAGAAATTTTGCACTTGCTAGGCAAGAATGCCTGAAACTGGTGAAATAGCACGCTTGGAGCTTGGATCTACTTTCTCCAACGCAGAATCTGTAGAAAATGTGCTGAGAGGTGTAGGCAGTGTTCCATGGGGACGCGTCCCCCCGGAAAAACCACCCATTTCCGAGACGGGGAGACGCCTAGGAAACGTCCCTCCGCCGTCCCACCGTTTCCCCGCCGTCCCCCCGAAGTCTCCTCTTGGGAGACTCCAAGGAAACTTCTGGGAAACTTCTGGGAGACTTTTGGGAAACTTCTGGGAAACTTTCAGACATCCCCTCCACCCAAGGAAACTCCAGGGAAACTTCTGGGAGACTCTAAGGAAACTTCAAGGAGACTCCAGGGAAACTTCTGGGAGACTTCCAAAGGCATCAAGCCATTAGCTTGGAGCCATTTACTATTAGTATTTACCATTTCGTACTCTGTTTTTGAAGTTTGAAATTTGAACATTGATGATACAGTGATACTTGATTGTAATTATGATTCATAAATCATGATTATGAAACTCAAATTATGAAACATCTAGTTCTTGTTGCATTTTCCAATGTCTATATTTTCATTTTGATTTTCAATGTTCAGTGGTTCACTAGTTCAATGAAATGATATATCATTGCAATGTGTTATTGTGTTTAAACTTTTAAGTTTTTAAGTTTTGTTTCAATGTGTTAACAATACTTATTCATTAGGCTTCTATAGTTATATAATTATATTGTTATACATCTTTTTATAACTAATTTTTCAAGTACTATATGTATTTCAGCGCCACCCCCCCGCCGCCGTCCCCCTGCCGTCCCCAAATTTAGGCCCCCCGTCTCCCATCTCGGAAACGCATCCCCTGCCGTCCCCCCGTCCCCGTCCCCAAAACTCCGTGGAACTATGGGTGTAGGCGCCCAAGAAGGAACAAAGACATGGCCAAAAAGAGAGGCATTTCAGCCTCTTGAAGAAACACGCCACCCAAAGAGAGGTACGGCCAGCAAGAGGAATGTGCGGCCAGCAAGGTGAATGTAGATTCTTTATTGAAAGCAACAAAAGGTGAAGATGGCGTCCCAGATCTGTAAGCCCTCTTCTTATTAACCTATAAATTTTTTAATAGAATAACTATGTGAGCACAGATGAACTCCTGAATTGAAGCTCCCACAATTGCAATCATTCAACTGGTATTCCACAGTCTCACAATCACACATCAAAGAAGAATTTTCGCTCTCCAATGAAGAAGTTTCTTGAAACCCTTGTCCTTGGACAAAAACCACAGAGAAGAAAAATATCAAGCAATATCAAATGATCAAAAGTGAGTTTGAATTGCCTTTCCTTCCTTATATCTCCCAAAAAGGCACGCACTTCAAAAAGCCATGCACTTTTGCTTTTAAAATACACTAAAACATATTTAATTTCCTTTTAATAGTTTTTATCCCACTTTACGAAGTGAGCGCACCTTTAATTTGACTTGAGTGATTTATTTTATCACTTTATAATCCTTAAGTCACCATTTAAATATATTTAAGTGGTTTTTAACTTTTATAAAGTCAATTTGACTTTATAATTTACCATTAAGTTAATAGTTAACTTAACCACCAAATATTCATAACTCCCTCCAACTCAGTATTTTTCCGTGCCATCAGAAGCTAGCAAACACTGTGCTACAGATGCCTGCACTGAATCCACAACTAGAATGAAGGAGTGGAAATGACAATACCCACCCAAAAACGGCCACTGACCCCCTAACCAGATCTTGCTAGCCTACGAGGGTCCAAGAAATAGGCTAACTCAACTGCTCCTGAAAACTGACTAGAGTGGGGACATTACACTCAAGTATACCAAGCACCTCATCTACGTTCCTCAAATGATCCTCCCATGTTTTACTGAAAATCAAGATGTCATCAAACAAAACCAACACAAACTTCCTCAATTGCAAAATAAATACTTGATTCATGCAAGACTGAAATGTGGTTGGTGCATTGGTAAACCCAAATGGCATGACTAGGAACTTGTAGTGCCCATGGTGACACTTGAAAGTTGTTTTGTGCACATCCTCATTTCTAACCCTT
Source organism: Sequoiadendron giganteum (assembly GCA_007115665.2). NCBI lineage: Eukaryota > Viridiplantae > Streptophyta > Pinopsida > Cupressales > Cupressaceae > Sequoiadendron > Sequoiadendron giganteum. The sequence continues at coordinate 624,341,729 of CM021109.1, forward strand.
ATCTAATGATACCCTGATTGTAAGTCAATCTTGGAGAAGTACACTGCACCATGAAGATCATCTATCAATTCATCGATCCAAGGTATGGGGTAGCGATTCTTGATTGTCTTTTTGTTGAGGGCTCTATAATCGATGCACATCTGCATATTTTCCCATCTTTTTCCTTCACCAACACTATAGATGGGGCAAATGGGCTAGAACTAGGACATGTGCCCCATGTCCAATAGCTCCTTAATCCCCTTTTCAATCTCCTCCTTGTACTTCCTGGGATGATGGTAAGGTGTAGTGATGACTGGCTTTGCTCCCTCCTTTAATTCAATCACATGTTGGAAACCTCTATTTGGTCGTAACCATGGAGGAATTCTACTAAACACCTTACATCGCTTGTCTAGTATGGATTGGATGTCAATGTGGTAAGACATCCCATACTTGGGTGGACTTGTATTAGTAAGCAAGCACTCTGCTGCCCAAGCCATTTCGCCCCTACGAAAAGACCTCTCCATCCTCTTAGCTGAAACCATGGGACCCCCATTGGATAGGCCACAAAGAACTAGCTCCTTCCCATTAGATTTGAATTTCAACTCCATGGTATGATAGTTCGATGTGTATTCTCCAAGCAAGTGCAACCATTGCACTCCTAAAACCAAATCCATCTCACCAATGCCAATCATGTAGAAGTCATCTCACATCTTGTGTCCTCCTAGAGTCAATCCAACTGTCGAATCCTTTGGTTGCATAGAATAGTATACCCATCTACTACTATGACATTATACCCTTCAAAACCTTATGTCTTCAAACCTAACTTACCCACCAACCCCTCATCAATGAAATTGTGGGTGGCCCCACAATCAATCAAAATTGTCACCCTTTGTCCTCACAAGACTCCTCTAACATGTAAAGAGTAATATCTAGGTGCTCCTACAAGTGTTGCAAGTGTGCCACCTGGATGCTCTCCTCCTTGGTTCACGTGCTCAACCTCATCCACAGCAATCTTTAGCTTTGCTTCTTCTACCTCAAACTCATCATTGGAAACCAGTTCTATATAATGTATTTGCCCCTTTCCCAAACACCTCTGGCATGGTTGCCATGACTCTTTGCAAGTGAAACATAGCTTTTTCCTACGGAGTTCATTCTTGGATACCTCAAAATGGTTTAACTTGGGGGGTAATGCCTTGGGTGGAGGCATGCTCTTTTGAGGAGGCCTTTTTTGTAGAACTAGGGGTGCCTTCTTGGAATAGAATTTGTCCTTAGCCACTAAATCCTCCAAATTTAGAGCCCTCCTAATCGCTTCTTGCAAAGAACTTGAATAAAATGCCTTTACCAACCCTTTGAGGCATTCGGATAGGCCATATACAAAAAAGACTATGAATCTCCTTTTTGTCACATTTGGAACCATCACCGAAAGCCTCTAGAATTCTACTACATAGTGTTCCACTATGCCCTCTTGTTTCACTTGTGCTAGCTCTCTGAAATGATTCTTTGGGTCCTTCCTATCAAACCTTTCTGTCAATCTTTAGCTGAATTCTTCTAAGGTAGTGATCGAGTCGTGTCCTTGGCTCACCGTGCCATGATACCACCATTCGTGGGCCACTCCTTCTAGATGCAAGGTAGAAAACTTGATGGCCTCTTCTTCAAACATTGGATTCAAAGAGAAGTATGTGTCCAATTTCTGCAACCAGGCTCTTCCTGAACAACTTCCTGACCCATCAAAAATAGGGATGGTGATCTTCCCAAAACGGAGTTGTATATCCTTCTGAGCTGTTCCTCATACCTTCTGCTCATATGCCCATTCTCATAGTACTCCTTGAAAGACATATATCGTTGTATGGCAGCGCTTAGGGCATTGTATTCATTATGAAGTCTTTTCATTTCATCTCCTTGAGCAGGTTGTTCTCCTTCCTTGGGTGTTGCACCTTCCCTTTCCAAGAATCTAGCTCTAAAGGTTCTTGGGTTCAGGTTAGCTGAAACCCTATCACCACCTAAACTGCTCCCTTCGATACCATCCTGAATAGGTCTATAGCACTCAGTTGTTGATTCAAGCCTCTTAGAAGTTGGACCATTTCAACCATAGTTTCCCTCATATTAGTCCAGAAATTTTTGCTTTCCCTAATGAATTACTGAGAGTTGTCTTCACCTCTGTCACCCATGGTTGCCTCTTTCTTCTTCTCCCTTTGTTGATACCTTAATTCTCTACCACTCAAGCTCATGAATTTGCATTACACACACAAGTTGGCAGGATGCAAATGCTTTGATACCAATGTAAGAACCCTAGGGTTTTCACCAACTTCTAAATCACCCAGCTAGGGTTTGTGATTTCACAATAACTCAGATTTGCAACACAACAGTAATACCCAGTGAGCTAACAGTGAGCAGAATCAAATATAGACCATAAGCAATCATGATAATAGGGAACAACAAACAGATCTGATTATAAACTTCTAAAATAGATATCAAGTTTAATTTCCAAGTTGATTGCCCAGCAGACAAAATGCAATAGAAAAAGGTTTGATTTATATTTGTTTGGAGTAATTACAAGCCCGCAAACCTTACAATGTTGCTGTTATAAGAGATCTTGAATGGAGATCTGCCAATGGTGATTCAATTATCAAGAGGTAGTGTCTAGGGTCTAAAGTTGACTCATTACTCTTGCCTGGCACCCTATCTCTCCCAATATCTGGCCTCAACTTGACAGATTTGATGTCACTGTCGCCTTAGGTCTGCAAGTTATCTCACCAAGACCTTCCTGTGGGTATGAAACTCTTCCAAACAACAGCCTCTTGTCAAACCCTAATCATGGCGTGGGGTTTTCCTTCCTGGTCTGAGCATTGTTTTATTCCTGCCCAATTCTTCTTGAGGCTGCCAAGGAATTATGGATGCTTCAAGAATCCATAGTGGCTATAATCTACACCAATGGAGGTTTAGATAGTCCCTACAGCTGCAAACTGCATCACACTGACTTGAATTCTTTTGATATAGGTGCCCAGCAGTTGGCCTAGTGGCCAACCACCTAGCAAACTTACATAGTTCCTTCGCTCCAACAATGGTGCTCAGCCTGATAGCACAAAATAGGTTAAAATTGCAATTTTCTGATCATAAACAGCAAGGAATAAGAGGATTAAGCAAGATTCCAAAATCAAGGTTTTCGTCCTAACCTGGTTGGGTAATTGGGGGTTGCGTCCCGGCTGACCTGCTTGAGTTTTACATCCAAAATCATGCCAAAATCTTCTTCCCCAAAATATGCCAATATACTTCTCTTTATACCAAATTGATGGTGCCAAAAAATAGTTGTCTTTACAAATAGGTCGGCCGCAAATAGAAATAGATAAAAATTACAATCCCCTTGCACAGGTCGGCCACCAACAGAAAAAATAATTTATTATTATTAATTAAATAGTTAATACTATCATTATTATTAAGATACTAATATTATCACTTTTACTATTTAATTTATGCTTTCATAGGGTTGGTGCAATGGGGACATGACAACACATGTTTATTACTTTTCCTATCTCACTTGTCTCATTTTCTCATTTGATTTCTTATTCATATTTCTCTTGCTTATCTTCTATGTTCTTTCATTCATATGTGTATATATACGTATATCGTTTTCTTATTCATATTTCTCTTGGATTTATATAGATATTATTTCCTTTATTTCATTCAATTATCCCAAACTCTTGCTTTCCTTCTCATTCTTACATATGTCTATATGTCGCTTTGTCTCTCTATCTCTTTGTCTATCTGTCTCTCCCTCTATCTATTTGTTTCTCTAGCTATCTCTCTATCTATTTGTCTATCTATCTATCTGTTTGTTTGTCTATCTATCTCTGTCCATCTGTCAACATTTCTATCTAATCTCTCTCTCTATCTATCTATCAATGTTTTTGTCTATCTTCAATCTATCAATTTATCTATCTTTATGTTTGTATCTCTCTCTCTCTCTCTCTCTCTCTCTCTCTCTCTCTCTCTCTATATATATATATATATCATTTTGTCTATCTTAATCTATCAATTTATCTATTTTTATGTTTGTCTTTGTCTTTTTGTCTCTCTGTTTGTCTTTATCTTTTTGTCTTTTTGTCTGTCTGTATGTCTATCTACCTATTCATTGGTTATTTACCCATTTAATAATTACTTTATTTTATCCTTATTATTTTTCATCCCTTAAACTTAATTTCCTTTTGTCTCTTAACCCCTCTTCCTCACATTTGTCCCTCATTCTCTAGTCCTCTTGTCACTTTCTTTATTCTCAAGGGTTTTTGTCCTTGGAATAAGCTGCTCAAAAGTAAAGTTCAAAAAGAATAAAATAACTAGTCCAATGATGCCCCAAAATGACTCACAAAAACTTGTATTTATACATGAAATTCACCTTCTACTCATGCTGGCCGACCAAGGTAAAGTGCCATTATTTTTATTATTTCTTTCTCCCAAAGAGGTTGACCTTGGCAGATTAAATACCTTTTATTAATTGTTTTCCTCTCTAAAGAGGGCCGACCCAACTTAGCATCCTTAAATTATTAATGATCTTCACTAGGCCGACCACAAGGCTTGTATTTTCTTTATTAAAATTCGTTTTCCCTCCCTAATACGCCGACTAGCCTCTAGAAATCTTGGCGCCCAATTCAAATTTAAGATTTGAATTTGGCTTCTATATTTTCCAAGTTCCATTTGTCCAGGAAAACTCCCTAAGTGTGAAAATTGTGTCCACTCCAAAAAAGGGAATATTACAGTCACATGAGTAATGTATATGTTCTTACTCTTATCTTGTGTTTTTAATAAACTATTGACATGGTGATCAAATTTTGTTAGTTCACCTATCCCCATTTGAAGAATGATGTAATAAGGGGGCCTGTTTGGAAATATTACATCATTACCATAGGTTTGTTAGTGTGATACAATAAAGTATTTTTTAATCAGTTGTAGTGTATTTGTTCATATTACAAGCTGTTAAAACAACTAGTCTATGTTAAGGAGTTGTTATGGGAACACTCCTATAAATTTGTAGTATCTTATTGAATAGAAAAATAGTATTATTTTGAGTATCATATTTGCAGTTGTAATGTCACATTTTGATAATACAATAGTTATTTCCATTGTCCTCATTCTTTTCTCTATATGCTCTCACCTTACCCACATCAGAAACTTGATGATCAAAAAGAGTTAAAATTTGAGGGATTGAGCTAACACCCTGTGGGGGTTACTACAGTTGAGGAACAGCCAAAGGTGCATACCCCTTACACACACATGACTAATATGTGAGCTTCAAATGAAACAAGAATCTATGAGATTTACTCCCAAATTTACTCCATCAGTTTTCCATAGAGAAAAGAAATAAAGCCTTTAAATGGCCTCTTTGATGTTTTTGAAGACTACAAACTTGTTTTGACATAGCTCAACCAAGTTATCCAAGGTCACAACACGTGTAAAATGCATGAAATTGTCTTTGAAGCCCCTCAGTAGAAGAGCAATATAAAAAATCACAAATTGTAGTGAGATCAAGATTTAGAAGAGAACAAACGTTAGCATACAATACAAGTTTATGTTTAAAATGAATATATAAAAAGACTTGATGAAAGAAAAACCCATCTTTAACACCAATAATCTTCTGATGTTCTCAAAGTTTGTGTGATATTCAGAAGCAGCACACATCTCATAGAATCTCTCATTATATAAATGGGATTTATTATGTATAAGCCACCCAAAAAACTGTCAGTAATGGCCAGTAACATGAAGATTAGCCAGGTTGAATAGCAACTCTAGGAATTATTGATTCTTTTCATTTTTCTTTTTACCCTCTGGTTTGATCCTATTGCTTCTTTTTTCACATCATGGTTTTCCCATCATGGGAGGCCTCAAAATGTCAGATAAAAAGTGAGATATGTAAACATGAATCTGTGTATGTGTGTTAGAGTGAGAAATGCATACATAAAGAGGTGAAGAATAGGATTACCGTGTCAAATATAAAAGGCATAGTTTGGTCAGTTTTCCAGGAAGAAACAAGAGCCTGTATACAGAGAATAGCAATTAACCCACTAAAGCATTAGACAGGACATCCAAAATTTCTAGGAAATAACATCTAACACGCTTTGATAAAGGTAAACGATGCAAAAATGTCCTTACATCTTTGTATGCAGTTTTGCATTTTGCCCGTTCACCATGATAACGAGAATCCACTGCAACTGCTATGTATCCCCGGGAAGCATATGCCTGAATAATACATTGCATGTGTTCAGATAATACTTCTGGTCTAAGAACATCTTCCAACTTTCCAAAACCACATTCAAGTCCAAGTCAAAAGATAAACTGCCAAATATATACAAGATTTAAATATGGATAGTTTCTCTACCTCCAACAATGGCCGCAACCACTCCTTACATTTATATGAACTGTGCAGAAAAACAACAGCAGGTCTTTGTTTTAGTTCGCCCTCTTTGAGCTTTAGAATCAGTACTGGTAGACGACCTTGCTCACCTGCCTGAGAGTGAATATGTTCAACATAAAAGATCAAATTAGAAGTTTGGCCACAGATGCTGACAGAGGAAGAGAGGCACGATATTTACCAAACTAGATGCAACACATCTGGTTTCTCAACTTGGTTAGTTAACCCACAAGAATTTGGATTGAATATTTGCTGTGATTCAACAATATTATGATGTTTTTCTTGCTATAAGGAAAGCATGTATTTTAACATGGGAGCAGGCAACATATATTTCATTCTTTCAAAACCAATGAGTGTAATGAAAAAAAATTGAAAAAGAATTAAAAAAATGCATCGGGAAGAAATATTTACATCAACCTAATAGGGTTCAAAGAAAGTATATCCCTAAATACGCCAGCAACATATATTTCATTCTTTCAAAACCAATGAGTGTAATGAAGAAAATTTGAAAAAGAATAAAAAAATACATCAGGAAGAAAAATTTACATCAACCTAACAGAGTTCAAAGAAAGTATATCCCTAAATAGGCCAGAAATGATAACAAGTGGCCTTTGTTTGTCTTTGCATCTTTAAGCATTTGCTATTAAAATTAACCAAAAAGGCTAACTCCTGTTTGATAATAATCGACTCCCCTTAAGCAAAAACTTGATTAGGTAGCATTTGAATCTTTTAGTATTGCCAAAGAATATTCCAAAGAGCATTAAATAAAATAAATCCATATTTATGAAGCTACCAATGTGCATATTATATTCCAATAACTTTATGCTGCAAGCCGTTTTGATTGGATTTGCTGATTAATATAATGTGACTGGGTAACTTAGTGGTGAAGGTATGTGTGCTCCATAGAGGTCATAGATTTGAATCCAAAGAGAGGTAGGATTGTACACCTTGGTGAACAACATTTAAGGTAAATTGAAAAAGAACCCTCTTGTAGGAATTATCCATAAAGGGAGTCTCATACACCAAACTGGTGTCTCACTTGGCAGTGACCTAAAGTAATACCTTTACAGATAAGAAAACAACCATTTTGGACTTTATTTGAAATGAGGCCACATTATATACTTGAGGATCTTGCAATATATGCCTCATTCTAGTGCCATTGTGACAAACAATTGGAAGAAATGAATTATAAAACACATGCAAACCATGGGAAATTGGGGAGATGAGAAATGCATGCATGCTAAGCATAAAACTCAGCAATAGTGAGTAAATATATAGCATCTGGAGAAAAGCATGAGATATACTGTAGTTGAGGAATAGTACGTAACAATGAAAGAAGATGTTGAAGGCTGAAGAGAACAAGGAACAACAGTTGAAAGAAGCAATTTTCTGTTGGACAAGAAAACACTACACAGAGAATGAAGAGATGTGATGAATAACCAGATTCATGCAAAGTAAATGCATTTTAAGATTAGGAAGCCAAAGCATTGCTCTAGGAAATGGTAGTTAAATAGCTAAAGAAAGCACTGCATTTATCGGAAGATAAGCAAAGTGAGTTGACATGACCAACCCATTTGTGGATGTCAGAGGTTTAATAGTGAGGATTGTTACAGTCTTTTTGAGGTGATGAATGAAGATCACTTTATTTATCAGTGCACGATTTATTATAAGATCCAAGGAAGATAGTATTGCTTATCTTCACACTTTGGAGAGAATAGATCTCTCCTTTTAAGTTAGTCCAACCAAGAAAAGGAAGAAATCATTTATATTAATGACTAAAACAGGTCCATGGAACTTTAAATGTAGCAACCTGTTGAACTATATCAGATGCACCAAACACATCTCCTATAGAATAAACTAAAATTAAGAATAAATCTGTTCACACAAAGCATGGAAGAATGTACAAATAGCTTTCAGGGTATAACCCAAATTGAATCAAATGCAATGTAAGAAACTATATCAGTCAATACTAGCAACCATCACAAAGTAGTAGCTTCAAAAGTACCGGTCAAACTATCAATTTGAAAAAAAATCCTGGCAAGTTTTCTAAATGTTCTCCAGAGAACGAGGTGGGTGGAGAGGAGCTTTAAAAAAGTATAACCAGCTAAAATAGTCAAGAGAGAGCACCAAATGCATCTTCCATAAAATATAACAAACTCAAATAAGGTAGAGATTTGTTTGCTAAAAGCGTGGGAGGATGTGCCAATAGATACAATTGTAAGGTTTGACTATGAAAATAGCCACCCAAGATCAAGAAAGCCTGAAAGCTAATTACAGAATACTCAAAAGACTAATATGACAGAATAAATTGTATTCTAATCAAAAGGAAGAAATACATGCAAATAGATATGAGAGATAGATTGCTCATATGCAAAGTTATGAAACTCGCCTAGAATCACAAAAGCTCGACAAGCCCCAAGGTGGACTATCCTAGCCAATGCTAGGGGACTTGAGATCTGGTTCACTGATGAGTTTGGTTAGACTAGTAAAAACTAATGAGTTCCACTGGTAAGCTCAGCCGCTCAGCAATGACATTAAAAACAGAGGAAAAAATAGCACTGAAACCTCTAACACTTAAATGACCTCTAAAACTCTCAATAGATATTCATTTCATTTGCAACCACAAGCAATAAAGCAAAAAGACTATTGGAACAAACACACAATCCATTAAAGAAAAAATTAGCAGGCAATTTGAGCAGCAAATCATGATTGAATCCAACTTGAGCAGGTTTGTAGCAACCCTCAATGCATCTAAAGGAGCCTACAGTGCATCTAAAAGAGCCCACCATTTATTTGGAGCAACCCACCGTCAAATTGGAGCCAATTTGAAAAGGTATTTTTCTATTTTACATTTCTTCTACATTTGTTTAATTTGTTTCATTTTAGATTCATGGAACAAGAAATAAAAGAGGGAAAAATGAAGAGAACTCATTTTCCTTGTTCCATTATGGTTTTTTTTACTTTTATCTTTTTACTATTTTATGAACAAAACCTAGTTGTTTTTTCCAATTTATATCTATTTTATAGCTACAAACCCTAGCTTTTTTTATAATCTAGAAACCCTAAATGTTCATTTATTTTCCATTTACTTGTTATTGCAGCCTACTTCAAATTTATAGATTGTTGTAATGTCAAGCCCAATTACAAAAGACCTTTGTTGGAAACATCCCACCCCAAGGACAAAGAGGGGAGTTGATTTGAAAACATTGCATGTTGAAAATTTCTAGGGGAGGCATTAATTGATTGAAATATCACCTTGCACAAATGTCAAGACAAGATGTTACTTTGTGCAAAAATAAGCTTCTTGATATCACATGCAAGGTATGAAGTCAATTAGAGACCTTTGACCAACAAAAGTAATTAAAAATGAGTCAATGAGAAGAGATGGTAACCATTCATGGAGAGTCTTGTTCTTCAATTCCTCAACCTCTATTCCTTGGATCTTCAACCACTAGTTCCAATGGTAGTGTTAGTCATAGTTGTAGTGCTAGTGTTGGGTCTAAAATTTGTGGATCTAGATTACATTTATACTATGTTACCGAGTTCTTGTGAAATGGCCTATGTATCTGCTCCGGAAGCATTTGGATACTGGTACGGGCTGGGGCACGTCTGGGAGTGCCCAAGTGCTCCCTAGCACTCCCAAGCATGCCTGGGAGAATCTAAACGCTCCCGCAGACTTTGGCTGCCAAAAAGCAACAAAAAAACATTTTTTAAAACAGCTAAAGTGCTCTAAAAACCCTAAAACGCCTCCATAATATGCATTCATCACTCCATTCAACATTTCATTGCTTTAACAAACATATTTTCCCTCGATTTTTCTCATTTTGAAGGTTGCTAGTTTTTTGAAGGAGATAGATTAAGTGCAAAAGGAATCGAGGATAGCTTGCACAAAGGAGACCTAATCACCTAAGGTATACATTTTAACTCATTCTTTCAAGTTTTTGATGGATTCTTTCAAGTTTTTGAGGATTTTTTTCAAGTTTTTGAAGATCTTTTTGAAGTTTTTTTTTTTGAAAAGAAGAAATAAGTTTTGCTATTTGTTTCAATATGTTTTGGTGTTCATTTTATAATTTGTTTCAATATTTTATATTTCTTATAACAGCAAAATCAAATTGCGAACTACTGCAAATGGCTACAAGTTCAAGTTCAATGGGTGTTGATAAAAAGTTAAAACCAAAAATTTTAAATTGATCAAGCATCTCCTTTATGGAATCATGTTTGTGAAATCATTGTGAATCATGTTGAAACTATAAGGGCCCCACATGTCGAAACTAAGTCTGATACAAGTGCAGAAAGCCAGCTATCAGCAATACCATGCACATGACAAATAGCACCTGCTATTTGTCGTATCTTAAGGATTATTCCGCTATCGATAGTAGCATAGAGGTGAAGGATGCCAAGAACTATCTATGATATGATATAGGAGTGGTTTAGCTAGAAATCACCAATACTATGTAGGTGATGGATACCAAAAGCTAATTGTCATATCTTAAGGTTTGGTCGACTATCACCAATAGCATAGAGGTGATGGATGCCAAGAGCTACCCTTGATATGATAGATCTTACCCAATTTTCACTAGTACCATGAAGGTGATAGATGCTAGGAGCTACCCCATACCAAGTTCAACTTACTTTCACCAATGGCATGGAGGCGATAGATGTCAAGATCCACCAACTCAAATGGTTTAAACACATTGTGGAAATCTTATTAATAGCCTTATGTGTTTTGTATGTTGTTACACTATGCACTTGCTAGTGATGACAACTAGTATGGAATGTTGGCTTATTGTCATAGATGGCCAGGGGTTGGGAAAAAGGATGGGACTTTCAATGTAATATGGGATGCACCGACATTCCTCCCAGCTGGGATATACTTAGGGGCTGATGTGTTAGTGAACTAGCTAAAAGGGAAGATGCTTGCAATAAGATCGCAGCCACTTTCTTTTTGTTAGGCAAGCTCTAGGTGTGTACATGTGGTGTACATATGAGCTGGTCACTATATGTATTGGTGTGCAAACTATGAAGCCTCTAATTCCCAAGAAGAGAAGCATAGGCAAGGCCATTATATATGAACTCTCAAGGTATAAATTTGGGACTAGGGATGATTTTGTGGGAGCTTACTATATTTAGTGTGAGTATGCAAGATTGTGGCATAGAGTTGATGCCATGGTTATGGCTGATAGGTTATGAAGCTACCACTTCTAAGGTGAATAGAAGTTGCTTGATCAATTAAGATATTATTTGAGGTGTATTGATATGAGGAAAAAAAATAGTATTAACCAAGGGGAGGTTATTAGTATATTATAGAGTATGGCCAAACCCAAAGAAACAACATAGAGTGTGCATGTGGAGTCTCTAATCAAAACCCTATTTGAGGGTGAATAACCTTCCTTACTCAATCTATCAGAAACTATAAATGTCCCAAATATGACACACATAGCAACTGCAAAACTCAGCACGTGAGAAAAGGGTTCAACGGAAATTACATTGTATAGCTCAAGTTCCAAAAGTAGACCAATCCTTCCTTTTCTGTCTTCTATAAGGTTCTCCATATAGCTACAATCATCTAACCATATATATCTATGTAGACAGACAGGCTGAGACAAACAGAGGGCATTAACTCACAAAATACACAGTGAAACTGGCACATGTATCCATCGAAAAACACCTTGTAAACATCAATGTAAAGGGTGTAACCTAGAAAGTAAAGGGGTGGATAAGAAAATCTCTTTCTTCTAACTTATCCAATACATAATGATATTAGATAAAGCTAAGAAGATGCTCACATCTTAAAACAATTAAAAAAATCTTATAAAAATTATTATATAAGTGGACAGGCAAAATAAACAAGAGGGTGCACTTTGATAGATCCGGTAGAAGAATTTGGCTTAAAGGATACTACAATTCATATTATTTTGGGGCATTAATATGATGAAAAAAGGAAACAAATTGACCCTTATATCAAAGTAGTAATGTATGTTTTTGTTTTCTCTGATTATGTGAGTGAGGACAGGTTTATAACAACTGAAATGTATAGCCCATGAAGCGAAAATTCTGAAAATTTCATACTGCAAACTATCGTTCCATTCACATAGTTCATAAGCATTTTGAAAAAAAAAATTACACTCCAAACCATGGTTCCATTCAAAAAGTTCCAAGACATCTTGAATAAAATTTCATACTGCAAATTAAGGGCACCCTCACACTTCAACATCCTAAAGCAGCCATTCAGACAGCTAGAAATAGGGATCAAACATAGGGCAATGCATATTTCCAGAAATGTAACGGGGGGCTATTGTTGCTTGTTCAAATGAAATGAAATGCAGCCACAACATGAGCAATTGTGTTTTTATTTTCACTACACAAATTAAAAAGGCCTGAAATACCACTGCAACACAAATGGTTGTTTATTGGTCACACCCTCACCCCCATGAAAATCATTTCCCTCCACAAAGGCTGCCTGTTGGTAGTGGCTATTAACCATATTGGGGCCAGTCAATTTTAATTGTGTTTCCAGGATATTTTATATATCATGACCATTTCAGGGCTGTATCGGGCCATTGCAGGGTTGCTCAAGCCTCGAAGTATTTTCATGTTTTACATGCATGCATGGCCACTGCAGGGTCATTTCTTACATACAGCCTCCCCAACCACGTTTCATGTCGTGTTTCCTCATTTATCTATGTGCATTACACAATCCTATTAAAACACCAACCCATGTATTGCCAGAGACACCCAGAAGTACACATATAACCATATTAGGAACTAAGCCCAACCCCAGGTTCTCTTCTAGCCTACTCTAAGATTTATCTAAGCCTTTGCATTCAGTCTATCATGCTCTGGTACCACGTCATAAAAGATCGCTTGCTCCAGTGCTCAATATGAGGCAAGGTGATTAAGCCGTCCCATCGGAAACAGTATAAAATTAACCAACACAGAAGGTATAAACTTTGCCAAACACAGATCAAGGCTAAAAATGTATGCCACTGTCTTGATGTCCTCAGATCATTTTAATAACAAATTATTATAATTGCCAAATAAGGTTGGCCCTTACAGAGTTATCATTTCAGCTTGAAACAACAATCCTAAAATATTCAAGACTAAAAATCAACAACACTGACTTGAAGCCATCAGATCATTTGAGTGGCAAATTATAGCAGTTAATAAAGAGAAGCAAGAGTTGTCACCTTCGAATAAGAAGCCTATAATGTTCAAACACATGAAATCGAGAGGGAAAGAAAAAAGACACGCATTTAAACTCGCCTCAGTAATCAAGTAGAGATTCTCTTCTTCTAGAGCCTCCTCCAAATTAGGAATATCTTTCCTTGGGCAGGCTGCCATTGCCTACAAATGCATTTCCATAACAAAATCATCAAATTAAATCAATGGCCATAACTCTTAAGCGTAATATGACAAATGAATCAAAAAAAAACATCAGAGAATTCTGGGAATTTAAATCCATGGCCCATATATATTGGATCATATAAAACAAATCAATCAAAAAGAAAAATACCTCACAGAACTGTGGAACGGAATCTAACTGGTACATAGGGCTTGTCACAGGATGAGCTGGCTCCACACTCCATCCCACTGGAACAAAACATCATCAGGAATTTTATGTTAATATTAATGTTCGGAAATAGTGAAGAAGTGCTTACCCAATTTCGATCTCCTTTCAGCCAGAACATCTAGAAACTCTGTCCTCATGTTTATGTACTGAACATCAGCAAAAGACTCCATGCCTGAACACAAGTAACTATGAAAATCTCCAAAAATGATATGATAGTAAATCAGTCTTGCTTTTCTAAACGAAGAATAGCGCACTTTCTTTATAGATCTTCCACATTTTCATTTACTCGGGTGCTTCTCGTGAAGTTTCTTGGCGTTTTCACTAAAGCAGATAGTTCAAATTACCGTACGGGCAAGACGCAGGTGCATTTCAGAGAGCTTGGATTATCGTACGTGATCCGTACAAAATGTCCGACAGAAATTTGAGCCTCTTTAGGCAATTTGATTTCTTTTAAGCACCACAAGTTGTTCCCCAGTCACATTCGAATCGTTTGTCCCAACAGCACTCCACTAGGGATGTCGCTATAAAAAGGAAAATTAACCCTGTTTTTCAATTACTCGTTATTTTTATAATAGATTTAAATGAAGTTAATTAGTCAATCATATCATTGTTTTTAAATAAAAATTAAAATAATTTTATAATATTATTATTTTATATACTAAAACAAGTTGTTTTCTTCATATTTTATTGGTCTTTGGGAAGTAGCAGTTGTGGAGAGTTCAATTGTTGTTATAGCACTTGTGCTTATAATATCGAGTCTTACTACATATTTATTCTATATATTATAAATAATTAGTTCACATATAAACCAAAAAATAACCAAATGTTGGTCAAGATAGACCCATACATGAACATATGAGAATCTATGAATGTTGAATAAAAAACATAAATACATACGAAACCTCTATATTCATTTGCCCTAAATCAGAATACATTGTTTTATTCACTTAAATGGGTATTTATAAATTCTTACAACCTTTTCAATTTATTCTTTTTCCTTTTATTATTGTTTGATTTTTATGAATCGTAGCAGAACAAGTTATTTTCTGCATATTTTATTGGTCTTTGGGAGGTAGTAGTTGTGGAGAGTTCAATTGTTGTTATAGCACGTGTGCTTATAATATCAAGTCTTACTACATATTTATTCTATATATTATAAATAATTAGTTCACATATAAACCAAAAAATAACCAAATGTTGGTCAAGATAGACCCATACGTGAACATATGAGAATCTATGAATGTTGAATAAAAAACATAGATACATTTATTAACAAGTGAAATAAATATTTTTTTGTTTCAAATAAAATATCACAACTATCTATTATAAGTGTGTCTTTTATAAAATAAGATGCTCATTTAAACAAGTATTCTTATCATAGTGAAAAAATATTATTCTTATGTGTACACCTATTGGGGTAGCAATGTACAAGCATTGGAGTATTTTATATTAATAGTTTGTCCTATCACAAATATTGAAGGTGAGTACAATAAATACCATGTATTTTTTCATTAAATGTGAAGGATTTTCAAAAAAAAATAGTGTTCAACTATTGGTCTATTTTTGTTTGGTATAAGTTGTATTTTAAATAATTATGTGTTGTTTTTATAACAACAAATAGTTTTTTTGTGTTCAACTATTGGTCCATATGTGTTGAATATAAAAGCTAGAGATATCAACGATTTATGGTTACCAATAAGTAATTGGTCCATTTATGTTGCATATTATCATATTTTAAATAAAAATATGATATTTTACAAGCAACAAATGGTATTTTTTTGTTCAACTACTAGGGTTTCCATGATTAAGTTTGGTCAAATCTTTAAAAAGTCAAATTTTAGACACTTCTCAATATATGTGTTGATGTGGCGAGTTGCATGATGAGTCACACCTCCAAACCTTAGTTATAGATAGATAAGAGGCTAGTCCACATGTCGAAAAAAAATGAAGGTTCTACGATATTTCAGTCAATTGCTACATGTTGACGAAGTTAGCTCGCACGACGACTGGCCCCTCTCCCCTACTAACAACAAATGATATTTTTTAGTTCAACTACTAGGGATACCATGATTAAGTTTTGGTTGAACCTTTAAAAAGTCAATTTTTGGACACTTCTCACAACAAATGATATTTTTAGTTCAACTATTAGAGATACCATGATTAAGTCTCGATTGAACCTTTAAAAAAAGTCAATTTTTAGACACTCACTAGACATGTGTGATGTGACAATTTTGTGATGAGTCACACCTTCAAACCTTAGTTGTAGATAGATAATAGGTCAATTCATATTTCTAAAAAAATGGAGGTCCTACGATATTCCATACAACTGCTACATGCTCACAGAGTTAGACCACACAACTACTACCCCTTCTCCCCTATTGAATGAAATGAATATTTTTTTTTTCTCTATGATCTATTGTTCATTTAATTTTAATTTAATATTCCTTAAGATCAATCACTTGACCTTTTTTTTTTCAACTACAAAACATATATAATTGCTACGATTTTATACCACATATATATATATATGAAATGAATTTGAAAATTATTATTTGTATACTCCATAACTACATAAATCAAAGAAGTCAATTATTAACATACCTAGATTAAACTTAAGAAAGATTATTTTTTGTTACACTTGACTTTTGAATCCAAAAGTGAAAGATTGTTTTCTCTTACAATTTGTGTTTGAATCTAAAAGTCACTTGAAAAATATTATAGAATCCACTCACTTATTGAATAGTAAGAAAATAAGCATTCACTCCTTTCTAAAAATGAATATATAGAAAATTCCAACAAGTGGATGGCATCTCTAAATATGCTCATATTTTTGTCACGATTTGTTAATGTCAAAGTTTAGATGTGGTTTAGGATGAACATTGCTAGAATATCATAGAAAATTCACAAGAGAATCTAGCATACAAGATTTTCTCAATTCTACAATTTTAAAGTGAGTTATAAAAATGTCAAATGTTAGATCAAATCAAATCAAAAGATAATAAGTCATAAGATATGGAAAAGATGAACCCAAATATTTTTCTTCACTAATTTTCATAGTTTTCAATCATTGTGACAATTTTGATGGAGAAAGAAAGTGGTGAAATACATGGATTGACAAAAACTTGGTACCATTTGATTGTATAACAAATTTTAATTGCATGTATTGCATATCGTACTTGATATTCAAAAAGAAATGAATAAGGTCACCCTCAATATGTGGCAATTTTATCTTTTCTTTATTTATGTATGTCAAAAGTTCAATTATTTGTTTCTCTTTTCTATTGTAAAATGTAAAAGTAAGCTTTCTTTATGTTTTTCCTATGAACAACTAAAACAATTTGAAGATCTTGTATTTGAATGAGTTATCTCATCCAAGCCAGAGTTGAAGTTGTTGATTCATTTAATGGTACTTGATTTTAGGGGTTCTAAGAGCACTCATGTTATCTTTTGTTCAAAGAGAGATCATATGTATGTTGGGTTTTAAACATGTTTATTCATTGTTTAGACTCTTGAAGGAATGTAATGTAAAAAAATTGTGAATAAGAAGACACATAGCATAAAAATAAGACTCAAATACAAAAATCTAAGCCTTTACTATGTACCCAAATGCACCTCTATTAGAATCAATGAGGTACTCACACCTAGGTTGAAAGACCTTGCAAGAGACCTCTTAATACCTCTAGTTACACATCAAAGGTGTTGATATACTCTTGATTTAGATGGATGATTATAGATATGTTGGTTGATCATTCAAGCACCATAACTTTTGCATTCAAGGATTGTATCCCTAAATAACCCATACGAGGGTTTATTTATAGATTTGGAGATGGATGGTCAATGATTAAGATTGGATTTGAAGATCAAGGATTGGAGAGATGAGGAGCCTCCAAGTGGCACCTTATGATTGGTGCACTTGAAGAGGCCAAGGATCAAAAGGATTTTGATGGTCAAGATTGTCTTGAAAAGAGATAGAAGATGAGGATAAAAAAGCAATTTTTGGATGTCCCAAAAGTACTTCTTTGGAGACATGTGAAGAGAGAAATTTTTTGGAAAAAATGAATAGATAGGATTTCATGAAAGATTTTTTTGGAGAAAAAGGATGGATATGACAAATGCATGCAAAAAGCCTTCCTTTGGACATGTGTACATTTTAAGAAAATGCACAAGATTAATCAAATTAATCATGTGTTGACTTATGCAAATGATTAGTTAAATTGTTTAACTGATTTTAGTGTCTTAATGATGTGAGATGGAAAAATTAAAATTCATTTGTTTAATTTTTTGGAATGTGCGTGATGATGGGCTTAAATAAATAAATTTAATAAGTTTTTGGGATTTATTTAGTTAAGATTGAACTTCACAAACATGATTGATTAATTGAATACATAGTCCTAATTTATTTAGTTAATGCTTAAAAGAATGATTAGATGAATTAATCATTTAATTAAATAATTTAATTAATGTTAGGAGATAAATCAAGGAAATTAAATAAATAAATAAATAGAACTCGTTTAATTAATTTAAGCATTTCAATGTAAATTGAATTGATAATAGTATAATTGTTGAGAGATGATTTTAGATGTCTACATGTTGCCCCTCTTTGAGATGATGAAACAATGGTGTTTCAAAGAGTTTCAAAGAAAAATGAAATATAATGATTTTGAGGATGAAAAGGGAGTGATATGTTCTGATTGATCAAAAAAAATGAAAATAAGGTAGAGTGATGATGATCCTCAAGAGATTAGTCAAGCAAAAATTGCATGGGTGAGCCCTCAAAAGAATAAATAGAAAGAAAAATAGGATAAAGAAGAGAAAATGAGAAAAACATAATAAAAATGAAGGAAAAAAAAATTATCAGGAAAAAAGTTTTTTTTTTTTTTAAATTGATTAATTATACTAAGTTTCCACAATCCATATCATTATTTGTATAGCTTCTTCGATTGTGTTCAAAAGAAAAATTGATGTGAAAAAGAGTAAAAAGGAGTGGAGCAAGACCAAATGTAAGGCTTGGGGGGCTATGAATAGATTAGAAGGGTAAACATGTTTTATTTTCACCTTCAATCTCTAGAGTGTACCTAAAGTGCACAACATACAATATTTCACAAGGATCTTTCTATGGGAGGTTCTTGTGATGTCCTTGAGTCCCATAGACTTCGTTAACCTCGTAGATGTCATTTAAATATTTCTTTTTATTTCACAAAAGGGGGGCTATGCTACCTAGTTCATTCGTATCAAATAGACCAAGTTCAACAATATAGACGATCAAAAAAGGTAGAAACACTAATATACCTCACAAAATTGACCTCAAGTGTGCATTTATGGGTATTAATGGGGGATAGCAAAGTAAGTTAACACAGACATGTCAAATTATAAAAAAGTGTGATTTGACATGTGTCGGGATTATTCAATGTGTGCAAGAGAAATAGTTCGACCCATGCATTGGTTTAGTGCATGTGGTAGTTTGGAATGTGTGCACATTATTGTTATTCAACGTACGTGCACATGGTGTCACGAGTGCATGGTTGAACATATGTGTTGGTAACAAGACGTATGTTTCTCACTACAAGATAAGATAATAGTAACAATTTAGAAATAATTAAAAGAAGTTAATAATGAAGTCAAGTTTAAATTTTTATTATAAGATTTTAAGTTTATAATCATTACAAGTGTTATAAAGTCGAGATAGTGGAAGACTCATGTTATTGTTGTTACTATTTTTTCTGTTGCTGATTTAGGTATTGTTATTTTGTATCAGCAATATTTTCTGCAATTTAATACTGCATTCTCTTTGTATTTCTATGCATATCTAATACAAAAAAAATAAAATGATATTCTACAAGTTTCATCTATTATTTAAGTTGAAAATTTTCTCCATAAATCGCATAAATAGGGAGAAATAAAAAAGAAACTTGTTTGGCAAATTAGGCAATAGAAATAAAAGACAAGTATATAATAGACTCAAAATTTGATTGATGGCTAAGCCTAAAAGAAAGATTAAAATGTGAAATAGTGGATACAATCATTCAATCATAAGAACATGAAAGAATAATTAAAAACAACTCTATAAAGGAGTTATGTTTTCATAATTAAACGGTAAAATATCACTTATGTAAAAATATAATTTTTGCCAAAAAAATGTTATGATCTAAGACATAGAGAGAGAATGATGACAAATGACTCTCCTTGATATATTTGCAAAACCATCTGAATCATCATTACCTTTACTTTTCAATTTTCAAATAAGATGGATATACCTACTTTTTTATGTAGACAAATACAAATGGATTTCATAGGGGTAGTTATAGAGAAGAGACTAAAATCCATTTTTAAGATGACAATGATATTCTTCTTTATGCAATATAATGAATTTTTGGTGGAAGATTTCATATACATTGAGCATAGGTATAGGGTTAATACAAGTGTCCCATCCATATTTATCTCATTAATGTTCTATTTAGGAGGAATACAAATACATCATAAGTGGGATGACAAAATCATTGATAAGGAGCAATTTCTTAGGAGGTTTAGAAGGTAATATCATTGAAGTAGTCTATTAGAACAGGTTTTCCACTAGTAGAGACCCTTCACAATAATATGATGGCTAAAGAATGAGTAGAAGAGAAAGAATAAAGTTGAGGAAGGTATTTAACTCTTGAAATAGGCAATGGCAATGAAGATAGATGATGGCATTGGATGCACAAAGGTCCTTATAGATGATAGCTCAAACAGTGAAAAATTTCATAAATTTAGGCTTTGAATATAAAGTATAAGGATAATCATAATAATATAGATAGATGGTGATTCAAAAATTTGCTAGAATAGAATGATTTCGAGTTAATGGGCAGCAGAAGGAGCAACGATGGGACCCGTGGAACCCTCGGGGTTTCAGACAACACCAGGGTCTTCAGTATGGCAGAGAGGCTCATTACCGATGGCCTTTCAACAACCGCAAGGGTAGAATCGGGCTGCAACATAGAAGGAGAGGTCCCGCTGGGGCATGGAAGGCTCTGGGCATCCTTAATGAAAATGTTGGGCACCTAGAGAAGGTGCAGGGGAATGGTCGAAGTGGTTTTCAAAAAATGGAAAGATTCAGATCAACGGATTTACCTAAGAAGGTGAACATTACCCGGATACAGGCTAAGTTATGGCGACCCAAAAACCAAGTGGGCATGGCGAGCTCAAGCAAGGTAAACCCTAAACGTTCCTCGGTGGTGCATTATTAGTTGGAGATAGAGAGTGGAACGATTGTGTTATTTTTTTGAAAGCACGCACATTTTTTATGAAATGGGGAATGGTCATCTTTTTCAAAAATTAGGGCACGGTGTGACACCCAGTGGGGGAAAACCCACAGTCTCAAAATGTTAGAGAATGGGTTTTACTTGGTAACTTGTCAAACTACGAGGGATAAGGAGTGGATAATGAACAGTAGTCCCTTCATGTTAGACGGATGGAGTTTCTCTATTCTAGATTGGACCCCGAACTTCAACCCTAATAAAGCCATTACAAATGAACTGCCTATTTGGGTTAAGCTCAAGAACTTACCACAAGAATATTGGGGTCAAGACACTCTGAAACAAATAGGTAATAAGATAGGAGTGTTTGTGAAGGCTAAGGAAATGGTGGATAAGTCAGATTTTAGCATGTATCCAAGGATCTGTATCATGAGGCAAGCAAGTCGCTCTTTACCCTGGAACTGAAAACAGGTGAAGGAGAATGGCGCCAATCAGTGGAGGTGGATGAGACTCCAAGTGTTTGCACTAGGCAACTAGGGAACAATTTCAGTGAGGGGCCAAGTTTGCTCTTGGCTAAGGGGAAAGATGCAATCCAGAATCTCTTGGGAAAGGAGGTGGTTAGGCTCTCTGAACCAGTAGATGAAGAATCCCAATGGAATCAATTGATTTGGGGTTGTTTGGATGAACAACTAAATCTCTTCATGACAAAGAAACCAGGGTGTGTGGCAGTTGTGGAGGAGGTCCGAAAATATGTTGTGGAAAAGGTGTCAGTATTCAAATTGGATGAGGCTCTGGATGCGAAGCTGTCGGGGTCACTAGATAATGAATTCTTAGTGGTAGAGACTATGGACCAGGGGTTGAAAGATATCAATGATGTTGGGATCATCGTGGAAGGTATTCATGTCTCTTCAGAATCGGCTCTAATCTTGAACCCCAGTTCACAGGATGAAGGGATTAATGAGGAGAATAATTTAGCACCCTCATCCATCCTCCCCTTAAATGATAGTAATACTGGTGGTATATGTAATCGTGGGGAGAAATCGGATGACTTTGTGGGCAAAGGGGACCCATCGTGTATGGGATGTGAGGGCCCGGTCACTGAAATTATGCAAAAGGAAATTCTAGTGCGTGAAGAGGATGTGATCTATTTTAAAGATATTCAAATTTCACCCATTCAAAACCTTGAAAGCCAGTTTGATGAAGCTAGGGACAGTGGAGGTAATTTGGAAGACTCATAATCAAATTTAATCTCAGATGATGAGGGGGAAACAAAGGATCTGCAAGGGCTGAATGGGTGTCTTGGGATTGTGGAAAAGAGGATCATCGAACAGACTAATGCTTCCAACACGGGTGAAAATTGGGGAAAAAAAGCGACGTGGACCTAAAACCAATCATATGAGATTGGAGTTGGTTGGCAATGCTACTGGACATAGCAAATTGAGATTGGGAAAAGGCTATTCCTTTTCTCGACAACCTTGAAAATCCTTTCGTGGAATGTCAGCGGCTGCAATGCCTCTGACAAGATTCATTTGATCAAAAGATGCTTTGATCAAATGAGACCGGATCTGTTGCTTATTCAGGAAACTAAAATCAAGGAAGAAGATTTTGATTGGTTTAAGAGTCGTTTTAGCAAATGGAACTATATTCTTTCTGGAGCAATAGGGGCTTCAGGGGGAATTGGGGTATTATGGAATGAATCTATTATTGAGGTTCAACTCATTCAACGAGATAGGTATTGGAAATGGATGAATGTTCACTCCAAATAGCTCAAGTATGTTTTTTCTGTCTTAAATGTGTATGGCCCAATTAACAATAATCTGAAAGCTACTCTCTGGCGAGACCTTTCGGCAATCTTGGGTAATGGCGAGGATGGGATGTTTTGTGTTGGGTGGTGATTTCAATGTGGTACTAAGACCCACTGATAAAAGGGGAGGGGTGTGTTGGGCGAGCTTGAAACAACAAAATTTTAGTGATTTTGTCATTGAGAATGGTCTATTTGAACTTCCTTTCAGAAGTGGGGAATTCACCTGGACTAATCGTAGGAGTGGCTTTCTTAATATTCTTGAGAACTTAGATTGCTTCTTTCTGGCTAGTAATTGGGCTTCTCAAAATTGGACTTGTGAGGCGGAGATTGTTCTGGTCTCCGGCTCGGATCATTATCCAATCTGCTTGCGAATCCAAGAAGAGATAACTCTGGATCGTTGCCCCTTTAAGTTTGAAGCAATGTGGTTTTGTGATTCTAGATTTAAGGATTTGGTGGCGAACTGGTGGATGATGGCTCCTAACCAAACGGGCAACAAGGGTTTCATATTTTTTTAAAAACTACAATTCCTAAAGGAACAACTTAAAAAGTGGAACAGGGAGTCTTTTAGAAACATTTTTGCTGAAAATTTTAGGTTGGAGGAGAAACTGAAAATGTTGCACTCCAAATTTATTGAGTCAGGGATGAATGAAGAGGACTTTGTGTTGGAGAGAAGCTTAAATAAAGAATATGCTGAAGCCCTAGCCAGGGAAGAGGTCTTTTGGCGGCAGAAATCTAGGGAGACTTGGCTTAAAGATGGGGATCGAAACAAAAAGTTTTTTCATAATTCGGCTAAGATGCGAAGGTCATGCAACAAGATTTTTTCTATAAAGGATGCTACTAGTAATGTGAGAAATAACTTGGGGGAGGTCAACAAGGCTGCAGTTCAATACTTTATGGAGGCTTTTTCAGCTGACCAGGTTGGGTTTCAAGAGAATTCCAACATCTTAGATATAATTCCAACTTGTGTGTCAGAGGCTCAAAATGAATTGTTGATGGGGGGAGTCTCTATTAGTGAAGTGAAGAAGGCAGTTTTTGGACTGGGGGTGATAAGGCCCCAGGGCTCGACGGGTTTTCAGCATTATTTTTTCAAAAATTGTGGGATTTTTGCATTTGAAATTAGGGAGGTGGTGGAGGAATCGTGTAGAGATGGTTTTGTGCTCAAAGATTTCAATAAAACCTTCATAGCATTAATTCCTAAAAATAGGTGACTGAGTCCTTTGAATATTTTAGACTGATTTCGCTGTGTAACACAATTTGTAAAATCATTTCAAAAGTTGTTGCAAACAGACTTAAAAAGATCTTGGTGTCGGTCATTTTAGTGGAGCAGAGTGGCTTTTCCCCTAACAAATCTATTTTCAAAGGTATTATTGTTGCCCATGAAGCTATTCACTTTGTTTGGTTGGCGAAGTTTGAAAGAATGATGGTCAAGTTAGACATAAAAAGAGCTTATGATGAGGTTAACCGTGACTTCTTGTTGAAGGTCCTGGAAAAGTCTGGTTTTGCTTTACGTTGGGTGGCTTGGATCAAGAATTGCATATGTTTGTCTCATTTTTATGTTCTTGTAAATGGTAGCCCCCAAGGTTTCTTTGACTCAAGTAAAGGTCTAAGACAAGGGGACCCTTTGTCTCCCTTTCTTTTTATTATTTTGGCTGAAGTGTTAGGTAGGCTTATTTCAAAGAATTGTAGCTCGAGGTGCTGGAAAGGGATCAAAATCGCCGAGGGTCTTGATCCTCTTTCACACTTGCAATTTGTTGATGACACCTTTTTGATGGGTGAAGCTTCCTTCTATGAAGCTTGAGTGATGAAGGAAAATCTTGATATCTATGGCAATATGCCTGGACAACGTATTAGTTGGTGTAAATCTGAAATTTTCTTTTTTAACACTACAATTCATAAGCAATTGGAGGTTTATAGGATTCTTGGAATGAAGCCAAGGTCCCTCCCCAACAAGTTTCTTGGAATACCCTTGTTTGGGGGAGCTAGCAAGCCACACATCTGGAGAGATTTAGTGGATGCTTGTTTGAAAAGGTTGGACGAGTGGAAGAGCAAGTGGCTTACTGCGGCAGGAAGACTTCTAATGTTGAAATTTGTTGTTTCAGCAATCCCGGTGTACTCCATGATGTGCCTGAAAATCCCTAAGAAAGTGGTCAATGTTGTTGGCCAGCGTATGAGGAAATTTTTTTGGAATGGTGCAAATGAACAACACAAAATTCCTCTCTTAGCATGGGATAAGATCTGCCAATCAAAAGAAAAATGCAGTGCTGGTTTGAGGCAGTGGCAAGTGATGAATGAAGCTCTCGAAGCCAAACTGGTGTGGAACATGTATGCAAGGCCGGATCTTCTCTAGGTAAAAATCCTCAAAGCCAAATATTTGGATTTTGCTGAGAATCATAGAATCTTCATCATTCGGAACCCGCCAAAGGGTTCGGCTATTCGGAACTTCATAATTTCCTGTAGGCTTGTCATTTCAAATCATATTTCTTGGCAACTTGGGAATGGAATGAAGGCTAATTTTTGGGATGGGCAACCTGCTTTGAAGGACAATTTGGACCTGTAGGATATTAGAGACACCATGATTCAAAAATGGGGTGCTAAAGTGCGAGATTATGCAGAGCCAAAGATGGGCATTTTTGGAAAGGAATGGGTGTGGAAGAATGTGGATGATGAAGGGCTATCCGTTGAGAAAAGGACAATATTGAAGGACATTTTCCATAATAGAAAGGTTCTGCTGGTGGAGGATGAAGACAAAGTGGTGTGGTGTGGGTCTTCTAAAGTTATTCGGTTAAAGTTGGATATCAACTTTTGGATCAACATGAGGGCGAAATCTTTTGGGCCAAGAATCTCTGCTAGAGCAAGGTATGCTTATAGAAAGCAGGCACCTTTGCTTGGCTTGCTGTCAAAGGTAGGATTTTGTCAGGGGAGATAAGGAAAAGGCTTGGTTTTGAAGGACCTACACGGTGTGTGATGTGTGAAAAAGCCGAAGAGTCGGTGGACCATTTACTTTGTCACTGTGAGGTGGCTTCTGAATGTTAGGATTACTTGTGAAGGAAACTTGGCTGGCATGGCCCTCTCCAGTGGAATCTTAAAGGTATTTTTGAGAGTTGGTCGTCTATTCAGAAGAATTCTGTCTTGTCAAGTATTTGGCCATGTAGCCCATTTATTTTAGTGTGGGAGATTTGGGAGGAAATAAATAGAAGAATTTTTCTTGGAAAAAAGGAGGTTCTTAAGAGGTTACTAAGTAGAATTGATACTACTATTGAGGAGGTTGTTGGAAATGCGGTTTCACAAGCTTTGGGGGTGAGAATCCCATTTATAGTGAGAGACCAATTTTTGCAGAAGGAATGGCCAAGAATTAAGATTAGAGCTGGCCAAAGTAGTGGAAGTTCGAAGGAGAAACCTACTTGTGTGGATGTTCATTGGGAATGTCCGAGTGCAGGTTGGCATAAAGTGAATTTTGATGGGGCCTCTAAAGGCAATCCTGGGCCCTCAAGGGTGAGAGCCTTAATTAGAGATTGGAAGGGCAGTGTAGTGGCTTTCGGGGCTAAGAGGCTAGCTTGTGGGACTAATAATGTTGTTGAAGCTCAGGCTGCCAAGTGATTGAAGTGGGGTTAGCACGATCAATGGGTGTTCGCAAATTGCATCTTGAAGGTGATTCAATGGTAATCATCCAAGCCATTGCAAATGGGGGCACAAATGCATGGCATTTGCAAGGCCTTATTAGGGCCATTTTAAAGGAGTTAGAAGGGTTTGAAGATTTTAAGTCAAGTCATATTTGGCGAATGGGGAATTGTGAAGCTGACAACCTTTCCAATTGGGCTATCTCTTTTATTGGCGAAGGTGATTCGCATTACGAAAACCTTCGATGTGTGGAGCTAGATGGTTTTAGTTGAGGTGGAGGGTGAGTGATAATGATGATGAATGGTGGTGTTGTCATATTTCAGTGTTGGTCAATGCGGGGGTGTGTTGTTTTGGTTCATGATTCCTTGTGAATCATGGACATATCGGTTGGGTGTAGGCTTCCGTGTTTTTTTTCAATGATATGGTATGAGTTCGGACACCCAGATTTCAAGGATGAAGTAGATGTCCTTAGGTGTGATGGAATGTCTTTTCAGTTTAGCTTCATGTGCAGGCAATTTGTATGTTGACGGCGGTGTTAGATTTGCATTAATGTTCACTGATGGGCGAGGTTGGCAGATGGTACTTGGCACGTATGGATGGTATTTTTATGGTGGTTTGGCATGCATTTTCATTGTTTGTTGTGTGGTTGGTGCTTGGGGGTTGATGCAATTAGAGATGGAGGCAATGTATTCCTTTAAAACTACGCTACAACATAAGGTGTTTTTTGGACCGATTTCTAAGTTTCGCCTCAAATTTGTTTTGAAGCGACTATTTGTTGATGTTGTGGAAGTTGTGTTGGAAGCCTTGGGTAGGCTATTCATAGAAGCAACGCACAAGGGAAGAATTAATGTGGACATTGCTTCGATGATATTCTCGTGGGGGCTGGAATTAAGCGAAGATGTTAAGGTTATTAGGTGGGTAATGGTATCTCTCTTCGACATGGAGTTGCTTCTGGGTATGGACTCCTTTCTGGAGTGGGCAATCCCAAGAGTGGGGTATGACATATCCAAAGGTTTCGAGGATATGGAGGATGCTGAAGAGCTTGGTGTGGTTCCATTTGTGAGGTGGCGTAAGAGGCTGGACAAAGATGCCTATAGGATGGAGATGCTAGTTGCCTGGGAGAACTTGAAATTTTTCTTGAGAAGGCATGGGTTTGAAATGGACCAAGCGGTGGTTGGAGTCCCTACTTCGGTTGAGAGGAAAAAGCGTTCGACGAGCAGGGGTGGAGCCCGTCGGGTCCTGCCTGGACGTTAGGTCTGCTGCTGAGGGGTGACGGTGTGGTTTTCTCCGTGTACAAGTGGCGAGGCATGTGTTGTTGGGTGGTGGGGAGTTTCCTTTGGTTTTTTTCGATGTGCTAGGAACCTAGGTGGTCGATGTTGGCCCTTCATTTTTTGGGTTTCAACGTTGAACTGGCTTGATTGGCAGTTTGGTGGTCTGGTGGCTGGGTGTGGTGGTGGATTTTTTGTGCTCTATGTGGCGGGTTCGTTGGGTTTGGGTTTTTGGCTTGGGTTTGACCCAATGGTGGGTCTGTTTGGGCCTTTGTAATGGCTTGGGTGGTTGGGACTGGGTTAAGCTTGGTGGTCTTCAGCCTAGTCATTAGTTTTGGCTGGCTATTTTCTATGTAAATCCTTACTTCTTTATATTTAATAATACTTACTATATTACTGATCAAAAAAATAAAAATATAGATAGATGGAAGCAAAAATAGATAAATATAATGTAAAAGAATTTGTAGATAATCTATTGTTCTAAAAAGAATATATCTATCTATTTCAAATAAAAATGAAAATTTAATTGATAAATTTAATAGGAACAAACTCATAGAACACAATTTACTAATAAAAAAACAACTATAAATATATTTAATCTTCTATATATAATATTTAAGTAAAATAACTCTTAAGTAAACAAAATAGCTTTAAACCTAAATACAAATTCTTCCAACCTCTAAAAAATTAAAGTAATATAACAATTGTAACATGAAATTAAAACTATTAAATAAGTAATGTTTGAAATATGAAACTAATATACATTTATTTATGATTTGGATGGTAAAATATTAAGAGTGAATTTTAATATATATATTTTCCATTATTCTTAGATTAAAAAAATTATCAAATTTTAAAATGTAAATGACTTGTTTTTTATTTGTTGCTTAATTTAATGTTGTTAATTGTATCATTCATTTAGTTGTATTAGATTTTAATAATATATAGACTATATTTCTTGGAAAAAATAAACACACTCATGACATAATGTGTCTCTTTGTCTAATTATTTTATAAATTAAAAATATTTATTATTTTGTTCAATAATATTTAAAAAAATCTATAATTACAATATTTTGAAAGTAAATACTAGTTATTAAATGACACTTTTTATAATTTGATAATATTGATATGTCATTCATATGAACCCAAATCAAATATTTATTATTATTTTATTTAAACTTAATTGAAAATAACAACTATTACATATATGCATATTTGATATATTAAAATATTTGTTAGCCTCATATTATGATGCATCAAATTTAATTTGATTGTACAATAAGTACAACTTCTACAAGACATCAAATTTTTTTTGATAAATTTTTTAGATATCTATATTAAAAAGATAAAATTACAAATTCACAAAAAAGGGGCGGGTGGTAAGAAGGCACACCCCGAAAGTCACATGGGCTCAGCCCAGAAGCACCAAAAAAGACAAATGTCACATGGGCCTAGCCTAAAAAAAAAACAACTGAAAGAAAACTAAGCAGCTAAAGCAGTGCCAGAAGATCCTGGGGGATCCTGGTCATCCAGATTTTTCCCCCATACATCAGCGGGGTTAGGAGTGACGTCAGGAGGAGCACCCCAACCATCATCATTCTTTTCTTCTTCTTTATCTTTATCCTCGTGCCGAGGCGAGATTGCGAGAGCAAGCCACGAAAAGCTTTTGCCAGTGGAGGGCCAACCAGAGCCAGTAGTAGGAGGAGAATCCAAAGGCCACCTAAAACTGCCACCACTGCTCCTCAGCGCACCACTAGAGTGCTAGCCCTGACCAGGCCGCGGTGAAGGAGAACGAGCCCGCTTGGGAGGCCAAGAGTCCCTCCGAGCAGGAGGCTGGGAGTGAGCCCGCGTGGAATCACTTCGCTTCCGGCCCCGAGAGGGCGACCAACCGCAGGAGGAGGAGGAGGGCGAGTCAAGAATCCGAGCCACAGTACAAGGGGCATTGCCCCAATGATCCAGGAGAACCTACAAGTGAGCCACTTCCAGTGCAACCTTGTTGGCTTGCACTTGAATCTGTAACATTACATTAGAACATATAACAACTTTAGCATAAAGAGACACATTAATATCTAAATGTGAATGAGCAAAAATACAAGCATTTCTATTTTTCTAGATATTGAAGAGGATTTCCACTCTGAAAGTGTGCCAAATCTGGGTGAACTTAGTCGGGGTTCCAGGCGAGTCCCCCAGCAGAACCATATGCCACGAAAAGGGTTCAGGCCTAAAAGGCCGAAAGAAATCATGAATCCAAGTCCAAAATTGCTGAGCTCTGGGACAAAACCAAAAAAGGTGCTTGAAGCTTTCTGGCTACCCACAAAACGGGTAGCGAGGGTCAGAGACCCCCAAATGAACCAGCCGAGAGCCCACAGGCAAGCCTTGGAAAATAATACACTAAGCAAAGTGGGTCAGCTTCAGATTAACAATTGCAAACCAAATGACATCAAACCTCCTATGCCAAGTAAAGGCCGAGGAGTTAAGAAGCCACCGCTGGTTCAAAGAGCTGAGCATAGGGAAATGGGGTGAAAACCACCTGTAATTAAGCCGCGGCTTGTATCTCCTCAAAGGAGTATCTGGAAATCATTTCCAATCTTTCCACCAAAGTTTGTGCCCATGAATGCCAACTTTGTGAAGAATTTCCGCAAGAATGGCGTTCACCAGCCTGTCAAAAGTAGGACGATCTTGGTTTTGAAGGCTGTACTGGGTTGACCATTCTGAGCCAGAAGGGGAGACCACCAGAGATTATGCTAGTTGATGGAAAACCCATCACGGAATCCAACCCCGACCCAACGAAGCCAAGGCTTTACAATTTTCCAAGAGCCCCAAATACTTTTAGCCACAAAGAAGCCCATAATTTGAACTGGCTCCCTTCCAGGTGGGTCTGTGAACAAGAAACCCAGACTGGATACAATGCCGAAGGAGAATTTTCCAAAATTTTGGTAATAGGATGTATAATAAATATACGCTGTGTATATTGATTCCTAAATGTATATTAATAAATGCTTGACAAGATTATTTTTAAATGTATTAAACAAAAGAATATTTTTTTTAAACTAAACAAAGATCACACTAAATCTAATTTTTTAATCTAATAATTTAGAAGATAAATAAAATCTTTATTATTTTTCACTAAATAATATGTTTTGTGTATTTGTTAAATTAAAAAACTAAATTTTTAATTAATTTGATTTAACAAATAATAATTGTGAATTGTGGAAAATAATTATTCAAAATATTCACTAATTAAACAAAATTACTTACAACAATATCTACATAAAAATATGTCAAAAATTAGATAATACTTTTAGTTTTTTATTAGTTTAGTCTAAAGATCTATAATTTAGCTTTTTACAAGACAAGCTTCTCATAATATGCAACTTATTCTCATCCACATCCCTAACAAATCAAGAATTAAACTCACAATTTGAACTACCTAAATCACAACTAAAACCATGTGAACTGACCCAAACCCAAAGATTTTCATTAATAAAATTCTTCTCTCTAGCTATTTCCTTAAAAAGCAGCATATCAAATTGCCTTAGACATGAACATGCAAAATAAATTTAGATTCACTGCTTTAGATGGCATCTATCATCAAGAGTGTTTCCTCCTGAAAATTAGCGTAGGCCACAAAATAAAATGAAAAATAAGTCCCATCGTTTTTTCCCATTGAAGGCATTCTCATTCATATGATCGCAGTATATGCAAGGCAACTCTAATAAACGGAAACCTGAACATATACACAAGAATGCTGGAACGCAAGTGCAGCTGACAGATGCAAGGTCACGTGCTATTCAGATGTTTCTTCTACTGTATTAGCAAGAATGATCGAAACTAATCGAGGGCTTCGCTTGCACCATCTTCTTTTCTTCTTGGCTCTTCAAACGAACTGTATGCGGCAGTCAAATATCTGCATCTGGATTAAATAATTGCATCATATCCAACATGGGCATTAGACAACTTCACTGGTCGGAAAAAACACATAAAAATCTCGACAATGCATCTGTTACATAGGTAGTGGACATGACCCTCTGCTAATACAAAGCTCGCGTGTACATAATCTGCAGAAACTGTGGTCGCATGGATGTTAACATAGCATAAACACAAACAAATATGACCTAAAATTTAGGTTTCCTGATTATGATCTGTATGGGAGAAATGTATACCTGAAACTGGCGAAAGGAAATCTGCAAGGGCGTGTTCGAATAAATGCCGCACACCATGTATGGAGAATGGCTCCTCTGAAATGTGTCTTGCATCCTCTTTTCCCTAATACTCAAAAGTCAGGGCAAGCAATTTTTCTTTAAATTCCGTCAATTTTTTCAATTTCCTATGAGCAAACAAAGAAATTCCAAAACAGTCAAAACAGTAGTTATCTTCCTGCAAAAATTGCAGAATTTCACAAACATTAGGAAAGATCATACATATTTGGTTGTACATGGTTCCTGTGTAAAAAGTAACAAACTACGATCACTGTAGTCTCCGCCCAACGCAAGGACTAACAAGCATTGTAATGAACGCGGAAATTGCGATAAAAGTCAGCTCCAACCACATTCTAGTTTAGACAATGAGGGCGAACTATTTAAAATTTATAAAATAACATGTCCTGCTTCTTTCAACATCCAAAGCATTTCACTCTTTCTTGCATTTCAGGCTATTAGATATTTAGCTGTTAAGAGACACTAAACAACTCGAAAAACAATTGAAGGACATCCTTCCCTTTTCCTTCTTTAATGATGAGCAAATTTGCAGATTTAAGGTCTTCTAATATGCAATTAGCACATCCTGTCTTGCAAGCTTTGGTATTAATATGTCTACCCTCCTTAAGGAACTCTGAAACATCAAAGCAAGGTATATCAGGTCCTAAGAACATTTTCATATGATACAAGGAACTGTTTATAACTAGTTATAAAGATCCACAAAGTATGATAAAATCTTTTAAGAAATACGGAAGGAAGAGGGAAAAATGTATTTGGATCGACACTAAAAATAAGCATTTGGATCAATACTGATAAGTTTTAAAAATAGTAGATATAAAACATCTTCTTAGTATGGAAGCTCACCTCCAATAACCATCCCAGCTCCTTAATTTGTGTTTTTACTTTCAGCAGTTCTGTTTGTAACTAAGATTATAAAGAAGATCAAATTAGTAAAGAAGATAAAATTAGAACTTCTTTTAAAAAAAAAAGAAGGAAGAGAGAAAAAAATACAGTATCTGGAAGAACATTAAATGATAAAACAAGCCCTCCTTGTAATTTTTGTAAGACCAGACATAAAACAATTTCTTGAGATGGAAGCTCACCTTTAATGTCCTATCCAGCCCTTTGATTTGGGTTTTTTTATCCAGTATTTCTGCCTCCGATAAAGAACAAAAATCTAGTTTACCTTTGAGTTCAATAACTTCAGATGTTTCTTCTTCTTTATCAGTAATGCAAGCATATTCATTTGCAATAGTGTCATTAAGAATAAGGAAAGACTCTTCGATCGGACTAAACCTAGACCCATCAAAGCTATGAATCCCTCCAGCAGTAACCAGTTTTGGTTTCTCTGGTGTAGAAGAAGAAGTAGTAATCTCTTTCTTTGGCAACAGTCGGAGCATATTCAAAGATAACAATTCTTCTTCACTAGTTCCAGAACTGAGAAGATCCCACTCAGCTTCATCATCTACAACTGATGAATCACTCAGAAATTTTGGATTAGAAAACCATTCTACTTCACCAATGTCGTTCATGTGCTGCTTCCTTTTATTGGAAATTATTGATCCAGAAGTGTCTGTTGCCCACTGTGATGTTAAACAAGAGGACCTCATTCTATATGCTTTAGAACTTTGAAAGGAACATGAGTCAGTAGAGATAATCCCCTCCCAAAAAAGTTTATCATCTGAGGTCCCATTCTCCGAAGTGCTCCCCGTTTTCTCAGACCATGGATCAAAACATTGTGTGGGACTTGACTGCAATGGTAGTGTTGGGTCTGCATTCCAATCTGGTATATGAAGCATTTCTGTGAGTGAATTTTCTGACATCACCTCAGTAGAAACAGAAGAAATAAATGGATTTTCGATTGGGCTATTAAAAACAGGCAAAACCTCTTCAATTGGACTGAAATCAGCGTTGTCAAAGCTATGCAATCCTCTAGCAGAAACTCTCTTAGATGTATCTTCTGTAGAAACAGGAGTTGTAAACATATCTTCAATTGGGCTATTTAGAACAAGGAAAGCCTCTTCAATTGGACTGTATTTGGAGCCATCAAAACTATCAAATCCTCTAGCATTAACTCTCTCAGATTTCTCTGGTGTAGAAACAGGAGTAATAATATGTTTATCTCGCAAATGTTCATCAGTTAGCAAATTCAAATCTAGTAGTTCTTGTTCACTTAATCCAGAGCTGAGAAAGTTACTCTCAAAATTATCATCTGCATTTATTGAATCACTCAGTACGCTTGGATTAGAACAAGAATATACGGAATATGCATCTGCAAAAGGGCTATTAAGGATTAGAGAAGCCTCTTCCATTGGACTGAAACTGGATCCATCAAAACTATAAAATCCTCCACCAATAGGTCTTTCAGATTTCTTTGGTGTAGAAACAGGTGTCATAGTCAATTTGTGTGGCAGAAGTCCATCAGGGAGCAAATTCAAATCTAGCAACTCTCCCTCACTTATTTTAGAATTGAGAAGATTATACTCAATATTGTCATCAATAACCGATGAATCACTCAGCAAGCTTGGATTAGAATAACAGTCTACTCTGTTGATCACCTTGATTGGCCTCTTGGTCAACTTGGCAGAAACTGATGCTGCAGCATTGCTTTTCAACTTTGAAGTATTTATAAATGGATTTTTAGAGGCTTTATCCTTAAGGGATTTTGAATTCTTTGTTGAACAAGGGCGCCTAACTTTAGAAGCTTCAGGATTGACTTCTCCAGCCAATATTGCCCTTTTATGTTTATTTAGACTTGACAAGCCTTCTTTACGGCATTGCAACTTGTTGTCTCTAATGGAAACCGAGTTATCATCCAAAAGTTTCAACATTTCTCTTCTTTGATATTGGGACTTTGTTCCTTTGGCCCTAACTGTTTCAGGGGGCCTGTTATCTGGCATAGCACATTTTCCATCATTCCCTTTGGTACTTACAAACCCATCTTTCTTCTTTAGCTTCCTTGATGGTTCCACTGCATTAGAATATCCACAAGAAGACATTCTAGAGATAAAATATCCACTCTGCAAAGAGGCCAAAATTGTGATATTTTCCCTCACAATGGCGCAAGCTCCCTGCATTTTAACGAGTATTAAAATCATAGACTGTGGAAACTTCAAGCTTTCACATTTATAAAATGTTTAACTGTTTCATGCCAACAATACTGCAACAAACTAAAATTTTAATGCACCTAATTAAATGTAAAGCACATTTGCAGTCCAAAAGTGCGTTTACTACATAACAGTTAAAAAACACAATAACTCAGCAATTTATATGTCGTGCATTCTTACCCATAGACCACATGCTTTCTACAGTTTTTCAATATCACACAGGTTTATACTCCTGGTTTGTACTCGACAGACAACAATTAATACATTTTTACCTTTCGACTGCAAAAATACAGCCTTTTAAGCCCAGCCATTCTAATGAAGATTTTGACAGAAAAAATTGAACACCAGCAATTACAGTCAAATACAAAGAACATAAACATTCAATTACTGCCAAAACATAATTTTATTCCTTGCCCAGCCATTCTAATGGAGGACTTCAGAAAAGCAGTGAACACCAGCAATTTAATACAGAGCATAGACATTCAATTACCGTCAAAACAGAATTCTGTTACTTATAAACCTATCCATTATAAAATAATTTTTAAGAAAAATAGTCAATGCCAGCAATTTAATACCTAGAAATTAAACGATCAATTTCCGTCAAAAAAATGTTGCGTTCCTTATAAGCGTAGCACACAGGCAATGATCTTGTATTATTTTCTCAGCTGCACAAAATTCAAGAAATTTGCAGTAAAATAGCTCTATGTTGTCTGTTCCCTTGAATAATCACCAAACAAAAAAACTCTTACTACCCTGAGAGCCCTATTTTAAAAATATTTTCTGTAAATGTCTCGGAGCTGTCAATATCTATCGCGCCTTGTAAAATTCTGAAATTTAGCTGTAATTTTGGCGAATTTGAATCTCTCATAGCGCGAATCATGGTTACTAGATATGACGAACTTAAAAAACATGCATTTTAAATGTCTTACTTGGCAACTCTGCAGATTTTTCCCGTTGGATTAAAAAATAAAGAAACATCTTTAATTTAGACATAAAACGCAAACAGTCTTTATATAAAACTCTAGCAGAGTAATAAAAAGCCAACGGTCACGGAACCCGAAAAATTATAAAAATACCGATTTAAAAACAAGCCGATCGAAATGCAAAACTGCTGGAAGAAATGCAGGCGTTGCCCAAAAATCCTTTTGTTGCTAAAAATGCTTCAGTCAAAATTATTGGCGAAAGTTATCATCGAAATGTTTCTAAATTTAACAACTGCTCGACAATATTCACGTCGGGATTGTCGGGATTTTAAATATGAGGAGTCTAAAGTTAGTTCATGGGCGGTCTGGAATTGGAAGCAATTTTAAAAATAATGGGAGTTCTGAAGCGGGGCCATGGCTGCCATTACTGTGGCTTGTCTTTTTAACGTCGGCTTTGGCATTTTGCTGTTTCTATTTATTATTATTTTTCCTCCCCTCCCTTGCATAAAAAAGGGTCTGAGCTGTCAAGGAATATCTTGAATATATCGATTTAAAATAGGTCAAGATTTATATTAAATGTGTAAACAACTTAAATTGATGCCTTGAAATTATGTGAGTTTATTATTAATTAATTAATTAGTTTATAAATTTATATAAAATAATAGAATAATAACTAGTATACATATATTAATTAATAATATATATAAAGAATGCTGAAAGTTATCAATACTTAATATTATTTATTATTATATTAATTAATAAAATATATTAAAAACTAATAATATATATAATAAATTATTTTTACTATTTATATGTATATATTAATGAATAATATATTAAAAAAATTATGTAAGCATACATATCTTAGTTTGTAATTTTAATCCAAAAGTATTTAAATTAAAAACTATTTTACTGAGAAGTTTTTAATTTAAATTTTTTTCGAAAAATAGAAAAATAATTTATTTTTTATGTGCTTGTTATTCTTAAGGAGCACATACTTCCACTTGCCTGTCATTTTCAATGAAGCTTCGAATTTTTTACGAATATTCATTTGTTGCTTTCACTGTATAAGCTTTCAGCGTAATTATATTAAATAATTTATATTGAATTAAAAATATTCAAAGGAAGTTGTGTATCACACATAGAAGATGAGAAACAAGAAGTGGTATTGGAAGAAGGTGTATGAATTGGATGCTTGAAATAGGTAGATTATTTCTAATTAGAAGTTAAGTGGGGAAATGAACATTTGATTGATTTTGATTTTGCTTAGGACTTCTATGTCCTCCTAGCTTTTAAGTTGATCTTTAGGAATTCTCTTAGTGGGCCCTTGAGGGGTGGCTATGGGGTAAATGTGAAGAGGTTGAGTAATCAAAGCTTGGGAAGGTTTTCAATGACTAGATTGGTTAGACTTGTCTAAAATGACAAGGTGATGGGGAAAAATTGGAATGTGTGGAGAAAATTTAAGGCTTTGATTATTGTAAGCAAAGAAATCGAAAATAAATAAAAATGAACTTGAAAACATAAATGAAATAAAATCTCATTCTTATTTTACAACCTCAAATGCAAACCTCAATTAATTTTTGATTCATTTTTTTATGTGGGTGTGACTCAACATAACATTGTACTTAAATGAGGATGGATTTTGACAAAGTTGGTTTGCATAAGTATGATTGCATCAAAATTATGAAGATGACCCTATGTATAACTTATCAGTGAAAAATACTTAGAGATGAGGATGAGATCGAACACTAAGTTAACTAAAGTGGTTGTGGATTCAACTCAATTGTTAAATGGAAAATTTCCATTTTGAATTGATGAAAGGATAATAATGAATTATTTAATTCAATTAATGGATAATTGTGAAGAACAAGTTTCCATTCGAAGATTGGGTTGACTGATGGATGAAGAATAAGTTTTAAATAAAATTTGAGTTGACTAAGGAGTGAAGATTGAGATTCTAAAAAGAGATGGAGTTAATTGATCAAAGGAGTTGACTAAAGAAGCAAACATATAAATTTTAATTGAAAATGGATAATTAGATCTCATTTAATTAAATGGATTAATGGATAACAACTTGGAATTTGATGGTCTATTTGACGGTTTTTTTAGTTTAGATTGTATATTACAACTTTAAAATTTATTAGACCGTATAAATTGACTTGCTATATTTTATATAATCGTATATATGACACTTTAAATTATTATTAAACTGTAAAAATTTATTATAGATAATATTACATATATATAATGTTTATTATAAAAATATAAATTAGTTTAGAATCTTTTCAAATATAGAATATAATTCTTTCTAATTTTTAAAGTATTTTTAACCAGATTTATTTTTAATATGAATTTAGAAACTTCTTAATAAATTTATGATTTTTAGATTTATTACTAATGATTACTGCTTTCTAATTTTACATTATTTTATTAATATATATATATATATATATATATTGATATGAATAATAACATAAAAAGATTTTTTTTTTTTAAATATATAATTTGTGTGTTTTATAGGTGATTGGAGAGCTTCCCATTGAATTCCTTAAAATTTTATTTAGCTTTTATAAATGATTCTTTATTTTGTTTTACATGTGATTGGAGAGCTTCCAATTTTATTGGTGAGCATTTGTATATTTTTGAATTCCTCTGAAATTTTATTTGACTTTTATACTGATTTTTACTTTTTATTTATGATGACTATTTTTATTTATGAAGCTAACAACTATTTGGTTGGGCATGTTGAATGAAGTTGCTACACTTCTACATGTGAGGAATATGAATGAAAACAAAGAAATAATTAGAAGTAAAAGAACTAGTGTGAGAGAGATATAGATGTATTTTTTGAGAATGTATATTTTTTATAAAATGTCAAATGAAAGGTATTTAAATAATCAAATCGTCACAAAAAATTTATGATAGGTAGGGGTGGCCATCAAATTCCAAGCCTGGTGGATATTATTGATTAATGAATGGAAATTAAGATAAATAATTAATGAATAATGAATACTATTGTAAACTAATGTGGCAAATGATTAATAAATAATATGATGATAATTGGGGTTAGGTGAATAATTTTAGTGTCTACAATTCCTAGAAAGGAGAGGAAGAAAATTTGCTAAAAATTAATGTGTACATAGAAGAATTGGAAGTCCTCTTTTAATGCATGTGTGATTATTTAGGATTCTCCAAGTAATTTACAATTGAATGATTTATTTAGGAAATGGGTAGAGGAGAATTTGAGATAGGAGCTATTTGATATGGTTTTTAACTCAAGAAGCTTTGTTGCTCAAGTATGATTATGCAACAAGAAGACATGGAAGTATTGAATATATAAGAGTGGAGATTTAGAGAATAGATTAAGAGCTATACTCTCTTGCACAAAAAAAATTAAGGGATTTGATAAGAGTGTCCATGATGTATGGGTAAGATTGTACAACCTTCCATTGGAATTCTATGATATGTTGGAGAAGCCAAGATTTGAATCAAACAAACGAGCCTTCCATTAGTGAAATAAAATAAGCACAAAGGGATGTCTATTATATGAAAATGAGAGTGTAAATTTACAATGAGTCTTATATATATATATATATATATAAGTAGGGTAGAAGAGGTAGGAAGGTAGAACTAAATGATTGACTATCCCTCTAAAAGTGCAACAAATGTATGCTCAAATTACAAGTGTGAGAGCATTTGTAAAGTGTGGATGAACTAGGTGTCTCAAGAGGTGAGTACATGTGTCTCAACCACATGAAGTGAGATAAAAAGCACAAAATATCTAAGTGGAGGCTTAACTATTGTGAATAGGAATATCCCAGTTAGACTAAAATATAACTAGTTTGATAATGTCACTATTACACTAACACCTCCCCTTAGGTGAAACTTAGGGAGTAATAAATGCAATGATGAGGATGGGTCCTAACTACTAGGCCATGTTAAATACCCATGTACAAATTTCTCATAAATATAGTGTTGCCAAAATATTTTTGTCAGCCCAATTTTCTTAGCTTTTCCTAGCTTTGTTAGCAAAAGAGTCCAAAGGTTTTGAAACAACTTTAGGATTTTGATAGGGTTTTCAAAACCCTTCTAAATTCTGACAAAGAGATCTTGTTTTATTTAAAAATTAAGTATCCTTTCTTTGTGTGGCTCTCTTTTTGTTAGTTCCTTAACCCATGTCAGTATTTGACAAGGCTCTCACAACCTTTCTTAGTTCTAAAAAAACTCTTGTTTTTCAAAAGATTCAAAGTGTTTATTTCTTGTATGTTGATCCATAAGCTTGGCTTCAAAACATTTTTTGGAGCTCAAAAAGGTTTTGATAACCATGTTGGTGTTCGACAAAGAACTCACAACCATGAGAGGAATTTGATTGTTTGCAAAGAGAAAAATTTAAAGACTCAAAATTTTATTTGTAGCTTCATTATAAGATTTCAAAATCACTTTCAGGGCTCAATAAGGTTTTCAAAACCATTTAAATTTATGACTGACTACATAGAGTCATTATTTCTAAATTTGGTGATGGAAAGTGTCATTCAAAGGAAAGATTACATGCACCAACAATTAATGCATGTCATTAATGCTCCTCTATGATGTGATAACATTTAATATAAGTGCATTTGTGAGATTAATTTTTTTTATTGCAAGACTCATTTTAATAGGAATTTGAAATCAAATTTATAGAGGTGGAGAAGAAAAGTTATGGAGAATGTACAAAGAATAACTGTGACCCTAAAAATCTTAGTTTTCTCAGAGGTATAGTGAATCCTATACTTTCTCAACTTATTTTGTATCACAAGGTAGTTTAAAAAGGGTTAATAAGCTCAAGAGATAAGGATACAGTACGCCAATTGTTTATTTAAATTCAAGGATTTTTCAAGGCATAGTAATGGAAAAAGTATCCCATTTTCTTTAGTTTGGAAATGAATAATTCATATTAAAATGAGCTTAATTTTGCCTTGATTTACTGTTGTAATGTGTTTTACACATTCACATTAGTCTAGGGCCCTTTGTAATAAAATGGACTTAATGTTGCCTTATTTAGGGTGTTGTAAAGTGTATCTTTACACTTTCACACTTATCTAGGGCTTTATTAATTAATTGAGGTTAATTGGCCCTTTTAATTCAAATCCAAGCCTAATTAATTACATATTCTAGGGTATAAAATTTGACACTCTTAAATAATATTACACAACACTTAATTTTACAAGGAATGTGTCTTAGGCTAGTGACCTAGGACCCATTCACCAGGTGGTGAATGGGTCCTCACTAGGTCCTAGGACCCCCTTTTTACATATCATTTCATATATCCTGGAGTGTGTCTCAATTAATTATGTTAGGACCCATTCACCCAATAGAGAATGGGTCCTCACTTAACCCTAGGACCCTCCCTTGGAATATGTTTTTGGTGAAATTTTAATGATTTAAAATCCTATATCTGATGTCAGCTTGTGTTATTTGAAATTTTTAGGATTTAATCTTAAGTTATGTATAAATAGAAGGCTATTTCACCTAGTTTAATCTAAGAATCTTTATGCAAGAATCCTAATAGAAAGTTTATGAGATCAAGAGCATTCAAGAAGGAATTCAAAGGAAGAATATTAAAGTTTATTGCAACAATCAAGGATCTATTTCATCGTGTCAAATCCATGCATGTTGTTGAGCTAATGGGTTGAGGTACCATTGGAGATCCTATTCAAGCACTATCTTATGTCAAATTCTATGATCAAGATCTACATAGATTGAGGCCACTTCATGCAAGGTTGATTATTTGTAATCCAAGGTTCAATTGAGGATTAGTGAGTAGTGGCATTGCTTTGTTCATTCATCTTTCCTTTATGCATCATTTCATTTCACTTGTTTTAATTACGAAAATGAGGTTTGAACAAGGCAAACCCCTATTCCCTAATAAACTACATTTTTCTCCTCTTTGATGTGTGATTACAGGTTTTAGGTTGAAGATCAAGTGGAGAGAAAAAGTTGCCAAAATTGTCAAAATTGCAAAGTTGTCAAAGTTGTCATCTTTCTTGCAAGATCATGGAAAGTGAGCTACAAAATTCATTGCCAAATTTTGGGAGTTGAACACCTAGGATTTGGGAGTGCAGACATTAAAGAATAGAATCTAGAATTTGATTTTTTAAAATCCTAGCCAGGACACATTCGCCATTGGGCGAATGAGTCCTCAGTGAGGCTTGAAAAAACACTTCTTACAACAGGTACACAACATTTGACCCTCTTAAAACCTGCCTTTTGATTGGTATATCAATTAGGTTTATTTTATGATATTCATTTATACATTATAACCCTCATAATTGAATGAAACATTAGTAGAAAAATTATGTTTCATCATCTTGTTGATTCATTTTCGTGAACCCATTTTTTGGTGTTTCATTATGGTGAACTTGACTTTTTGAGCATTGTAGTTTTTTTATTTTGGAGTCTCTTTTCATCTTAGATTAGATCTTTCATTCATTTGCATTGAATTAGATCACATTTATGATGTTTAGTTTGTATTCAAATTTACATCTCAGATCTAGGGTTTTTAGGATTACATAGTTTGCATTCTTTAAATCTGAAGAATATAAAAAAATTAGTCATCTTGCATATCATTTACATCACATTAACTTGCATTTGAAAATTAAAACAAAAATTGCATATCAAATGAGGTCTTTTAGTTCATCATTTTGTCACATTTTCGACTTGCATTTCACATTGCATTTACATAAAATTAAACTTGAAACTTACTATAGCAGACTTGAATATGAAAATCATTAGAAAAGACTTGAAAATTTAGAAAAATCAGTTTCAAAAATCCTCATGTAGGACCCTTTATCCCTAGAGCGAAAGATTTCTTGATCAAACCTTAATCTACATTTCTAGAAATTAAAATATTTAGTTCTGTGATTTTGTTTGCTACTTTCATATCTCTTTTATGGTTTCCTAATTTTTTGTTTCATTCATTTCATTGGATCTATCTTAATTTGATACATTTAGTGCATTGTGTGATTTATTGCATTTACAAGATTTCATTTTCAGATTATTGCATAGTGTAATAAATATATTACCTTGTTTAGAATCTGAAAATTGCATTTACACATTTCATCTTAGGTCATTGCATTGGATTATAAGCCTCTTTCCATTTTGGGTTTGCACACCAAGTTTGTAAAACTTGTATGAGATTTAGAACTTGGTGTCCTACTAACAATACTATTGTGAGATGTAGCTTGAGAC
Source organism: Sequoiadendron giganteum (assembly GCA_007115665.2). NCBI lineage: Eukaryota > Viridiplantae > Streptophyta > Pinopsida > Cupressales > Cupressaceae > Sequoiadendron > Sequoiadendron giganteum. The sequence goes on from CM021109.1 coordinate 624,385,055, forward strand.
TCGTGTCATCCCGCAATACATCATTCACCGTGGATCTTGGGTTTTTGAAATCTCTTTCTAACAGTGTTGATAATCAACCCCCTACGGATCATAGTATGCATACTTCATTTACCATGACTTCCATACCTACAACCAATGTGCATGATGTTGTTCATATCCCAAAAGAGAACATAAGATTATTGGATGAAGAATTAAAGACTCTACAAAATTTTACAAGAAATAAAACTATTGCTATCAATGTCATTCACCAAATAGAAAACCTATGAAAGATAAACATGAGCAAGGAATAAAATATGAATATAGCTTGGATTATCTCATTGAAAAAAAATGCCTCCCCCTCCATCACCTATGCATAAGAAAAAAGAGCCCACACCTTCTGAACACTTTACCATTCCTAAAACATCCTTTTCTAAAAAAGCAAAGAGTTTGTAGTTAGTAGATGAAAGTGATGACAGCATAGTAATCAAACCAAAGAAGAAGAAACCACAAATGCATGAACATCAAAATATTAAGTTACAACATTTGCATGAACCTCCTAAATCTCTTTATAACTCATTACAACTATCCAAAACTGAGACAATCTTCTATACTATTTTGTGTTGGCAACTAATCAAATTACCACATAAACGTGCAAACTTGACCAAAAGAAAAACTAATAAGAATGAGCTATATTATGCTTATTAGATATTCTTTGGCCATCATATTGATAATTTTCATCCTTTAAAGAAAATATTGAAGAAGTTTGCACCCTCTAAGAATCAAACTTAAATAAAAACATGCATTTCACTCCTTGTCATGTAATAGTTGTAGGGTTATAGTATTATCACTATTACATGTTATACATTCATTGAAAATCATTATCTTTATCACAAGGAGATCATTCTCATAACCTATCTCGGCTCATCCTTGTCCTACACTTAGTGGGAGCAAGGGGTTAGATAGCCTTGTCCTAGTTTTGGCACTTTTTGTTGTCCCTTTGGTTAGTTGTTTGCCTTCTATATATACCGATCGAGATTGGGATGCTGATGAGCTACTATAGGTTGAATCGCATGTTCCTTACTAGTATTTTTATTTGTTCTCTTTTTCATGTTCTTTTTATATGATTGCATGTGTGTAATGTGATCCCTTGTGTTGTTTCGTTTGATGCATATCTCTCTCTTTTTGTGCATTCCTCTATATGTATATACATTCTTCTATATGTCGTAAGGATTTTATCTTTTCTCTCGTCTTGTTTTTTCCTTTTGGGGATGATGCAAGGCGTCAAGATATTTAGGTCTCTTCCATGTTGACCCAAAAGGCTTTTTCTTTGTTTTCAATCTTTATGTGTCATTCTTCTAGTTCTATGAGTATTTGGGGGATGATGACATTTCCAATCTCTATAAATTTTTTATAGAAAATAAATATTGACCTCGAATCCATAGAGCCCTCATGTATTTCTTGGGGCAACCCCTTTGTCCTTTTCGTGACATAGCTTTATTTCAGAAAAATATGACTTGGCATAGGGTTTTCTGAGGAAATCTCTCATGTCTCGGGATGGAACATTGGCTACTTTAAATCCATTTCAAGCACAGAAATTTGGTGTTAGAAACTTCTTTAAAGTGGGGGCATACATCAATGATATCTTTCAACATTTTGCATATTTCATGGTGTGATTTTATTTTTCTTGTGATGCATCATTTTCTTGGTGGTGTCATTGGGTTTGATGTCCTCCAAGAGTGTGTTATTTCTTAGGATACAACTTTCTCTTAGTGGCTTGATGCAACGTGAGGCATCCCCTAAGTGACAATTTGTTACACTTGACTTGTCCTCTCTTGGAGACATTAGGCACAATGACCCCTAAGAAGAAGACCTTACACGAACGAAGCAAGATCTCTTTGAAAAAACCCTTTATACATAATGTTTGGCATAACACACCTTCTTAAGCATGAGACAGGAATGTGAGTGGTGCCCTATCAAAATTATCAGAGTGATAGCTTTGGTATAGTAAGTATAGTGAGAGTCGACACATAGGCATGAATTTATCACTAAGCCAACTTCCTAGAGGGATACTCACCTAGTGGATGACTTGAGGTTCTACTACTCCAAGTGAGCGCATGCGTCATTTTCATAGTGGAAATCAAGTTTCTCTTGTGAACATTCTTTAGAAAAATAGCTGAGACATGTTCCACATCGTTTTAGATAGTTGAGGCTTGATCCTTCCCCCTTTTCTTGGACAAACAGTTGATACATGTTTCACATAGTGTTCGATAGTCGAGGTTTGATCCTTCCCCTTTTATTGGACAAACAGTTGAGACATGTTCCACATCATGTTGGACAGTCGAGGCTTGATCCACCTCCCTTTTCTCCTTGGTCTTTGATAGTGTATGATTATGTATCTTTGTAAATGTTGCATACTATTGTGCAATTTTTGCACACTCGCTCCGCTGAGGGTGGGGACCCTCTTTCTTGCTTTGCTTTCTTTGTGTCTTTGTCTTAGGGTCCCGACTTCATCCCCTTAAGGGATTGGTCTTTTGGTCTTGGTCTTGGGTCACAAATGGGCATAATGTTTTATCTTGAATTTGAGATGCTTCCTTGCAATTCTTGATGACTTCCATGCTCACAAAGAATGAGTTCACACTTGAAGATCTTGAAAAAAAGAGGAAATTGGCTAAGTCTGGAAAAATTTTGGTAATTCCGAGGTAGCTTGGATTACATGAACTCTAATCCAGTTGGATAATCCGAGGTACCTTGGATTACCTGAGTCCCTCCCATAGTCATTTCTTCAAAAAAAAATTAGGCATGTTTAGCAGGTACCTTGCAATAAATGCAAGCCAAAAAGGGATTATAAATCGATTTGAGGGGCCGATTAAGGTCATTTTACTCTCCTATAGTTTGAGCACCATTATATCTTATGAACTCTCCAGCTAGATTCCTTTGCTTACTCTATATTTTGAGTCGTTGCTCTTGGCTTCCATGTGTTTTCTAGTTTTCACTTCTTTCTCCCGCATGCCATTCTAAAGGTAAGGTTTTCCCCTTTTCTTGCTTGTTTCTTTATGCAATAGCTTATCAATGGTTTCCAATGCTATAATCTTGGCATCATTTGAAAATCTACTATCATTTCACCTCATTCTTTGGGGTTTCTTGCATGATTGAACACATTGTCTCAAACCTTATTTGAATTAATAAGTGTATCATTCGAAAGGTTCGAGCTCCATGTGGTTTGGCTTATTTTGTTTCTTTTGAAATCAACATCATAACCCTAAAGGGTTCCCCACCTTGCATTATTTTGAAAATCCTTTTGAAACCCTAGCTTTTCAGAGCTAATTGCAAAAAAGATCGCTAGGGCATCATTGTAATGGACTACTCAAGCCATAAATCCTCATGAAATGCAAGATATTTTATCGATTGAAAACAATTTTGAGTCGATGTTGAGTAAATTGGTTTTAGCTTAGCGAATTTTTAGGACCCCGAACAAATCTTAGAAATTCTGAGGTAGCCCAAATTTTTCGAGCTCTAATCCGCTCAGAGAATTTGAGCCCCCTCAGAATTTTCAAATCCTTCCTTCTTGCACTTTGTCAAATTCGAAGGTCACCCTATGTTCAGTAATTCCAAGCCTCCTTGGATTACCTGAACGTTGATCCACTCAGCCAGTCTGAGGTCCCTTGAAATTATTGAGTTTTGTGAATTCTTTCCCTAGGTGCCTAAAAAGGCTAGACTTTGAACAAATTCATTTTGAGAACTTTTTAAGGCAATCGGTGCTTGGATTTGACTTGTTTTCATTATCAAAACTTCATCCATCAAACTTCCATTTGATTTAATGGCGAAATACACACATTGGACTCATTTCGGGTAATTTGAGCTAGCTCAAACTAACCAAACCTTAGTCTAGTCAAAAAATTCGAGCCTGCTTGGATTATCTAAAATTTCTTGGGTTCCATGTAATTCAAGTGTAATTGTTGTGCAAGCATGCATTTGATGAGTTTTGGGCATTCTTAATCATATATCTGGTTCATAAATACATGTCATTAGATGAAGTAAATCATTCCTCTTGCATTTTCTTGATGATGTTGCAAGTTATAGATTTCATTGAACAAGGGACATGTTATAAATTTACTTGCATTTGAGTTATTATAGATCTTCTCTAATAGATGCAGGCTAAATTGAGTCCTGACAAGGTTGCCAAGACGAAGGTTGCTCTATTTCAAGAGGAAGTAAGAAAGAGAGATGACAAGATGAATTATGACTTCAAGGGCATCTAGCCAGAATCCAAGGTATCTTCTGTTTGGGCCAAGATTGTAGACACAAATTTAGGACATGTGGATTATGATAATTTTCATAAGAGAATGTATGGTAATTCCCCCACCCAATTGGCATAGATCCTTACCCATAATAGTAAGGCATAAGAAGAAAGGTTTCCCCCAACACAATTATACCTGAAGTTAGTTCTTGAATGTGCAAAGCATTATGACTCCAACACAAGAATCATAGTTGGGCCACAGGGGAGAGTTATGGCTAATCTCACAGAGGAATCCATTGCTGAGGTTTTTAACATTGCTTCACATCACCACTTGATCGAAGAGATTAACATTGGGGAAGCAATCAAATTCTATTATCAAGATCCAAATAGAGCCCTCAAGATCATGAACAATGCATGGATTCTGAAGCCCAAACCTCCCTACTCCAAATTGCCAAAATAGTTACACAGAAGTGACTTCAAAATGGAATACTATAATATAATAACTCTCCTAGGTAGGGTGATGGGAGTTGAGGAAGAAAATATCTTCCACACATGGATGTTTTACCCCATTACACAAATTGTGGCCAACAAGCATTATCATTGGGCGAGTATCATAAGCAACAATCTAGATGCTCAATTAAGAAGTGTGCAAGAAACATATAAATTCACCATGACATCATATTTGGTATAAATTTTGGCAAGCAATACCAAATACAAGGGCCTCAATTGCAAAGGAACATTGGGAAAATATAGAATTTGGGATGTATATCCCCAATTGCAATATGAAACCACCAACTACCAAAGGGTGAATGATGCATTCTTTATGTACATTCCCAGGTTGTTGTGGGATGTCCTTCATGTCAGAATTTCTTATCACACTATGGATCTAATCAAGTAGTATGGAAGGTGGTTTATTCAATTTCTAAAGCTCACAAACATCTGGGCACAAGGATCTTTCATTGTTCCACTTAGAATACCCAGATATCCCACTAACAAGCTTATGATGTTGGAACTCACAAGGCAAATAGTGGCCTTTGAGGAGATTATGCAAAAAATTACCAAGAAAACGGGATTGGGAGAAAAATTCCCACTTAGAATTGGAACCTTCGAAATCATTCCCTTCCCTGCAAAGTGCACAACATTTCGAGAAAGAGTTGGCACAATTTGAGCTATATTCTCATTCAGCCAGAAGTAAGTTTGATCCATATGACAGAACCATGAGACAAGCTAACAAAATGTTCATACATAGGGATCATATAGAGGACTACTGGGAAAATTGGAGGGATGAATTTGAAGTTCTAGGAAGAAGGTTCTCCCGGATGCCCCTCAAAATGATAAGGTTGTACAAAATAATAGAAGTGCCCGATCAAGCATAGGATGATGAGATGGACTTGGTGTAGCGGCAGGATTATGAACCATACAGGAACATGCATTTGCCACAAATAAGTTCGTCTGAGGAAGAAGAAACGAATCTTGACCGGATAACTAAACCATTCAAGGAATATTCGAGGCAATGGGTAAAGCAAAAGATATAAAAGTTGGAATTTGATGGCACAAAATTTACATATGATCTAATGGGAGACCTGGAGTCCTACTCCGAGGGAGAAGAAAAAGGAGAAAGAGGTGATGTCTCAACACCTCATACCAATGAAGAACAAGAAGGGGATAATCTGGTGTCAATAAATAGGAGAACCAAGAGTCAGGCTCCAACAAAACAAGGAGATAATCCATCTCCTAGGACAAATAAAACTTCAACAACTAAAGAGGGAAAGACCCCGCAACCAACAAGAAAGAGAAGGCTTTATCACTGAAATACAGAAGGGAGCCAAAGCAAAGAAGGATGACACAGCCACTAATGCTCTTTCCTCGAAAAATATTATGGAGGTGGAAAACTTCAGAGAAAAACCACAAGTATATGTTCAAGGAAGCTCTCCTCAACATAAGTCCTCCCCAATTGTTAAAAGAGGGGTTACTGAAGAAGACATGCATACAAAAATGCCATCCAGGAATAATAATCCTCCCCTATCTCCTCTTAGAACACATACATCAGAAGAAGTTATCATGGAAGAGGGCATTGTATCAAATAACCACGAGCCTCAAGAATCAGAAGATGAAGAGATTTCCACCCCCACTAGCAGAGAGTGGAGACAAATGATGTAAGAAATGGGGCAATCTACTTCTAGAGCTCAAAGTAGAAATGTATTATCAGAGGTTGTCTAGGAAGGGAGACGGTCTAAGTATTTCGAGAAGGATAAAGTTGATGATCAACTTAATGCGAAGATCAGTGTTGAAGAGATTGTTGATAGTCTGCCTTGGGCTGAAGAAGACGAGAGATAGAGGTAAATGGAGAGTAACCTATTGTCCCAGATTGGTTGGAGAAAAGAATAAGTAAAAAGCTAATTGTTGTACAAGAAGAGACTCCCATTTGGGACATGTTATTAGAACAATGGGGGTAGTCGAAGTAGAGGAAAAGAGGAAAAATGTTCTCAAGTATTGCCTGTGATGAATTCAACAATCATATCATCCATGTAGCAGTACCAGCCAGTAACAAGTTCAAGGATGAGGTTAGTTCATCCGATTATAAAGTGCAAACAATCAATTTGGGCCCGACTAAAAAAGAGTAAGAAAAGGAAGAATTAAGAGACTCTTCTCAAGCAATTTTGAGAAGAATGGTTAAAGAAACAGAAGAGGAAGAAAAGTTGCAGAAGAAATTGGATGATTTTTATAGATATGTTCAACATTTGATGAAGCCATTGCAAGCAATTGGGAGTGATAATGCTCTGCCGGAAGGATTGTTGCCTAAGGAAGTAGTCTCAGAGATTGAAAGACTAAAGAGCTTAGTTCATAATACTCAAGAGTGGCTTCAAGATGTCAGTAAGAGAGGATATGAATCAATTAGAAAAATTCTTCAAGTTCACACCAATGCCTCTGATTTTTTGGAACATACTTCACAGTTTGATGTAGACTGTAGAGAGGTTTACGAATTTACTGCTGAAGAATTAAAGAAAATTTTGAAAATGCCTAAGGATGGGTTGGATGAGTTAGAGGTCTTCTCCTGGGATGAAATTGGAAAAGTGTAGGAATGGATTGAAATTTGGAATTACAGGAAAGAAATCCTCAATAAAGTCTTGAAGAAAATCATGAAACTACAAGGGAAAATGAAAGAGATTCACAATAGTTGTGTTAGTTTCCTAGAAATAATGATTGGGAGGAGGAAATTCGGCCAGAAGAATTTGAATATTAACAGGATACAGGCTTGGTGGCATGAGGTTTATGCCCCCTTGAATAATTCTCCAATAGCAAAAGAGCGCTTGAAAGATGCAACTATCTATATTTCCAAGCTAGATAAATACCATGAATTAAAAATTCAATGAATAAGGTGATTCCACAATACTTGGAGGAATTCAATGGTCACAAAATAAAAATTAAATTTATTCCAATGCCAGACCCAACAGATGTAAAGGAAATATTGGAAAATTTTAAAGAACTAACTCAAAAATTGGAAGCTAGCAAGACAAAAGAAGACAACCAACGAGATGCCACCTAGGAGTTCACGTCAGATAGGCAGGGGCTGACAAATTTTGGGTTTATTCTAGAAATAAGATGTGCCAGATGGTCCTAAATTGCTTGAAAACCTCACCTATGAAGTGTATTTTTGTCTTATTCAAAGGAATCTTCAAGCCGCCTTGCATGGCTGGCTAAACATAGTAAATTCGGATGCATGACTGACCCGACTCTGTGGGCCCTCTTTTTTGGTCATCTTGGGTATTCTTGGCTATAAATTGAAGCCTTAGCTTCATTCTTTGGGGTTAGACATTGTTGTAATAGATTTGGTTGAGACAGGAGTTAGTTCTTTAAGAGCAAATATTGGAACTTTGAATGCAAGAATTGTTGCAAGTTTTTGGGTGATTCAATATAAGTAAAGACATTGTATTTTAGTTTTCTTTCTTGTGTTGTCTTATCCTGCATGGTTCTTGTTGTTCTTTATATTTAAATTGCTTTAGAAGTTATCAATGCATATTAAATATTAGCTTTCAGTTCTTTTATGAAAATGGTGAAATGTGCAACTCTCTATTTTGTCACTATGTATCTTACTTCACCGTCAACCTTCATTAACCTATGTCAATGTAATCGACTATACAAGTCTTACATCGCATTTAATCATACCAACCAATCACAAGCCTTAATAATGCATCATTCACCCAATCAAGCAATCTGATCTTCTGATCGATCTGCTCTACAATCAACGCATCAGGTTGCCCAGGCATTAACTCTCCTTGCCTTAATCAGATTTTCTCATCAGCTGAAACACGTCTTGCATTTCCTTCTTTCACCGCTCCAGACTTCGACCAATCAGATGTATATTTCTTGCCACGTGTTGCCTCTCTATTTGTTCATTGCTTCCACTCAGGTTAGACCGGTCAACACAAACATCAAACACCCCATGTTGTGCTACCTCACCAAGCCAAAGAAGCCATCGTGGTATGGCAGTGCCACTGCCCAACCGTAGGTCCCTTCTAACACTCTCGCGATACCGAGGTAGTGGCTTGTCTGCTAGTCCGTCTCTTAGCACCGCATCACCGTCAATCTCAGATTGACCTTCTGAGGTATGGCAGTGCCACTGCCCAACCGCGAGGCTAAGAAAAGCCTCTCGTGGTATGGCAGTAATTGCCTGTGCCGACCATCGAGTTCCACCATGCTACCACTCCCCAACTGCAAGACCTTCGCGGTAAGGAGGTAACTGTTATCTCTGACCGCCAAGGCTTACCATGCCACCGCGACATGGCCAAGAGGCCATCGCATTGTGGCGGTAAGCGAACTTCACTTAATTTTCGTTGTTCACTACGGCCACTACACCATCAATGAGCACCCTCTGCGGTATGGAGGTAGACCTTCACAATGACTATTCCCATCAACCATGCTATCACCAGCCTAAGACGGAGACCCCGCGGTATGGCGGTAACACCACCCAACCATAGAGAGACCGACAGAGGCCCGCGGTAACGTGGTAAACCGCCAGACCGTGCCTCTAAAAAATCTCTCAGCAGTAGAAAGGTAGAGGTTGATAATTTTTCCAAGTCTTTTCTGAGGTTCAAGCCAAAAGTTGAGGCACCAATTCCCAACATCATGTAGTGGTGCATAAGTTTGTGTGTCAATGAACAATGAACACAAGTTAGATTTCAATATTTTTTATTTTATTTGTTGATAGGATAATTTTGTAGCATAAAATTCTCTTGGTTCTTCTCTCTTGTTTGACCAGGTGTGAATTTAGCCACTTATAAAATCTATGTGAGATATGATCGATTCTAGTGAAGTGGTAAGGGTAGAGAAATGAGAGGTTGTTCCAATTTGATTTCTCAACTTTTGAAAATTATTATTTCAAGTTCTTTCAAGTTGTTTTCTATTTACCCTAGTAAGATTTCTTGTGTCCTAAGAGGGTATCGAGGTATTTTTGAAGGGGCTTGCTATGGTTGTTTTCCACCAAGGATTTTTTGAAATGGCGAATGAGGGTTTTCATCAACTAATAAGTGATTTTCAATTCTTAAAAATTAAAAAAATTGAATCAAAACCATTTTTATGTTGCTAATTAATCAAATAAATTTATAATAAAAAACTAGCATTTAACTTACCTCACTTAACTTGGGGATGTTGTGGCAACATTTTGGTGACGAATTGGAAGTGATTTAGCAAATATTGAGAAACTTTAAAATGTGAGTGTGCTCTTGCAAGGTTGCACTTTGTTGTTTTGCAAGTTAGAGGTTGAGTTCAAATGAGCTCAACCTCTTGCTATTTTTTGTATGTTGATCGTAATACAAGCACATTAAAACATGCTCACATTATTTTTTTTATGTCATTTTTTGGCCCCCATCTTTTTGCACTTACACTCTTATATCTAATTCACTTATACATTTCATTGTATCATTTCTCTTTTGAAGAGGATTTTTTTTCCATTATTTTTTCTCCTTTACTCTATGTTGGTTAACAGATTTGTCTTTATGTGTATTATATTTTCAACTATATATTTCCCTTCTAATAAACAAAATCTAAAGAAATAATTGTGTGTGTTTTCTTTCTTTTTACTACAATTACCCTCTGATTTTTAGAGGTACAATTCCCTCTTATGATAGAATTTATCTTTTTTCTTATAAAACCAATGGGTATGATATTACAAAATTTAGAGTAGGAAGAGCGATCCTAGATCCAACTAGGATTATCTCCTTTTCACTTTGACTCCACATTCAAACATAAACCAACTAGGGTTTGATGATTAGCTTGCTGCCACAAGGGAGAGCCAACCTCCTAGGGTTTATGTTGTCTTGAGTTATGAGGATGATAAATTTTATGTTTGTATTAACAAGTCAATCTGGCATATAACCCTATATCTGAAAATATAATTTATTGGGTAGGTGAAAATGAAAAAATAACAAAATGTTTTAGATCTGAGATTGAGATATGGAGAGGAACCTATACTATAAATTTGATCTTGATTTATAAGGTCAAGAGCATGGGAACCCTATAATTTCCTCCTCTTTTGTCAAATGTGAAAATATTAATATGTATGTTATAGTCTGCACTTTGTCTTCTATATTTTTCTCCCCTTGAAAATCCCAAATCTCGTCTACACACATGAAAAGAGGGGGAAAGTGTGTGCTATATGGGGGCTTGCCTAAGTCAACCCTCTTTTTGGTATTTCTACCTCTATGTACAATGATTGGTGATGATCAAGAGGGCATACCCTGGGTTGGGCAAAGGTCAAAACAACAATTATTGACTGAAATTTATATATGATAAATGATAATATTACCTTGATGTGAAAACCCTTAAGAAGAGATGTCACACTACAAGTTGATTGATGGATTCCTTGATTGCTTGATAGACTTGCAAAAGGTTAGTTCTAAAAACATAATAGCTTGCATAGATAACATGTAGAGGATCACTAAATACTTCTCCTTAATTAAATCATAATAACTTCTCATTCATAATTGCCTCTGGAATTGATTTCTAATGTTCAAAATGAGAGGAAAACATGTTATATATGCATTTTGATGAATCTTTTTGGGTAGGGTCTGATTTGAGGTCTTTTTCAAATCACAAAAGGCCTCCAATCAATATTTCAAATATTAAAAAAGAAAATGGTCTAGAGTGTCCAACACCCTTGATTGATGCTTTTTGGCTCAAATTTATAGGAATGATAGGGATTTGAATATATTTTAATGATTTTGCCTTGACATGAGTAAATTACTATTATAATTAATGTTGTATGAAAAATAGGGCATCATGGTAGTGTGAAATTGTCAAGGGTCACAATTTACAATGCTAAACTAGAAAGTAGGAAAGACTTATAAATATTTGTTCAAAATGAAAAGAAGAAATAATGCGTGGAAGAAAATTTTATGCTTAAAATTATACATGAATTACACAAGGCAATAACTAGACTACAGGCTAATTTATCACCTTAAGAAATAAATGATTTTCTTAATGAAGTGTTACCAATAATAGAATATCAAATAATTAGAATTAATTATCAAACTCACACAAAAGAGTAATAATGTAGAAACCAATTACAACACATAAATAATAATGGATTTTTTATTCTCTAAATATTTGAAATTGTATTTTCACAAACTTACCCTTCTCAAAATTGATGACTTTTCCACCTCCACTCTTTCTCTTAAGAAATAATAAATCTCCCCCCCCCCACAAAAAAAAAAATCAAGGCTCTTGATTACATATTTAAACTTCTAAATGTAACTAAATAACTAATTCTTGAAAGGACTTTTTTTAACATTTTTTAAAAAGAAACTTTAACATCCCGTAGCTTTTAAAGTTTAAACAATTTGAACAATAAAACAAGTTATCAGTGAGGTGGCATTTTTTTTGATGACATGGTCACACACTTATCTTTCTAATCCCTAAAGACTTTGGTAACTGATGGTATTTCATCATGTTGTGGAGTGATAACATTCTTGGTTCTCAATTTTAATAGAGTCTTGTTACCTTTAATATGATCCAACTTAGCTGCAAAATTTGTTGGATGATCATCATAGAATACCAAAGTAGAATCAATTTAAATGTTATTTTTCCTAATATTCTCTACATTGATTGATTACTCATTAAACAACTTCTCAATCATTTTTTCAAAGTCATTCATCAATTTGTCTACTCCTTCATCTTATGTTCCATCTTTCTTTCTCAAATAGACACCAATATTTAACAAGTCTTTTTTAATATCAGACCTAACTTGATTGCCCTCTTTTATCAATTTATTTTTCTCTATAACATTTTTCTTCAAAAAGGTGAATTTCCACTCTATACTCTTCTTCCACAGTATCATCAATACTCTGCAATATTTTCTCTACTACCACTTTATCTATCCCAAGCTCAATGATTTCTTTCAAGTCACTGTCTACTTTTTTCCAGATAGATTATTCACAATCTCAACATCAATATCCTTTTTTAGTAGCTCAATGTCATCACAAATCTTTCTTACCTCTTGGATAAATTTGATTCATTTAACCTCAACATTTTTAATCCATCCTTCTATGAATTTTCCATAAGATAGAAGTACAATGTTGTGTCACACTTTCGGCCAACTTCTCAATACAAGTGAATTTTAGTATTTATAACTAAAAATCAATTTTGGTCATGCATATGATCTTGTAAGTTTCATTCTAGATAAGTTAAATATGTCCACAACTTTCCCAATTAAAATTGTTGATTAATTGCATTTGTAGCACCACTTTGGGGCCAATTTACTAAAAAAATGAAATTATTTGAAAAATTTAATGTTTCAACAACTCCTACTCATATAAATAACATATTTTTAAAATATAAAAATACCCTTTTGTATATCCATAAGTGTAGTTTTCAAATATATATTTATTTTAATAGTTCAATTATTATTTATTATTTATTTTTATTTTTACTAAAAATAGGTTATCAAGACAAAAATATTAGGATGATTACCAAGTCAAGAAAAATACTAAAACTTATTAATTTTTTTTTGAAAAAATACGATGCCCTAGATAAAAGAATCTATATTAAGATAGTATAATTTGTTTTCTATTTTAGATAAATATTCAATATAAAAGTTGATGGCAAGTGGAAACAACCATGTTTTAATACACACATTTAAATATTTATTTAAAAATACATATTTATTAAAATTGTAAAAAACAATATACATGCCCTAAAGTTTCAAGTTATAAATATACGCAAACAAATTGAAGGAAAAAAAAATAAAATTTACTATATAAAGCTTGGCGTCGAGTGGAACATCATTTTTCAGCATTTTATTAGCAACTAAATTATACTATTAATTTATAAAAATATAATTTTCAAATTTTGTCAAAAAAATACAAATATAAAATATACTAAAAAATACACATTTTATTAGTTTACATCATCTCAAAATTTGAAACATATATGCCACTTTCTAGTGATTTAAGTTTAAAATTTAGATCAATGTTGGTTGTTTCCTTTATAAAAGTGTGACACAACTTTGTACTTTTACTGATCTATATTTATGAACCCTACCAACCATCTATTTTCTAGTAGTTGAACTTGGGTCAAAGAAGGCATCTATTAGAATCACTAGTTAAGGAGAAGTATCAATGAATGATTTCAAGAAATCGATCAAAACTTTCACCTATTGTTTCAATTTATCTTTGGCTTGCTTGTTTGTTGTTCTACAAGTTTAGTAGCTATTATCTAAAAATTATGAACGTCTGGACATCTATGGTGGAAGGTCCCAAATTAATTTTGGTGACATTAAAATCCTTTGCATTCCCCTGGCTCACATCATTTTGCACAAAGGGGTGTGCTACTTCACATACACTTTCATGTTAAAAGCATAGAACTAAGAGGGGGTGAATTAGTTGTATACTTTAAAAAAATCAGAAACACTCATTAACATTTAGATCTGCACTAGTTCTTAAACCCTTATCCACCATTAAACCCTTAACATACATCAATAGAATGTAAACATGTAAAGTAGTAATGCAAACACATTAAATACATAAAAACACTAGATATACATGGAAAAACCAAGAATGGAAAAACTATAGTGAGGATTAGCTCATTAATATATGAGTTGCAACATCGAATACAATAAGGCTCACTACCCAAAAAGATAAAGAAAGGCTCACTATCAGTGGCTCACTACCAATTTGAACTACTAAAAATGCATCTCTCATATACTGAAGGTATAGTTCCACTAAAGCACAAATAACACATCAAACAAACTGAAATGTAGACACCTTCTACTCACTACATTAGGAAGTCATAGGAATGAAGGCCTGTGCTCATATCAACACACTTCATCACTTTCAAATCTATCATCACTCACACTTCTTACTTAATCCACACAACAATTCTCCTTGCATTTATATCATCTACGACCTCGAACAATCTCAATTAGGTCGGACTTCATTAAACATATAAACCTCAACCATGTATCACCAAACAGGTTGAAACCAAGCACTTCCACAATATAAATAAGTGAATTCAAACCATGCCACTACTTAATTGGGACCCAAATCTACACAAACAAGCTTCTCAAAATTTCCTCAAACAATAATTATCCTCTGTAATTAGCGCTAGCACATCAAGTCAACCAAACCTGCACTAACACTAACAAGCAACTCCAAACACACCTCTCAAGATCCACAAACATCTCATGGACCACACAAGAATATTTCACACTATTCATACAATATCTTAGAATACTCGAACACTATTAGAATATTTTGCATAACCACTACAACCACCTAAAACTCAGAACACCTTCATTATGTGCAACCAGACATACTGGAACAAACATCCAACACATCAAACAACCTTAAAAAATAGCTCAACACTTGAAACTTCAAGGGAAGGTAGATACAAACATGATAAGTATGTTCCCAAATTTGCAACACCAAAAACATCACTGCAGAGAAAAGTGAAGTAATCTCATTTCTCCCAGACAACACTGCTTCCTAGCTCACACACTGGTGAGTTTCACACAACTTCTTCTACCACATGATCCAAAACTTAAAACTCTAGATATAACGACTCAAAAAACCTCTAATTATCAAGTCCAAACTACATGATCATAGCTACAACACAAAAGAAATGTAGAGAAAAACACTGAACACCACTCTGACACACTAAATTCTCTTTTATTCAAATTTTCTCAAAAGAATTTGGAAACCAAGCACCATAAATACTAACTCAACATCTGCAACAATTTCTCAACATCTCAACCACATAAGAGGTTTATATTCACAAGCACTTATTTATCATTACTACATTATAGGTCGACACCATTGATAATACTAATGACAACACAATACAACTAACACATTTGAACACACATTCTTCCTTAGGGGTTGACACTAATGCAAAAATTATCTATTGATATCAATGACAACACAAGTTTCCAATAGTTCCTTGTGCCAACGCTATCCTCTAATAGTATGGATGCGGTCATTAGTTTCTTGGACTTTGTGGTACTTTGAAGCAATTTACCATTGACATCCTTATTAGGGAGGCTCAATTCGACTAAATTCCTCTTTATAGAAATGGTTTTTTTATAACTAGGAGGGGGAGGTAGGATTTGACATTGACTCAGTGGTACCAAAGGAAACAAAATGCATAGCTCTCCTAAGAGGAGGAGTATTCAACATTTCCATTTCAGGAGAAGAAGGAAAAGTTGGGCTAGCTTTGACCAATGGGATTTGTGGTGCATATTTGGGAGGAGAATAATGAGAGGCATGAGAAGAGGAACAACTTCTTTCTTAAAACAGAGACAAAGGCACATCCACAATTTCTCCTTTTATCACGTCCTTCCCTTTTTCTTTTTTTTTTTGAGTTTTCCTTTGGGTAATGTCTTCATAGGTTTTCTCAAGAATTATTTGCTCTAGAGGGTCTTCACCACCATCCCCTTCCCCTCTTTGAAGTGTTTGTTGATCAAAATAATATGGGCATGGAGTAGAATAAGATTGTACTTGAATCCTCTCTACATGTCTTAAAAATATTGAGACCTCTAAGGCATTATGCACTAGATTTTTTTACAATTTTCTTAGCTTCCCATTCTTGATATTTTGGCCTCAATATTTTTAATTTATTTTATACTCCAATCCATTGAAACTTGATTGGTTGCATTTTCACATGATTAATAAAAATACGATCTACCAAACTAGATTCATCATCCTCAACACCTAAGATATCCCACTTCAACTTAAAATTAACAATCTATCTCAAAGATAGTCTTATCCAACTCCTTCTAACTTCATAATCATCAAAAAAATCTACCCAATAGTCTTCCAAATGTGGAATATGATGGAATCTTGGTCCTAGTTGCAAATTATTTTTTATAAGATCTTTGTTATCAAAGGGAAATCTTCTTTCATAAAATTGCATAAAGTTTTTTACCAAATCTATTTCAATTTTAAGAGCATCGGACATAGACTTACATGAGTAATAACCAAGGCCTATAGGAAACTAAATTCCCACCTTTTCACTTTCTTGACACCTTTTATTCACTTTAGTTATCTATCGACATGCTTTGATAAGAATAAATCTATATTCAACATACTTGGGAAACTTATAGGGAAGCCCTTCAAATCCTCTAATCCTAATTTATGTGAATATTTGGAATTGTATGAAATATCCTCCATATGTTTTAATCAATTGGATGGCCTTTGGAGAGACCTAAAAACCCATATCTCCTTGGATCTCTTACCATTCTCATAATGAATGCATTATTTACTCTTATGAAGCTCCTATAACTCATTTTCAATTGAAGCTAATTATAATAGTCAAATTTAAATTATTTCATCATGAGTCTCCATTGGATGCAAACATGGCCATAGCCTAGTGCATGCAATTGCATACAATAAGTAATAATACATGTAAAATAACTTGTTAACTGCAAACTGGATCATCATTTCAAGTGCATTTGGTCACTAATGAGATGATCCCAATCAAGGGTGTGTTCACCATGGATGATTATTTGGATGAAGAAATACAGTTGATCCTCAAAATTATGGGCATTTTCATTACCCTTTAATCAGTGTACGAGGACTATTGTGTTCAAAATTTCCTCTACAAAATGAGACCCTTGTAGCTTCTTAGGCAATTGATATTTTCCTTTCTTTGGAGTTGCAAACCATCCTCAAGAAATTGTATTCCTATGTGCAAATTCTCCTTCTCATGGAAACATTGATGAGAAAAGGGGATTTTGAAGTCTACATATGCTTCTCTCTTAAGTAATCGCAAGCATGAACTTAAAGTTTCTTTGCTCACCTTGATAATCATCCAATTATCATTCATTCTTATCTCTATGGTTTCAAAATCATAATGGTTTATGCACTCGATTACTAGGTATGTAAATTGCTCTAATACTAAAAAAAATAAAGCTTTCAATAACCCACTTTCCACTAATCATTGTGTCATTGGGGATTTATCTTCTTTTCCACACTTTTCTCATAAATTATTTAAATTTACATGCCCTATCAAGCCGTGTCTCCAATTTCTAGAAAAGTATTAGATAGACCAAACAAATTCTCATCGATCAAATACATGTACTTCATGGTGATTAAGATTAAGTAGACATAGGGGTAGATTTTACTTAGGGAAATATTTCAATGATAACCTTGTGAAACATCAAAAAATGGGTTCACCAAAATGAATCGACAAGATGATGAACCACAATTTTTCTGCTAATGTTTCATTCAATTATGAGAGGTATAATGCATAAATGAATATCAGAAATAAAACAAAACAAAAGAAAAACCTAACTGATATACCAATTAAAAGGCAGGTTTTAAGAGGGTCAAATATTTTGTACCTATTGCAAAAAGTGTATTTTCAGGCCTCACTGAGGACTCATTCACCCAGTGGTGAATGGGTCCTGGCTAGGGTTTTGGAAAATCAATTTGAAGGCTTTGTTCTTCAGTGTTTTCACTCTCGAATCCTTGGTGTTCATCTGGACTGAAATTCATAAATGAATTATGTAGCTCAATTTTCGTGATCTTGCAAGAAAGATGCCAACTTTGACAACTTTGCAATTTTTACAATTTTGACAAGTTTTTCTCTCCACTTGATCTTCAACCTAAAACATATAATCACACATCAAAGAGGAGAAATTTTTTGTTTGATAGGGAATAGGGGTTTACCTTGGTCAAACCTAATTTTGGTAATTAAACCTTGAAATGAAATAATACATTATAAAGGAAAGATGAATGAACAAAGAAATTCCAGTACTCACCAATCCTCAATTGAACCTTGGATTAAAAATCAGCAACCTTGCATGAAGTGGCCTCAATGTATGTAGATCTTGATAATAGAAGTTGACATAAGATAATGCTTGAATAGGATCTCCAATGCTACATCAACACATTAGCTCAATAACATGCATGACTTTGACATGATGAAATAGATCCTTGATTGTTGCGATAAACTTTAATAATCTTCCTTTCAATGCCTTCTTGAATGTGCTTGAATGCTCTATAATTCTCTTGATCTCATAAAATTTCTATTAGGATGCTTGCATAAATATTCTTAGATTAAACTAGGTGAAATAGCCTTGTATTTATACATAACAAGATTCTTTATCCTGAAATTCAAATAACACAAGCTAACATATCATATCTAAGATTTTAAATCATTAAATACCACCAAAAATATATTCCAAGGGGGGGTCCTAGGGTTAAGTGAGGACCCATTTTCTATAGGATGAATGGGTCCTAGCATACTTAACTAGGACACACTTCGGGAAATATGAAATGATATGTGAAAAGGGGGTCCTAGGACCAAGTGAGGACCCATTCACCAGGTGGTGAATGGGTCCTAGTTCATTATCCTAGGACACATTCCTTGTAAAATTAAGTGTTGTGTAATATTATTTAAGAGTATCAGGTTTTATCCCTCAAAATCTATAATTAATTGGGCTTGGATTTGAATTTTAAAGGGACTAATTAACCTCAATTAATTAATAAAGCCCTAAAAAAATGTGAAAGTATAAAGATACACTTTACAACACCCTAAATAAAGCACCATTGAGTCCATTTTATTAAAAAGGGCCCTAGACTTAATGTGAATGTGTAAAACACATTACAACACTAAATTAAGGCAAAATTAACCGTCATGTTAATATTAATTATTCATTTCCAAACTAAGGAAAAAGGGATTTTTTTTTGTTACTACATTTTGACCCCACTTTAGCGAGAGAATGACCCCACGTCAAACTCACACTAAAGTAGACATTCAAGACACTTATGTATGTGTTGATGGTTTTTTTTGCATGACAACAACTTAGACAAAATATTGGAATCATATCTCTCTTCAAAAGTAAATCTCTATCAACAAGCCTCAAGAGATAACCCCAAGGTCTCTAATGTCACGTCTTGATAATGCAACAAAACAACTCAAAGATAATGTGAAAATTTTGGTAATCACAAGGGGCCTTATGAAACAACTACAGGAGGTTTCAAACTCATCAGATTTTGTAATATTTTGATGCTTTTAATCCTAAAACTAACCCAGATTCAAAAGAAGCAGCAAAAGATAAGGGTTCAGAGTGAGATTCTATCCTAAACTAACTCCTAAGATCAATCACAATAATGGTGAATGTTGCAAACAGATAAATTCCCAATGAAACCAATCTTTTCTTGATCAAGGACCAGCCTGCAACTTCATACAAATGCAATCTTCAAAGGAAATCGAGAGATTTTTAGACTATGAATATTCGCCCACATGCACAACTACTTGGTATGCCCTGCATAATCACCCCATATTTTTCCTTGGTCAAAATTGGTCCCCCTCTTTGTTTCTTATCCTTGGGGTATTTTCAACAAAGATTTTGGAGTTGTTCTTTTCTCCAAGTCTTTAATTTTGTTCTTTTTGCTCTGGCGGAATCGGAACCGGAATTGAATCTTGACTTGGAACTCATTTGAGTTTCACTTCCTAACTCAGTTACTATCTCGCTCCCACTGGTTTCTTCATGTGTTTCATTTTTCGGTCTGTGTTCTTTTCTTTTTGCAGGGTCGGATCCAGAACGGATCTTGAACTTGGCACTTGGACAAAGTTCCAAGTTTTGTTCCCATCCCGCCTCTGTCTCCACCATTGTCATTTGTCATTTTTGTCTTGGGGTTGGTGCTTCCGATCTCATTTCGGTTTCGTTATCTTCTTTTTTTTTGTTTCCTTCTTTCTTTCGTCGGTGTCAGAATTGGAACCAAACCTAGAACTTTGCATAAGTTTTCTAACCGGTTTCCATCTCGATTCCGCTTCTGCTCCCACCTTTCTTGTTTTTTGTTTGCCACTCTACTTCAATTGCACGATGGTTTTGTGCCTGTTCCCACCACGATCCCATGATTGACCTAATGCATTAATGACATTTATTGTAGACCCTCCACATACATAAAATTGATTTTTAACATTAATTAAGGTTAGTTTTTTGTTTACTATTATTGTTTCGAACAGTGATAGCAAACTAGAGCCGAGATAGAGCAGAGGGGCACGATTTCATTGAGGATCAAGCATTTGCATGTGGATTTGGATCAAGGACCAACCTGTTAGGTAGCGTTTCGAGGTAGGTGTCCTTCTTCATTTTTTTTCCTTCATCGCTCTCATTTCTTCTGTTTCATTTTGTGTTCTTTGCGTGGTTCACGAGCTTTTCTCTCGAATCTCTGTTTGTTTTCCTTGCTCTTTGGGTCTCCTCATTGTCTCATTTTTCTTTGTGTTTGTCATTTTTTAGTTTGTTCTTCTCTTTGCGTCCGCTTTCACATTTTCTCGCATCTGTACTATTGTGCCCTAGGGTTTAGGGTGTCACTTTCAATCATATTCTAGGTTTTGTTGTGGTCTTTGATCCGTTAAGTAGCTTTCCCATCCTTTTGGATGTCGACTCATTGATATCAAGTAGGGTTTTTCGATTTGGATTCCCTAATTTCTTAAGTTGACAAGTTTGTATAGACCAGGGTTTTCAAGTCCCTGCTAATTTAAATTTGTGCCTTAGTTACTGGTTTCCCCTCGATAGTATGAGGGATGGGTTGGTTACTATTTTTTTAAGCGCCTTCGGCTTATTAAGGTGATTTGTGCTTAAAAGTATTTTTCGATACTTAGGATTTCTTTTTTGATGGTGACGTCATGTATGGTCATGACCCGAGTTGGATCTAGGAGCAGTAATGCCCATAAAATTTTATTGGGGATACATGTCGGATCCGTTTCTAAATCTGCTTCCACTGGACTTTGGATGGTCCAACACTTTTTATCTTAGCGGATGTGAAAGCGGAATGATCGCGGGTTTTGGAACCTCTTGATATGTCCAGTCTAGTTTCGATTCTAGTCTTGGTCTCAATAACTATGATGACCTCCATCTCGGTCCTGGTATATATTTTCTTTGAACCCCATTCCGATCTCCATCCTGGTCTCGATCCCGACAATACTTGAAGGTTTGCTCGTGATGTTTTTGTCCTGCTCCCGGCTCCGGTGAGTATGTAATTTTTGCTAAGTATGAAGAGGCTACATGAAGAATCACAAAGTAATAGGGAAGGTGAGTTCTCTAATATTGGTTTATACTTTCCATGAATCTAATCCCGAGTTGTCAATGTAGGAACTAAACGATGTCAAGAGCCTCTGCAAGAACTTCACAAATGGAGGGTCAAATAGTTGAAAGCTCAAAATAGGTGAAGCCTAAAAAGATAAAGGTAGAAAAAATACCTTATACAATGAGGTATAAACACTGGATGATCACTCCCATACCCAGCAAGCTAGACTCTTGGTTGGCAGACATCACAAACACCAACTTAAGGACATTTAATTGTAAAGAACTGATTGAAGAAACTTTTTCAAAATAAGTCACTGGAAGAACGGAGAGGATAGTTCAATCAGGGATTGCCCATGTTATATTCTTTCCTCTTTCGGTCTAATGTCCAAAGCTAATCTTAGCTACAGCAGGAGCATATAATGTTGTTTCAAGGCAATGTATGGATCAACAAGGGAATTTCATAATTGACTTATCCCCACAAATGATGAGGTTGATGTTCAATGCACCTGCTCCCATAAATTCAAAGATATTGATAGAGGTTGATGCATTGAAAACACTCAATGAGAATAAGGATGTCAATAAGAATCACATGAATAAGATGTGGTTAAGAGTTGAGAAGAAGGCTTTGACTAAAATGCCTGATCACCCCAAAAGAGGGGATTTCAAGAAAGAGGTTGATGATTTAATCTTGATGCTTTCTAGGGTATTTGAGAAAAAGGATTTTGCATGCTTTAGCGAGTGGATGTTCCCATTTATTGAAGCTATATTTGATGGTAGACAAAAATTTGATTGGTGGATGATTTTGTCTGATACTTTGCACAATAAAATGATAAATGTAAGGAGAACCAATACCTTCTATATGACATCTTTGGTCATTTATGCAGTTGCAAGGATGGGCATATTCCCAGGATTAAATGCAATAGGAGTGATGGGATAAGCTCCTGGAAAACATAAAGTGTGGAATCACTATGATCAACTGACTTTGCAGACATCGGAGGAGCATTATAGGAGAGTTAATGATGCATTTTTATATGTCATCATGAATAGGTTGACTGGTGATGCAGGTTTCAGACTAAGTAGGGAATCCATGGCATTCATTGCTCAATGGGGACACTGGTATATCCAATATCCCAAGTTCACCTACTTCAGATTATCAGGGTTTGATGGACATCCCCACCTACTCCCTAGGTGTTGCGCTGATAGAATGGTCCTCATGGAGTTTATATACCAAGCATTGGGAGTCAATACAAAGTTCAGTATTAAGCACAAATCGGGGTGCCATAAGTTCGCCATCTAGTTGGGAGAGTATTGTTGTCTTCACAATATAGTTGCAAAAGCAATATGTGAAGAGTTGAGATACTTCAAGTTTGGGCTCTATACATCTTGAAAGCACTTTGATCCAGAGAAGAAGATGAATAAGCTACTTTCCTCCATGTTTGAGAAGCATTATAATTTTCTAGAGGATTTTTGGTGTGATTTGTAGGATGAATTTGATGTGAGAAAGAGGAACTATGAAAGGCTAACCATCCCACAAATGATTGAGTATGGGGTGAAAGAAGATATTCCTGACACACTATTAGATGATGGTGTGATTTTAGACCTAGGATATGAAACAACAAATATAGGCATCTAAGGCTTAGATCTAATCAATTGGGAGGAAGAAGAGTTTATTGACATTAAACAGACTTCTAGAACAATAATGGATATGAGTATCCAATGGGTAGTGTCGAGAATAAAGGATCCATTTGGTCAAGCTTCAAAGAAAAGGAAAGTCGGTGCAACCAAGGGTTACCAAAGAAACAAAAGGAGATAAACCCCCAAAGAGCAATTGGAGTATCTTCCTCCCATCACTGGAGGGGATACTATCCCTGAAATACCTATAGAAGAAGCTCCTGAAGCACAGGGTGTGGAGACTGCAACATTTGGAGAAGGCTCTTCTTCTCAACTTCCTCTCCCTCAAGAACCTAGTGAGGAAATACCTGTGGGTAGTCTTCATGAAGAAGAAAACACACTAAAAGGAAAGGGGATTGAGGTGGAAATCCATGACATTGACACAAATTCAAAAGAGAACACATTCTGTTGATGATATGGAAAAAGATGCATCTACCCAAAATATTGAGGAAGAGCGTGTTCTTACTCTTGAGGAGCAGTGGAAGTTATTTGAGGATGCTAAGGCATATGCCGAGGCATTAGCAAAGCAGGAAGAATCATATGCTAAGTCTCAAGCTAATGCACTACTCCAACAACAAAAATTAGAAGCCAAACTGAAAGATGATGACTTGGCTAAGCAACAACAACAAAAGGATCAGGAACTCAAAGCTAAGGAAGAGAATGAAAACTTAGAAATGCTGCAGAAAATCCATGATCTTGAGGAGGAAAAAGCTAGGCAAAGGAGAGAAAGAGAAGCCCTTGAGGCTAAATTCAAAGTTATTGAAGAATATTATAAGAGAAAGGAAGAGGAAGAATTCCTACAAAGGGAAAAGGAGGTTGAAGAGCTTTCCAAGCATGAGCAATAGGAGAAAGAGGTATGGGACAAGGTCAAAGAATTGGAAAAGCAAAGAGATCAGATGCTTGAGGAAAGAAGGTTAAAGGAGGAACATTTGAAGAATGATTTGGAAGATAAAAGCTTGCAGGAACAAAAAGATAAAGAAGAAGCTGAGAGAGTTGCACAAGAGGATGCACAAAGGGAGCTACATAATTTGCAAGAGGCTGATTCTCAACCTAAAGCTACCATATTGCAACCATTATCTTATGTCATTGTTGCATCTTCCTCAACACAAGTGACCCCTACCCCTAATGCTCTAATGTGGTTAAAACTTGACTTGGAGAAGAAAAAAATACCTCAACCTTAGCCTCTCAATTGGGATGAGATGATGAAGGAAATAGAGAAGGAGAGACCCAAGAAAAAGGCTAGATTTCTACATTCTACCAAGCTCATAGATGCAGGAGAAATTATTTCTGAATGTGCAATTCTAGTGGTGGATAAGGTCGGAGAAGACATGCAAGTAACTAATTACCAATTAGGAATGGTCAACTTGGGGAAACCTACAAGGAATCAAAAATTGAATCTTATTGATATTGTAGCCTCCTCCACCAAGTCTAGGATGATCAAGGATAAGCAGAGGAAAGGTGAACTTAAGGCCCAATTGGATCAGTTGCATAAATTATTAAAAGATGTCTCCACTCCATTGTCTCAACAAGTTGTTTCTCTAGAAACCCCGGTCCTACTAAGCAAAAGGGAAGTTGATGATTTAGTGCAAATGAGGAGTAATTCAGGGATGCTTGACAGAGGGATTGATAGGCTCAATCAAGAGGTTGGTGAAGTGTCGATAGATAGTTTTGAAATTCATAAAAAGGAACTTGATTTAATAGCAGAGATGAATCACCATGCTGAAGCCCTAGAGAAACAGGAGGGAGAATACAAAGAATATGTAAAGAAGTTGAAGGACATCAGCAAGGTACCAAAATTAACTCTCCTGGAGCAGTCAATCCTTGAAGAAGATAATGCATATTTCCTTGAAAAGACTCTAAATATAATCCGGTTCAGATCCAACTTCATCTATAAGCATAAGGATGAAGTTCAAGATGCTTGTAAGGACTTAAATGAATAGATTGATGAATTAGAAGCAGTAGTGGCTATTATAGTCAATGTGGATATTTCAGTCAAGGAAGGAATGCCTTTGGATAAATTGAAGGAGAAATGGAGCAATAGATTCCAGGAAGTAATGCAAAAAGAATATGATTGAAAAGACTTGTTCTTGGATAGGCTCATGGATATTAAAGAGGAGGTAAAATTTTCTAGGATGGAGTTAATCAAATTGAAAGATATGTAATAATTTGCCTCAGTACAATTGAAGAGAATCAAATTTGAGGATAGTTGGGTAGATGGACCTGATGTGGACGTCCTTCAACTAGTATTCTCCAATTATGATGAGTATCTCCTTGAGCAGGAAGCGCAGGGGTGAGATGGAAAAAGAATATTCTCCTTTTGGCATACAACTTCCTCTTCTCTCTTACTTTGCAAGGTTTTGATATAGGCTAAACTAAAGGTTCCCATCTGCTAGTTCTATCTTCTTCCTTGGGCATCATATTTTGGACAACAGGGCAATCACCTTTTTGAACTAAAATTAGTTATGTTCCTACGTACAGTTATGATTCCTTGGTTTGTGGATCTTGATCTTTGATTGAGAGAAACTTATGCATGGCATGCCTATATGTACTTTTGGGTTCTATTTTGTAAAGGTTGGCTGATTGAAGAAAGATTAGCCACCTGATATGATAATAGATAGGAATTACAGTTTTAGATCTTTTCATAATTATAGCAAGATACTTTAAAAGTTTTAAGTTGAAATCATATACTTGTTTAGAATTTTATATGGTTTTCATGTTATTGTTGGAAGTGAATCTCTTTGATAAGATTAATGAATCATAATCAATTTGTATCCCAGTGAGTTTGTTGTGCCCAATTTTTTTCTATTTGATGCAAACCAATAAGGGAAACCAGATTTCAAAATTATCTATGAATGGAATTACTATATGTCTATTGATCTATGTTTTAGCAATGAGTGAGTGATCTATTTTAAATCTCAAAAGTCTTTTAGTGAATGATTATGGTAATTGAATTAAGCACTATGAGTGTATGTAATGGTATAGATTATTTTATGGATTACATCATGTTGTGGTTTTTGGTCTGTTAAAGGAAACACTCATTGTGGGAATGCATGTCTAGATACTGAGGAGTTTTATTCATATTTTACTGTTTTATGCCTTGATCGATATTTTTCTATTTATTTACCCCTCCCCCAAAAATATGTTAATTGATCTAATGTCATTTGTGTTTTTTATTACCAGAAAAGGCCCCTTGAATATTACAATTACATTGGCCATTGAGTAACATCAGCATAGTTGAGAACCAACTACCAGGACCAAGGGAGTTAGATTACTATATGTTATCTTTCTTTTTTAGGAGAAATAGGGTAGAGATATTCTATTTTATGTTGTTGTGCACTTTTGACCATCAACACCACTGTTGTAATGTAAATAAGAACTCACAATTGAACTTAGCATCAAAGGAGGTCTAGACTAACTTTACACAACAACTTGCAATCAACAAATTACTAAAAGTTTGGACCGGAGATTGATCAACATTCTACACACTTCACCATTTTCATGAAAGAACTGAAAGATAATATTTAACATGCATTGATAACTTCCAAATCAATTTGAAGATAAAGAACACCAAGAACCATGCAGGATAATACAACACAAGAAAGAACCCAAAAATACAATGTCTCTACTTATATTGAATCACCCAAAAACTTGCAACAATTTTTGCATTCAAAGTTCCAACATTTTCTCTCAAAGAACTAACTCCTATCCCAACTACAACTGTTATAATAATGTCTAACCCCAAAGAATGAATTTAAGGCTTCAATTTATATCCAAGAATACCCAGGGCGACCAAAAAATACGGCCCACAGAGTTAGGTCGGCCATGAATCCGAATTTACTATGTTTAGCTAGCCATGCAAGGCGGCTTGAAGATTCCTTTGAATAAGAAAAAAATACACTTTGTAGGTGAGGTTTTCAAGAAATTTAAGACCATCTAGCGCATCCTATTTCTGGAATAAAACTGAAATTCGCCAGCCCCTACCCATCTGACGTGGACTCCTAGGTGGTGTCTCGTTAGCTATCTTCTTCTATCCAGTTGGCTTCCAATTTTTGAGTTAGTTCTTTAAATTTTTCCAATATTTCCTTTACATCTGTTGGGTTTGGCATTGGAATAAATTTAACTTTTATTTTGTGACCATTGAACTCATCCAAGTATTGTGCCATTATCTTATTCCATTCAATTTTCAATTCATGGTATTTATCTAGCTTGGAAATATAGATGGTTTCATCGTCCAAGTACTCTTTTTCTATTGGAGAATTATCTGAGGGGACATAAACCTCATGCCACCAAACTTGTATCCTGTCCATATTCAAATTCTTCTGGCTGAATTTCCTCCTCCCAGTCATTATTTCTAGGAAACTAACACAACTATTGTGAATCTCTTTCATTTTCCCATTTAGGTTCATGATTTAGTTCAAGACTTTATTGAGGAGTTCTTTCCTGTAATTCCAAATTTCAATCTATTCCTTCACTTTTCCAATTTCATCTTGGGAGAAGACCTCTAACTCAGCCAACCGGTCCTTAGATATTTGCAGAATTTTCTTTAATTCTTCAGCAGTAAATTCGTCAACCTTTTTGCAATCTGCAACAAACTGTGAAGTATGTTCTAGACAATCAGAGGCATTGGTCTAAACTTGAAGAATTTGTCCAATTGCTTCATCTCCTCTCTTACTGACATCTTGAAGCCACTCTTGAGTACTATGAACTGAGCTCTTTAGTCTTTCAATCTATGAGACTGCCTCCTTAGGAGACAATCCTTTCGGTAGAGCATTGTCACTCCCAACTGCTTGCAATGGCTTCATCAAATGTTGGACATATTTATAAACATCATCCAGTTGCTTTTGACACTTTTCTTTCTCTTTAATTTCTTTATCCAATCTTCTCAAAATTCTTCCTTTTCTTGCTCTTTGGTAGTCGACCCCAAATTTATTGTTTGCACTTTGTAATCGGATGGCCTAACGTCATCCTTGAACTTGTCATTGGTCGGTACTGCTACATGGATGATTTGATTATTGAATTCGTCACGGGTGATACTCGAGACCATTTTTTCTCTTTTCCTCTGCTTTGGCTACCCCCATTGTTCTAGTAACTTTTCCCAAATGGGAGTCTCTTCCTGTACAACAATTGACTTTTTACTTATTCTTTTCTCCAACCAATCTGGGACAACAAGTTTCTCTACATTTACCTCTATCTCCCATTCTTCTCCAGCCCGAGGCAGACTATCATAAATCTCTTCAACATTGATCTCTGCATTAATTTGATCATAAACTTTATTCTCTTCGGGAGACTTAGATCGTCTCCCTTCCTGGAAAATTTTGATTCTACATTTCTATTTTGAGCTCCGGAAGTAGATTTCCCCATTTCTTGCATCATTTGTCTCCATTCTCCGCTAGTGGGGGTGGAAATCTCTTCATCTTCTAAATCTTGAGGCTCGGGATTATTTGACACATTGCCCTCTTCTAGGATAACTTATTCTGATGTATGTGTTTAAGGAGGAGATAGGGAAGGAGTACTATTCTCGGCTGGCATTTATGTATGCACCTCTACTTTAGTAACCCCTTTTTCAATAATTGGGGAGGACTTATGTTGAGGAGAGCTTCCCTGAACATATACTTGTGGTTTTTCTCCGGAGCTTTCCACCTCCATAACCTTTGTCGAGGAAGGAGCATTAGTGGCTATGTCATCCTTCTTTGCCTTGGATCCCTTCTATCTTTCAGTGACAAGCCTTCTCTTTCTTATTGGCTGCGGGGTCTTTCCCTCTTTAGTTGTTGAAGTTTTCTTTGTGCTAGGAGATGGCTTCTCTCCTTGTTTTTTTGGAGCTTGACTCCTGGTTCTCTTATTTATTGACATCAGATTATCCCCTTCTTGTTCTTCATTGATATGAGGTGTTGAGACATCACCTCTTTCTCCTTCTTCTTCTCCCTCAGGGTGGGACTCCACATCTCATATTAGATCATATGTAAATTTCGTGTCATCAGTCTCCAACTCTTGTATCTTTTGCTTTACCCATTGCCTCAAATATTCCTTGACTGGCTCAATTATCTGATCAAGATCCGTTGCTTCTTCCTTAGACCATCTTATTTGTGGAAAAGGCCTATTCCTATATGGTTCATAATCCTAGCGATGCACCGAGTCCATCTCATCATCCTATACTTGATCGGGCACTTCTATTATTTTGTACAACCTTATCATTTTGAGGGGCATCCAGGAGAGCCTTCTTCTTAAAACTTCAAACTCATCCCTGAAATTTTCCAAGTAGTCCTCTATATGATCCCTATGTTTGAATGTTTTGTTAGCTTTCCTCATGGCTCTGTCATGTGGATCAAACTTTCTTCTAGCTGAATGAGAATATAACTCAAACTATGCCAACTCTTTCTCGGAATGTTGTGCACTTTGCAGGGAACAGAATGATTTGAAGGTTCAAATTCTAAGTGGGAATTTTGCTCCCAATCCCTTTTTCTTGGTAATTTGTTGCATAATCTCCTCAAGGCCACCATTTTCCTTGTGAGTTCGAACATCAGAAGCTTCTTAGTGGGATATCTGGGTAATCTAAGTGGAACAACAAGAGATCCTTGTACTCGGATGTTTGTGAATTTTAGAAATTGAATAAACCACCTTCCATACTACTTGATTAGATCCATAGTGTGATAAGATATTCTGACATGAATGGCATCCTACAACAACCTGGGAATGTACTTAAAGAATGCATCATTCTCCCTTTGGTAGTTGGTGGTTTTATATTGCAATTAGGGATATACATCCCAAATTCTATCTTTTCGCAATGTTCCTTTGTAATTGATGCCCTTGTATTTGGTTTTTCTTGCCAACATGTATACCAAATATGATTTCATGGTGAATTTATCTGTTTCTTGTACACTTCTTAATTGAGCATCTAGATTGTTGCTTATGATTCTCGCCCAATGGTAATTCTTGTTTGCCACAATTTGTGTAATGGGGTAAAACATCCATGTGTGGAAGATATGTGCTTTCTCGACTCCCATCACCCTACCTAGGAGAGTTATGATATCATGGTAATCCATTTTGAATTCACTTCTTTGTAATTGTTTTGGCAATTTGGAGTAGTGAGGTTTGGGCTTTAGAATCCATGCATTGTTCATGATCTCAAGGGATCTATTTGGATCTTGATCATAGAATTTGATTGCTTCCCCAATGTTAATCTCTCCGATCAAGTGGTGATGTGAAGCAATTTTAAAAACCTCAACAATGGATTCCTCTGTGAGATTAGCCATAAATCTCCCTTGTGGCCCCACTATGATTCTTGTGTTGGAGTCATAATTCTTTGCACATTCAAGAACTAATTCCAGGTATAATTTTGTTGGGGGAAACCCTGTTGCTTGTGCCAAAATGGTATGGGTAAGGACTTGTGCCAACTCGGTTGGGGCATTACCATACATTCTCTTATGAAAATCATCATAATCCACATGTCCCGCATTTGTTTCTACAATCTTGGCCCAAACAGAAGATACCTTGGATTCTGGCTAGATGCCCTTGAAGTCATACTTCATCCTGTTGGATCTCTTTCTTACTTCCTTTTTAACTAGAGCAACTTTCATCTTGGTAGCCTTGTCGGGACTCAATTCAGCCCGCATCTATTAGAGAAGAGCTATAATCACTCAAATGCAAGTAAATTTGTAACATGCCCCTTGTTCAATGAAATCTATAACTTGCAACATCATCAAGAAAATGCAAGAGGAATGATTTACTTCATCTAATGACATGTAAATGAACCAAATATATGATTAAGAATGCCCAAAAATAATCAAATACATGCTTGCACAACAATTATAGTTGAATTACATGGAATCTAAGAAACTTCAGATAATCTGAGCAGGCTCAGATTTTCTGACCAGACTAAGGTTTGGTTAATCTAAGCTAGGTCAGATTACCCGAAATGAGTCCAATGTGTGCATTTCACCATTGAATCATATGGAAGTTTGATGGATGAAGTTTTGATAATGAAAAAAAGTCAAATCCAAGCACCAATTGCCTTAAAAATTTCTCAAAATGAATTTGTTTAAAGTCCAGCTTTTCTAGGCACGGAGGGAAAGAATTCACAAAAATCAAGAATTTCAAGGGACCTGAGACTGGCCGAGTGGATCAAGGTTCAGGTAATCCAAGCAAGCTTGGATTTACCAAACATAGGGTGGCCTTCGAATTTGACAAAGTGCAAGAAGGGAGGATTCAGAAAATCGAGGGGGCTCAGATTCTTCGAGCGAATTAGAGCTCGAAAAATCTGAGCTCCCTCAAAATTTTTGAGATTTGCTCGGGGTCGTAAAAATTCGCTAAGTTAAAACTATTTTACTCAACATCGACTCAATTTTTTTTTCAACGGATAAAATCTCTTACATTTAATGAGGATTTATGGCTTGAGTGGTCCATTACAATGATGCCCTAGCGAGATTTTCTACAATTAGCTCTTAAAAGCTAGGGTTTCAAAAGGATTTTCAAAATAATGCAAGGTGGGGAACCATTTAGGGTTATGGTGTTGATTTTGAAAGCAACAAAAAAATCCAAACCACGGGGAGCTTGAAGCATTCGAACGATACACTTATTAATTCAAACAAGGTTTGAGACAACATGTTCAATCATGCAAGAAACCCCACATAATAAGGTGAAATGATAGTAGATTTTCAAATGATGCCAAGATTATAGCATTGGAAACCATTGATGTTAATGCATAGAGAAACGAGCAAGCAAAGGGGAAAACCCTACCTTTAGAATGGTGTGCGGGAGAAAGAAGCGAAAACCAGAAAACACATGGAAGCCAAGAGCAACGCCTCAAAATGTAGAGTAAGTGAAGGAATCCATTCGGAGAGTTCACAAGATACAATGGTGCTCAAACTATAGGGGAGTAACATGACCTTAATCGACCCATCAAATCGATTTATAATCCCTTTTTGGCTTGCATTTATTGCAGGGTACTCGCCAAACGTGCCTAAAAAAAGTCCGAAAAAATGACTATGGGAGGGACTCGGGAAATTTGAGGTACCTTAGATTATCCAACTGGATTAGAGTTTAGGTAATCTAAGCTACCTCGGAATTACCAAAAAAATTCCAGACTTATCCAATTTCCTCCTTTTTTTCAATATCTTCAAGTGCAAACTCATTCTTTGTGAGCATGGAAGTCATCAATAATTGCAAGGAAGCATCTCAAATGTAAGATAAAAAATTATGCCCATGGGTGACCCAAGACCAAGACCAAAAGACAATTGCCTTAAGGGGATGAAGTCAAGACCCTAAGACAAACACACAAAGAAAGCAAAGCAAGAAAGAGGGTCCCCGCCCTTAGCGGGGCATGTGTGCGAAAATTGCACAAGAAATGGAAACACCACTAGGAAATGCTCCAGAGCATTTCAATGACAAGCTGGAATCAAGAACCCAAAACTCTAGTTTCGATCCCACATTAAGCCACCTGAAAAATGAAGCTTCAATTTCAAGAGACAAGAAGATCCTTTCTGTGTCGGAGTTCCAATGTTTGTATATGCATTCATTTCCTTCTCTCGGCTGTTGTAAGGAACCAAGGTCAGCAAGGTTAGGCTATGTAAAGACTCTAACTTCAAAAGCATCCTAGATAGAGCCCCGTTGCCAATCAGGCGTCCATAGCCCTGATGAGGTTATCACTGTGACTCTCCTGAACATAGCTCTACTACTATCCAGGTGTCCATATCCTTGATAGATATATTCAGATACTCCTGATAGGTTGAATTCATTTCTTTTATTTTCGATATTCTTTTCTTTTCAACCCATGAACGATGTTCACACACAGGGCTAAGAACCACAATGGCATTGAAGCAAAGGTAATATTTTTCACTTAACCAGGCCTTCCAAAGAACCCACAACAACTTCAGGTTTCTTAGAATGTGCTCATAAAATGTAAGATCCAAGCACGTTCCAAGACTACCTAATCCAAGGACCTATTCACTTTAACATTATGCCTGTGTGACATTAAACATGGATTTCCACCACACTATCCCGGAAGGATGATTAGAGTTTGTAAAGGAAATACTCAGAACAATCCCAGATAGCATAATGATTGTTGTGCAAGTGAAACAAGCCCAGAACGGAACAAGGAGACCCAAAACCAAAATGAAATCCAAAACAAACCCAAACCAAAACTGAAACAAACCCACACCAAAAACTGGAAGCAAAAAGAAAACCAAGCAAAGCAAACAAGCACCAAAACTAACTATTTACAGAGAGAGAGAGTTGTAAGCAACTCGGTACAGGAAGTAATGCTTCAGATATTGCCCATTGACAGGCAACGTGATATCCTCCCCAGTGGGAGTTTTCAAATGGAAAGCATTATCTCCTAGTATCTTAGATATTTGAAAGGGGTCGAGCCTTTTATCAAATTTTCCATGTCCCCCCTTCTTATCATGTGCTTTGTCCCAATACAGGACCAGATCAAAAATTCTAAAAGCCTTAACTCTGGCTTTTCGATCAAACCATCTTTTGACGATGCCCCGATGTTTAGCAAAGGTTTCTAATGCTTCATCTCTTTTCTCTTCAAGGTGTAGGATTTTAGTCAAATGAGCCTCACACCTATCCCCTTCATTATAATACTCAGTAATGAATTGCAAGGTGAGGATTTTCAACTGAATTGGAAACACTAGTTCAAAACCATACACAAGGTGATAAGGGGAGGTTCCTATGGAGGCCTTTTGTCTGGTATAATCTGCCCAAAGGGAAAATTTGAGTTGGGTATGCCAGTCTTTGGGATTCCTCTCTAACAGTTTGCGGATGACAGTTAAAAGGTTCTTGTTTGTGGATCTAGCCAAACCATTTCCTTGGGGGTAGTAGTTAGAAGAAAATTTAATAACGATTTTGTGATCAAAAGCCCATCTAGAGAATTTTAATGAAGCAAACGTAGGGCCATTGTCACAAACTAAAGCAATAGGACAACCAAAGCGATTGATAATACTCCATTCGAGAAAATTGATTAAAACTTCAGATGTGCATTATTTACAAGAAAGAGCTTAAATCCATCTAGTAAAATAATCAGTTATAGTAAGAATATACATGTGTCCAATAGAGGAGGGTGGATTGATTGGACCAACAAAGTCCAATCCCCACTACGCAAACGGTTTTACCTCGGTTACTAGTTGAAGTGGGGGTGTTGCATACATTTCTCTGCTTGTTGTAGTTTGACACACATAACAGGTTCTTACATGGTTGTGTGCGTCCTTGAACAAAGTTGGCCAGTAGTAGCCTGCCCTTAGGATCTGGTTTATAGTGGACGGTGCAAAGCCATGGCCTATGCCAAAGCTATCATGGAATTTAGTCATCACCCTTTCAGCTTCCTCTTTTCCAAGATAGTGTAGGTAAACTCCCTCATGATTCTTCTTGTATAAAATGGCTCCTTTCAACATGAAGCCATCACTTTTCAAATGCAGGGCTCTCTGTTGTACTATGTTGAGATGATCGAGGCATTGTTGATTCAAGATATAGTAAATAATGTCATCATACCATCCATCTAGAGAAACATCCTGAAGGTGATAGTGTTGGGTCGTGAGATTAGGGCTTATTTCATCCATTGTCTTAGTTAATCCTTGCCCTCTCACCAGTTTCATGGGCTGTATCTCAATGTCATACTCCTACAACATTGTAACCCATTTTTCTCTTCGTTCCTTGAGTTCATTCTACATTAGTAAAAGCTTAACTGCAGGATCTGGTACTATTGCATAGACTTTGTTTCTCGGGATATAATGTTTGAAATTATTCACACACCTGACCAAGGCATAAGGCCACTTTTCTATACTCAGGTATTTCAATTCTACATCTTTTAGCAGAGCACTCATGAATTCTATGGGGTGCTCACTTCCTTGATCAGATTTTTGAGTTAACATTCGAGCACATGAATGATTGAATGTGAATGAATATATGTAGATTGGCTTGGAATAATTGGGACTTACCAACACTAAGGCTTCAACTATTGCCCTCTTAATTTCTATGAAAACCTCCTTTGCTTCATCACTCCATTCAAATTTTGCATCCTTCTTGAGCATGACATTCAATGGTTTAACTATCTCTGCAAAGCTAGTAATGAACTTCCTAACAAAATTGATCTTTCCAAAGAAGGATTTCATTTCCTTCTTACTAGCTAGAGGTTGAATTTTTAGTAGGGCTTCAATTCGTTATGGATCAATGGATATACCTTTCTCTGATATCACATGTCCTAACAGCTTCCCTTCAGTGACTCCAAAGATACACTTCTTAGGGTTGAGTGAGATACCAAATTCTTGGCATTTTTGGAATACTTTGCATAGGTCTGAAGTATGATCTCCATGTTTCTTCAAAAAAATAGTTAAATCATCCATATAGATAATGATACACTTACCAATGATATCCTTAAAGGCTATATCCATGGCCCTCTGAAAGGTTGCGCCTGCATTAATCAACCCAAAAGGTATCCTTCTATAAGAAAAATTAACCCATTTTGTGGTAAAAGTAGTCTTATGTCTATCCTCATACTGCACCATGACTTGATTGTACCAAGAGTATCCGTCCAAGAAACACATCATGTGGGATCCATTGAAAATTTGTATCACTTCATCCAGTGATGGGATTAGATAATTTTCCTTCTCCGATGCACGATTGAGATTTTTGAAATCAATGCAAAGTCAGATTTCTCCATTCTTGTTTCTCACTGCAACCAAATTGGCAACCCAAGTAGAATGTCTAATTGTAAATATAATGCAGGCAGACAACAACTTATACACTTCCTTTTGAATGATAGGTTCTAGCAAAGCATTGATGGGTTTCTAACTTTGTCTGAAAGGTTTGGCCCTTGGTTTGAGAGGAATAGTATGTGTGATAATTGAAGTGTCATGCATATTCAAGTTTTCATAACTCCAAGCTATTACATCTTGATATGTGTGTAGTGAATAAACAATTCCTCCCATTTCCTCTGGAGTACATACCTTCCCAATAAAAATGTTCTCAAAATTGTTTGGAGTCCCCATGTTATATGTATCACACTGACTGCTAATGGAATCCCTCTTGGTTTGTTGTTCTTGATCTTTTACCCTATCCAAGTCAAATATTCTCTCCAGTTGCACCATTCCTCTTGGAATAGTGTTGGTCTTTAGATTCATGACCCCTTCTAGGTCCATCTCTGCTTCTTGAGGCTCTATTTCATCAATTATTTAAGAGGTGAACACATCAGAGCTTGTGATAAAATCCATAATATGCTTGTCATCTTCAAACACTTGGAAATTAGTTACGTTGTCGAGCACTGATAGTACTGGAGTGAGTTGTACAGTACTTTTCTTTAATCCTGAAAACGACAAATATTGCAATGTACTAGCTGCCTGAGATAAATAATCTACAATTTGGTTCTTGCCACGAGGTGTCAATTGAATGTTGAATGCATCAAACCCCTTAATGAGATACCACACTCTACGTCTATAGTTAGTCACCCTTCTATCATGGCATGAGTATTGTGTCCTAACTTTCCTGACTACCAATTCAAAATCTCCAAACACTTGTAGAATTTTAACTTTCTTTCTTAATTCCATCAATAATCCATGAATCAAAGCCTCATATTCAGCTACATTATTAGTATAATGGAATTGGAATCTATGAGCAGCAAAAAAGGTTTTACCTCTAGGACTAATGAGCTTAAAACTGGCTTTGTCTCCTTGCTTTGATTTGGACCCATCGAATCTAAGCATCCAAAAACCAACAACTCCTATTTATGTTGATTTATCTTTCACTTTGCCACTACAAGAGGGTTCCTCAGAAGGTATTAAGATTTTACCTTTGGGGTCAACTTGAAAATTTTGTACCTCAAGTCTAATAGTCGGGGTTTGATTGATGCATCTCTGTATTTGCTCCATTTTCGTCTAAAATAAGCAACACTCCCACTTTGAGTGAGAAGCGTTATGAACTCGACACCATTTTAGAAGAAGCAATTCTCCAAAATTCATATCTCTACCCAAGTGAACTTGATCTTCTATGCATTTTTTGATAAATTCCTAAAATTTATCCAATAGGCTAAGTTGACCATCTTTCGGGT
Source organism: Sequoiadendron giganteum (assembly GCA_007115665.2). Classification (NCBI taxonomy): domain Eukaryota; kingdom Viridiplantae; phylum Streptophyta; class Pinopsida; order Cupressales; family Cupressaceae; genus Sequoiadendron; species Sequoiadendron giganteum. The sequence goes on from CM021109.1 coordinate 624,422,510, forward strand.
CATCACCTTCTTCTACAGACCCAACTAATGTTCCAGTATTGTTGGATTTTGAAGTGAGCTCAACTAGTGTGCTCTGCAACATAAAAATTTCCTTTGTATCTGATCCTAAAACAGGGGTTGCCAATACAAAATTCCCCATACTGATCTCTGACACCAAAATCTCATTTGAAGAGTTTTGGTACTCAGTGATCACATATCTCATCCTAGGTTCCCTTTCGATCCTAATTTGATTTGGTACTCCCTTCCAAGGAGGCTACATATGAGAATGATCTATTGACACATATCCATTAAGTGCCTTGGTGAAATATCTACCTAGGATCAGGCCATAAGTATCAGGAATGTCTACCACCTGAATATTGATAACTTGTTGAACCCTGAGATCTGATGTAACTTGTGTAGGGATTATATTCAATTCTCCCACCACATTCACTTCAGTCCTATCCCCTTGGGTAACCTTTCATTGAGAAGCAACAAGCGTAATTCCTAAATCTTGAAAGACTGAAAAAGGCATAACATTTGTTGAGGCTCTTGAATCCAAGAGGCAATTATGTAGATTTTTCCCAAATATACAGATAGAAATCAGAAAGGGAGGGGTCTCAGTCTTTCCTTGAAATAAACTCAAGGGGGTATTGGCTTGTGCAACTTGGATTTTATCCTTTTCCCTTCCTTTATCCTTAAATTTTCCTTGACCTTGATCTCTCGGTGGCTGCGGACTAGAATTCCTTACAGTTGCTTCATTATCTACCCTACCCTGAGGGACGTCTTTAGCTTTAAAAAATCCTAGGACAAAATCCCTAATAGAGGGAACCCTTAATAGTTCAAAATTTGAGAGTCTTACCTTCATTTTCCTGTGTTCCTTAGTTATATATTCGCCCAACTGTTTTGTGCTTATGTCAGTGAGGGTCTCCTTGGAATGATCAATCTATTTTTCCTTTCCTACATCAGCATTCCTTCCTTCTGATGAATCAGGTTGTCCTCCTTTTGAAAGATATTGTGTTGGCATGTGAGGATAGGATGGATTATTACTAGCTTTAGGATCAGGACATGTGGTGAAGTTATTTGGAGGGATGGAGGTAGTAAATGGACCCCCAAATTTTGGGCTTCTATTTGGTGGGTTCCTTAGATCATATTTTATTGTAGGCTGTTGGAATGTCTGAACTTCTTCAACACCCGTCTCTTCCTCATCCATAGGGCCATTTTCATTCTCAGTACCTTCTTGAAATAAATATGAAATTTCATCTCCATTACACACTTGTTCTGACTTACCATCTAATTCAACCACTTCTAGATCCGGCTCATTCTCTTCACCTCATGGGAAAGGAGCATGATTCAACATCAACACTGGGGAATCATAGGGACCAGATGGTACCAGCTCTTGACCACTGGATTTGTTTTCAACCTCATACTAGAAAATAGATGCAGCAGTTTGGAACTCAGGGCAATCTAGCTCAAAGTGTTGACTGGTCGTGTGAAGTCTATACCATCCTAAAAGTCTTCCCTCTGCTAAATATGCACCACCTGAGGTTTTGTCTTGATTAGTGGGTTGATCTAATGGGGTGGGAACACCTCCATTATTCAGTCTTGTATTCCATGTTCTGGTTTTCCTAGGAGACTGCCTCCTATCAAATCCTTGTCCACCTGAATGTCCTTTATTAAAGCTTTGTCCAAATGGCTGACCTTTATCAAAGTTCTTCCTAGATTGGGAAAAATATCCATTCTCCCTATTATAATTGGACTATATATTCCTCTGAGCAGCCTAGAATTGGCTATTTTGGTTCCTTAGGTAATTTACCTCTACGTTCAACTTCTTCACTTGTTCAGTCAATTCGTCCAACCTTTCCTTGTCAGGATTACTGTTATGGTGTATGTCCTGAATTGTTCTGATGGAATCCTAGCAATATCCGTGAGCTTGAGGACTGGTTTAATACTTCAGAGTTTTGTATATAGGATGGAAAATTGAACTATGGTTGTGCATTGACGGGTTGATTGAATTTTTTTTGAGGATAACCGATCATTGGTGAGACCTGATTTATTGGAGGACTTGGGTGCGAGACTAATGGCAATTGAGGTACCAGATTCATGATAGGTGCATGATTGGACATGGATTGATTAACTGCATGGATTTGTCCTAGGTGAGAAACGAGCCCTAATGACGACATGGGTCCTCACAAGTGTTGCTTCAAATCAACACTAACTTTAACGGCCTCAGTATAGGCTCTGAGAAGAGTGGCAGGTAGGTTTGGTCTCCATTTAAGGAAGGTGGCAATGAGACTATCGAGGGCTTCATAACAAACTTCTAAGGTAGTGGCATTGTCTACAACATAAGGATCTTGCAACTTGGTATATGCACAATGGAACCTATTGTTAAAGGACCCAATGGGTTCATTGATTTCCCTTTTCACCTTAGTAAACTATAGATATAATTCATTGGAGCTAATGGCGATTTTAAATTTCTGTAGGAAGGGAGCTTCCGGCTTAGTCCAATTGTGTATAGACCTTGCAAGAAAATGATTATACCAATATAAAGCATCCTCACCTAAGGAATATGGGAAAATTCTGGATGCAACATCTTCATGATTAATACCTCTATCCCTAAGACAAGTCTAGAAAATCCTAATGTGTTCCTCGGCTATCTTGTTGGGATCATTGGTATGGAACTTGGAGCAGAAATGCTCGAGATTCTTTGGCATGGCATTGTAGTTATTGAAAGATAGCCTGGGTGAGGGTTTTTTTTCTGGGAAATCCATTGGAGGTGGTGGAAATGGTTGTGGTTGATTGATGACCAGTTGAGGTTGCTGGGCAGGAACTACCTCAGAGTCAGATGATGAATGGCTAGATGTAGGCGAGGATAATGGGGAAGATGATAAGGGTTGAGTGGATGAGGATTATTCCCTATTTATGGTCCTTCTTGACCTAGTAGAGACTGGTAACTCTTGGAAATATTCCTCTCCTGGCACCAATTTGGTTCTTCCCCGAAATCTCTCAGGAGAAATTGCAGATAGAAAATGCTCCATCTTTTCTTATTCAGCCCTCCTTCTAGCACCAATCTGATGATGGTCTTTTCTGCACGACAACAACTCAGACATAATATTGGAATCCTATCTCTCTTGAAAAGTAAATCTCTATCAGCAAACCTCAAGAGATAACCCCAAGGTCTCTAATGTTAGTTCTTGACAATGCAAAAAAAAATGCAAAGACAATATGAAAATAATGGTAATCACAAGGGACCTTACGAAACAACTACTAGAGGTTTCAAACTCACCAAACTCTGTAATATTTAGATGCTTTTAATCCTAAAACTAACCCAGATTCAAAAGAAACAACAAAAGATAAGGGTTCAAAGAGAGATTCTATCCTAAACTAACTCCTAAGATCAATCACAATATTGGTGACTATAGCAAATAGACAAATCCTCGATGAAACCAATCTCTTCTAGATCAAGGACCAACCTGCAACTACACATAAATGTTGCAGTCTTCAAAGGAAATCGAGAGATTTTTAGACTATGAATATTCACCCACATGCACAACTACTATTGTAATGTAAAAAAACATTCACAATTGAACTTAGCATAAAATGAGGCCCAAACTAACTTTACACAACAACTTGCAATCAATAAAATTACTAAAAGTATGCACTAGAGATTGATCAACTATTCATTGTATACTGAAAGAAGTATTGTAACAGTGAGTGCATGAAAATTCAAGTCTGCTATTGTGAGCTAACTATCAAAAAGTGAAGACTGTGAGCTTTGTTTGTAATTTATTAACTATAATACAAAGTATCTTCTCTTGGTGTGGTGGGTTTTTCCCGAAAGGGTTTTCCCACGTAAATCTGGTGTTATATGTGATTGATTATTTCTTTTATCCTTTAGACTCTGTATGTGTTCATCTCAATTTTTTTACGAAGCTTTAAAACTGGTCTTTGCACTTCTCCTCTATTGTATTAGCGTTAGGAAAGCGATTCCGCACCTCTGTTTTCCTTTCAAGTGGTATCGAAGCTTGGCCACTTGTGTTATCCTTGTTAGTAAGGCTGGTTTTTTGTGCTAATACTGTTCCAGTGGGAGTCTTGTAAAGTTAGAACCTAGTTTTGTTTGAGATGGCGAGTACATCAGGTAGAGTAGAGATTGAAAAATTCAATGGTGGCAACTTTGAGTTATGGAAACTCAAAATGGAAGATTTGCTTGTGGATAGAGACCTCTGGGTTGCTGTTTCTAGAACTATGCTATAAAGTTTGAAGCAAGAAGATTGGGACCTTACAAATAGAAAAGCGAGAGGTCTGGCCAATTCTATACTCTTGAACATCCATGAGGAGAAGTCTACAACTTCATTATGGAAGAAGCTTGGTGATATTTATCAGGGAAAGTCTCTAGTAAATAATTTATTCCTGAGGAAGAAGTTGTACTCCTTGAAGATGGAAGAAGGTGCATCTATTGCAGACCATCTGAACTCATTTAATATGAGTGTTTCTCAATTGACATTTGTGGGTGTAAAGATTGAGGAGGAGGATCGTTGCATGCTCCTGTTATGTTCGTTACCTGACACTTGGAATCATATTGTAATGGCTATTAGAAGTACAACCACTACTTTCAAGATGGAACACATTGTTGCCTCACTGTTGTCTGAAGAGATGCGGAGGAATTCTAAAGAGATGGACAAAGAGGCCCTTGTTGTTCGAGGTAGATCAAAGGAGAAAGGAAAGAAGAAGGACAAGAAGTCCAAATCAAAATCTGTAGGGAGATCAAAGTCTTCTGGTAAAAAGTTCAAGGTGAAATGCTAGAATTGTGGGCAGCTTGGTCATATCCGAAAGGATTGTAAGGAGGAGAAGAAGAAGAAGAGTAATGCTTCAGATAATGAATCTTTTCATAGTGATGCAGATGCCTTCATTGCAACCTTGGCAACTTAGGCATCAAATGATGTATGACTGGTTGACTCAGGTGCATCCTTTCACATGGCGTCTCATAAAGAATGGTTCATTAAGTATGAGAAGTATGATGGTGGAAAGGTGTACCTGGAGAGTGATTCAACATTAGAGATTGTTGGTCGTGAAAGAGTCAAAATATAGTTCCATGACGAAAGAATCAAAGGGATTGGTGGTGTACTGCATATACCAGGTTTGGCTCGTAACTTACTTTTTGTTAGTAAGCTAAATGATGCTAGTGTAGAATTTTATTTCTTGAGTAAAGGATGTAATATGGCTAGAGTTGCAATGGTGTTGGCTAAGGGTGTACATAATGGCACTTTGTACAAGTTGTATGCACTTCCTGTTCAATGCAACAATGCCTTTGTAAAGTCAAGAAAAGTTGTTCCTATAGAGGAAGATGAAGATGCTTCTCTAGTTGCAAATGCCTTGGAGGTGAAAATCCCAACAAAGAAGACCATGTTGTGGCATTATAGACTAGATCACATAGGTGAGAAAGGTTTAAAAACCTTGAAAAATAAAAATCTTGTTGAAGGGCTTGATAATTGTAACCTTGAGTTTAATTTTTGCGAACACTGTATTTATGGAAAACAACACCGTATTTCATTTAATTTGAGTCCTCATAAATCTTCCAGTGTATTGGATTATGTCCATTCTGATGTGTTTGGTCTAGTGAATGTTCCTTCATTATTGAAGTCTAGATATTATGTTTCATTTATTGATGACTATTTGAGAAGGGCATTTATATACTTTGATAGAGAATCAGATTGGAAAGAAAATCAAATGCTTGAGGAAGGATAATGGTGGTGAGTTTTGTTTTGCAAAATTCAAAAGGTACTACATAGACCATGGGATTAAAAGGCATAAAACTACACCTTATACTCCACAGCAGAATGGAGTTGCTGAAAGGTTGAACAAAATGTTAATAGAAAGAGCGAAAAGTATGTTGACAGTGCTAGTTTGGAGTAGAAGTTCTGGGTTGAGGCTGTGGCTACAAAATGTTACCTGGTAAATCGTTCACCTTGTTCTAATCTTGCTGAGATGACACTTTTGGAAGTGTGGTCTGGTAAGAATCCCTCTCTAAGAAATATTCGTGTGTTTGGCTGTGAGACATATGTATATGTGCCCAATGAGAAAAGATCAAAGTTGGAGAACAAGGATGTTAAATGTGTCATCATCGGCTACGACGTTGGTGTGAAGGGATACAAGCTTCAAAATCCTAATACTGAGAAGGTTTTGTATATTAGAAGTGTAATATTTTGTGAGCTGAAACCTTCAATAGCTGATCCACAGTTAGAGATAGATAAAAGAGAAAAGAAGAATGATGTAGTTTAGATTCCTCAGACTCCAGAAAAAGAGGAACTACATGGTGTACCTGAAATTGAGGAGAGTTCAAGCAACTCTGAGAGTTTTGAAGATGAAGAACCACAACCTCAGCCAATAAGAAGGTCTACACATGAAAAATGACAACCTGATAGGTGTTGTTTCTCTATTTTAGATTTGAACTATGCTTATGCTTTGATTACTAGCACTGATGATCCTAGGACTTTAAAATAAGCTATTAGCATGTTTGATTCAAATTCCTGGTTGGAAGCCATGAATGAAGAAATGTAATCATTAAAGAAAAATGAAACCTAGGATTTGGTACCTTTTCCTGAAGGGCGAAATCCTGTTGGCTGTAAATGGGTATTCAAGAAGAAGACTGGTCTTTATGGCAGTGTAGAAAAGTATAAGGCAAGGTTGGTTTCAAAAGGTTTTTCCCAGATAGAGGAAATTGATTACGGAATTTTTTTTTCCCTTGTAGCAAATCTAACATCTATCAGATTTTTGTTGTCATTAGCAGTAGCATATGACTTAGAGATTGAGCAGATGGATGTGAAGACAACATTTCTCCATGGAGAGCTGGAAGAAGAAATTTATATGTCCCAGCCTGAGCATTTCATTGATAAATGTAAACAAAGTCTAGTTTGTAAATTAAAGAAATCTCTGTATGGTTTGGAGCAGTCTCTTGGAATGTGGTACCAAAAATTTGACACTTTTGTGTTGTCTATGGGATTTGTGAGATCAAAATCTGATCATTGTGTTTATTATAAATATGAAAATGATCGTGTTCTTATTATTACCCTGTACGTGGATGATATGTTGTTCATAGGAAATAGTAAGTCTATGATTTCTGATCTTAAATCTTAGTTGTCTGCAAAGTTCGAAATGAAAGATCTTGGTGCAGCAAGGTATACTCTTGGGATGGAGATAACCAGGGACAAAACGAGCACAAAGCTCTGGGTAAGTCAGAGTAAGTATGTCAATACAGTTCTGGAGAGATTTGGTATGGATGATTGCAAGCAGTTAGTTGTTCTAGTTATGCAGGGAAGAAGCTATATGTTGAAGATTGTCCAAAATTTTCTACTAAGATGGAGGACATGACTAGGGTGCCTTATGCAAGTGTTGTTGGCAGTCTAATGTATGTAATGGTCTGTACAAGACCAGACATTGCCCAAGCAGTGGGAGTTCTCAGCCGTTTTATTAAAAATCCAAGAAGATCACATTGGGATGATGTGAAGAGAGTGTTCAAATATTTAAAGGGGACTTCAAAATATGTTATGTGTTACCATGGAAGTTCGGTTGCATCACATAGAACACTCAACATTCATGGATATGTAGATTCTAATTGGGCAAGGGACATTGACAATAGAAGATCCACCAGTGGATACACTTTCATGTTAAATGGTGGTGTAGTTAGTTGGATGAGCAAGAGACAGGTTGTAGTTGTTTTATCCACTACAGAGGCTGAATACATGGAAACAACACATGCCTGCAAAGAAGCAGTTTGGCTAAGTCGTTTGTGTTCTGATGTTGGTTTTAATGTAGGGCAGATCTGTTGTGACAGTGTGCCATCTGTTTGGCAAAGAACCCGACTTTCCATGCCAAGACAAAGCGCATTGATGTGCAATATCACTTTGTGAGGGACATGGTGGAAGATGGAAAGATCTGTTTAGAAAAGGTTGACATGTTGAAGAATTTTGTAGATGCGTTAACAAAGCCAGTGAGCACAATGAAGTTTAGATGGTGCAAAGATTCAATGGGCCTTGGGGCCTATGATCGTTAGTAATTTTTTCAAAGTCTAGAGGAAGCCAGGAAGTCTTTTTCAAGTGGGAGCTTGTTAGGAACAGGTACCTCAACTTCTGGCTTGAACCTCTAAAATGACTTGGCAAAATTATCAGCCTTTACCTCTCTATTGTTGAGATATTTTTTAGAGGCACGGTCTGACGGTTTATCGCCTTATCGTGGGCCTTTGTCGGTCTGTCCACGATTGGGATGTGTTACCGCCATACTGCGGGGTCTCCATCTTAGGTTGGCGGTAGCGCGGTTGATGGGTGCAGTCAGTGTGAAAGTCTACCTCCATACCGCAGAGGGTGCTCGTTGATGGCGCGGTGGTCACGGTGAACAATGATAGTTAAGAAAAGTTCTCTTACTATCACATCGCGATGGCCTCTTGGGCATGTCACGGTGGCGTGGTAAGCCTTGGCAATTAGAGATAACGGTTACCTCCTTACCGTGGAGGTCTTGTGGTCGGGGCGCGGTAGCATGATGGAGCTCAACGGTCAGCACAAGCGGTTACAGCCATACCGCGAGAGGCTTTTCTCAGCCTTGTGGTTGGGCAGTGGCACCACCATACCTCAGAAGTTTGATCCGAGCTCGGTGATGACGCAGTGCTAAGAGACAGGCTGGTATACAAGTCACTACCTCGGTACCGTGAGGGTGTTAGAAGGGACATGCAGTTGGGCGATGGCACCTCCATACCACGGTGGCTTCTTTGGCTCGGTGAGGTAGCGCAGTATGGGGTGTTTGATGTTTGTGTTGACTGGTCTGACCTGACTAGAAGTGACAAAAAAATAAAGAGGCAACACGTGGCAAGAAATATACATTTGATTGGTCAAAGTCTGGAGCGGTGAAAGTAGTAAATGCAAGATGTTTTTCGGCTGATGACAAAATCCGATTAAGGCAAGGAGAGTTAATGCTTGGGCGGCCTGATGCGTTGATTGTAGAGCAGATCAGTTAGAAGATCGAATTGCTTGATTGGGTGAATGATGCTTTATTAAGGCTTGCGATTGGTTGGTATGATAAAATGTGATGTAAGACCTGTATAGTTGATTACATTGATATAAGTCAATGAAGGTTGATGGCGAAGTAAGATATAGAGTGACATAATAGAGAGTTGTATTCATTGTCTACTGAAAGAAGTATTGTAATAGTGAGTGCATGAAAACTCAAGTCTGTTGCTATGAGCTAACTATCAAAAAGTGAAGACTATGAGCTTTGTTTGTAATTTATTTTACTGTAATACAAAGTGTCTTCTCTTGGTGTGGTGGGTTTTTTCCCGAAATGGTTTTCCCATGTAAATCTAGTGTTATTTGTGATTGCTTATTTTTGTTATCCTTTTTACTCTGTATGTGTTCATCTCAGTTGTTTTAAGAAGCTTTAAAATTGGTCTTTGCACTTCTCCTCTATTGTATTAGCGTTAGGAAAGTGATTTTGCACCTTTGTTTTCCTTTCACATGACACTTGTAGGAGGTTCCCTATCTAATGGTGTCACCATTAATGGAAAAATAATAATTTTGGGATAAGTGGTGGATGGTTTTTACCATCCGTTATTCAACAACAATGATTTACCACATTAATTTTTGAGGAAACTCTATTGCAAGTTTTTTCTCATTGAGATCCCTAACTACTTTGAAATGCAAGAGTTCTATGGTAGAGGTAGAGGCTCTACATAAGATAGAGTGGGGGCATAATGTGCCCCAAACTAGTCACAAAGACCCCTTGCTAGGCTAGAAATTGATCATGTCATGATCCCTTCCATTGTGAAGGAGAGTGTTGAGGTTGAAACCCTATAGTCCATTAGTTCACTCACTCAGACCCTTTTCCAACATACTGGGCCTCAAGCACAAGGTGATGAGGGTGAGTCTTTTGGATCTTGACGTTCACCTCACATATGCCAAAATTGTGGGTCTCTTTATGATTACTGTATGAGAAAAATTGGGGTGCATATGGCTAACAGTGAGACACATCAATATTGGATCAAATAATGCTCAAAGATTAGATGCTAGATGATATATTTGGCATCAATAGACAAATAAAATTGAACAAGGTTAAAATAATTTTATTATATTTCATTTTCTAAGGAATTCATTATTACTAAAGTTATAGAGAAAAAATGATGACAAATGATTCTCCTTGATATATTCACAAAACCATTCAAAATCACCATTACCTTTACCTTTCAATTTTCAAATAAGATGGATTAACCTATTTTTTTATGTAGACAAGTGCAAATGGATTCATAGGGGTAGTTATAGAGAAGAGACTAAAATCTATTTTTAAGACCACCAATTGAGCATAGGTATAGGGTTAATACAACTATCCCATTGATATTTATCTCAAATTAGTGTTTGAATTAGGAGGAATAAAAAGACATCATAAGGGGGATGACAATCATTGATAAGGATCCATTTCTTAGGAGGTTTAGAGGGTACTATCATTCAAGTAGTCTATTAGCAAGTTTTCCACTTGTGGAGACCCTTCATAATAACATGATGGCTAAAGAATGAGTAAAAGAAAAAATAAAGTTGAGAAGGGTATTGAACTCTTGAAATAGACAATGGCAATGAAGATAAATGATGACATTGGATGCACAAAGGTCCTTATAGATGATAGCTCAAACAATGAGAAAGTTTATAAATTTAGGTTTTGAATATTAAGTATAAGGATAATTGTAATAAGATAGATAGATGGAAGAAAAATAGACAAATATTTAATGTAAAGGGTTTTATAAATACTCCAGTGTTCTAAAAAAGACTATATCTATTCATTTCAAACACAAAACTAAATAACAATGAAAATTTAGTTAATAAATTTAATAGGAGCAAACTCTTAGAACATAATTTATTAATAAAAATAAATTAAAAAGCTATTAAATAAATAATGTTTGAAATATGAAAAAAATCTCTAAGATACATTTATATATGATTTGGATAATAAATAGGTGAGAGTAAATTTTAATATATATTTTATTTATTATGTTTGAAATATAAAGTGTTGTATATACAAACTATAAATATAAATATAGTTTCAAATATTATTTATTTAATAGTTTTTAACTTCAGTTTACAATTGTTATATATATATATATATATATATATATATATATATAATTTTACTTAAACTAAAACTATTTTATTTACTTAAGAATTATTTTACTTAAATATAATAAATAGAAGATTATATATTTTTTCAATTGTATTTTTATTAGTAAATTATGTTCTAGGACTTTGTATTAGTTTTCAATAATATACAAACTATATTTTTAGAAAAAACTAAACACATTTATTACATATGTATAATATGTTTTTTGTCTAATTATTTCACAAATTAAAAATATCATTTAATAAATTAAGATATTTAATTAAAAATACTTCTTATTTTATTCAATAAAATAAACAAATTCTACAATTACAATATTTTGAAAGTAAATACTAGTTACTAAATAACACTTCTTATAATTTGATAATATTGATATGTCATTCATATAAACTCAAATAAAATATTTATAATTTCTTTATTTAACCTTAATTAAAAATAACAACTATTCTATATATGTATATATGATATATTAAAATATGTGTTAGTCCCATATTACGATGCATCAAATTTAATCTTGATTTCACACTCCAAATACAACAACTTCTACACATTTTGGTAATAGGATGTATAATAAGTATAAGAAGTGCATATTGATTCATAAGTGTAAATGTTTGAAATAATTATTTTGAGATGTATTATAAAAAAAAATATGATCTAATTTTTTTATCTAATAATTTAGAAGATAAATGATAACTTTATATTTTTCACTAAATAATATGCTTCTTGTATTTAACAATTAAAATTTTAATTAATTTGATATAACAAATAATAATTATGAATTGTGAAAAAATATTATTCTAAATATTGATTAATTAAACAAAATTAATTATAATTTAATATCTACCTAAAAATATATACTAATAAAATTCTTAAAAAAATTAGATAACATTTTTTTTTTTTAATAGATTAGATGATATCTTTAGTTTTTTATTAGTTTAGTCTAGAGATTTACAATTTAACTCTTTTACAAGGCAGACTTCTCATAATCTTTTGAACAAAATGCAATAGATCTTCATCCACACCCCTAACAAATCTACCTGAAGCAACAATTAAAACCATGTGAACTGACCCCAACCCCAAAAATCAGAGAAGATCTGTCATTAATAAAATTTTCTCTCTAACTATTTCCTTAAAAAGCAGCATATCAAATTGGCTTAGACTGAACATATAAGAGAAATTTAGATTGAATGCTTTAGATAACATTTACCATCAACACTGTTTAGATTACAGATGCAAGGTCACTTGCTATTCAGATATTTCTTTTACTGTATTAGCAAGAATGATCGAAACTAACCAAGGGCTTCGCTTGCACCATCTTCTTTTCTTCTTGGCTCTTCAAACGAACTGTATGTGGCAGTCAAATATCTGCATCATATCCAACATGAGCATTGGACAACTGCACTGGTAGGAGAAAACGCCGTAAAATCTCGACAATGCATCTGTTACATAGTGGACATGAGCCTCTGCTAATACAAAGCTCACCAGTACATAATCTGCAGAAACTGTGGTCGCATGGATGTTAACATAGCATAAACACAAACAAATATGACCTAAAATTTGAGAATCCTGATTATGATCTGCATGGCAGAAATGTATACCTGAGCAAATTTGCTGATTTAAGGTCTTCTAATATGCAATTAGCACATCGTGTCTTGCAAGCTTTGGTAGTAATATGTCTGCCCTCCTTAAGGAACTCTGAAATATCAAAGCAGGGTATATCAGGTCTTAAGAACATTTTCATATGATACAAGGAACTGTTTATAACTAGTTATAAAGAACCATAAAGTATGATAAATCTTTTAAGAAATATGGAAGGAAGAGGGAAAAATGTATTTGGATCGACACTCAAAATGAGCATTTGGATGAATACTGATAAGTTTTAAAAATAGTAGATATAAAACATCTTCTTAGTAGGCAAGCTCACCTCCAATAACCATCCCAGCTCCTTTATTTGTGTTTTTACTTTCAGCAGTTCTGTTTGTACCTAAGATTATAAAGAAGACCAAATTAGTTAAAAAGATAAAATTAGAACTTCTTTAAAAAGCATAGAAGGAAGGGAGAAAAAATTACAGTATGTGGATGAATATTCATAAAATAATAAAACAAGCCCTCCATGTAATTTTTGTATGACCGGACACAAAACAAGAGAAATAAATGGATCTTCGATTGGGCTATTAAAAACAGGCAAAACCTCTTCAATCGGACTGAAACCAAAGCTGTCGAAACTATGCAATCCTCTAGCAGAAACTCTCTTAGATGTCTTTTCTGTAGAAACAGGAGTTGTAAACATATCTTCAATTGGGCTATTTAGAACAAGGAAAGCCTCTTCAATTGGACTGTACTTGGAGCCATCAAAGCTATCAAATCCTTTAGCATTAACTCTCTGAGATTTCTCTGGTGTAGAAACAGGAGTAATCTCTGGCAAATGTCCATGAGTTAGCAAATTCAAATCTAGTAGTTCTTGTTTATTTAATCCAGAGCTGAGAAAGTTACTCTCAAAATCATCATCTGCATTTACTGAATCACTCAGTACACTTGGATTAGAACAAGAATCTACGGAATATGCATCTGCAATAGGGCTATTGAGGATTAGAGAAGCCTCTTCAATTGGGCTGAACCTGGATCCATCAAAACTATAAAATCCTCCAGCAACAGGGCTTTCAGATTTCTTTGGTGTAGAAAGAGGTGTCATAGTCAATTTGTGTGGCTGAAGTCCATCAGGGAGCAAATTCAAATCTAGCAATTCTTGCTCACTTATTTTAGAATTGAGAAGATTATACTCCATACTGTCATATACAACAGATGAATCACTCAGAAAACTTGGATTAGAATAACAGTTTACTCTGTTGATCACCTTGATTGGCCTCTTGGTCAACTTGGCAGAAACTGATGCTGCATTCAACTGTGAAGTATTTATAATTGGATGTTTAGAGGCCTTATCCCTAAGGGATTTTGAATTCTTTGTTGAACAAGGACGCCTAACTTTAGAAGCTTCAGGATTGACTTCTCCAGCCAATATTGCCCTTTTCTGTTTATTTAGACTTGACAAGCCTTCTTTATGGCATTGCAACTTGTTGTCTCTAATGGAAACCGAGTTATCATCCAAAAGTTTTAACACTTCTCTTCTTTGATATTGGGACTTCGTTCCTTTGGCCCTAACTGTTACAGGGGGGCTATTATCTGGCATAACACATTTTCCATCATTCCCTTTGGTACTTATAAACCCATCTATCTTCTTTAGCTTCCTTACTGATTCCACTACGTTAGAATATCCACAAGAAGACATTATAGAGCTGAAATATCCACTTGGCAAAGAGTGCCAAAATTGTTATATCTTCACCCACAATGGTGCAAACTCCCTGCGATTTAATGAGACAGTAGATCTATCTATCAAAATCAAATTGACTATAAATTGCAATGACAATTTCATCATCACTACATCTTCCACATGCAATTTATCTTTCATATAAAACATGCAGATTACAAACAACTGTTCTAAATAAAGAAATCCCCATGGGACAAAATCCAACATGCAACATGCAATCTAATCTATGCATGATATTCAGCGGCCGTAGAACATTCACTAACTGAATGTTTAATTGAATCTCAAGCATCAGTTATCAACAGGTTTATACTCGGCAGACAACAATTAATACATTTTTACCTTTTGACTGCAAAAATACAACCTAATGATGATTTTGAGAAAAAAAGTGAACAGCAGCAATTACAGTAAAATACAAAGAGCATAAACATTCAATTACTGCCAAAACAGAGTTTTATTCCTTGCCCGGCCATTCTAATGGAGAATTTCAGATTAAACAGTAAACACCAGACATTCAATTACCGTCAAAACAGAATTCTACTTTTTATAAACCCAGCCATTATAAAATAAATTTTAAGAAAAATAGTCAATGCCAGCAATTTAGTACCTGGAAAATAATCAATTGCCGTCAAAAAATGGTTACGTTCCTTATAAGCGTAGCACACAGGCAATGATCTTGTATTATTTTCTCAGCTGCACAAAATTCAAGAAATTTGCAGTAAAATAGCTCTATGTTGTCTGTTCCCTTGAAGTTTGAACAATCCCCAAACAAAAAAACTCTTACTACCCTGAGAGCCCTATTTTACAAATATCATCTGCAGATGTCTCGGAGCTGTCATCTATCGCGCCTTTTAAAATTCTGAAATTTTGCTGTAATTTTGGCGAATTTGAAGCTCTCGTAGCGCCAATCATGGTTACCAAATATGACCAACTCAAAAATCATGCATTTAAATGTCTTAATTGGCAACTCTGCAGATTTTTCCCGTTGGAAAAAATAAAGAAACATCTTTAATTTAGACATAAAAAGCAAACAGTCTTTTTAAGTTGATCTCCAGGAATTTCTTTATTGGGCTTTTCATGAGCAATCTTGAGGGGTGTGTATGGGGATAAATGTGAAGAGATTGAGTAATTAAAGCTTGGGAAGGTTTCCAATGTTAGGGACTAGATTGGTGAGACTTTACTAAAATGATAAGATGATGAGAAAAAAATTGGAATGTGTGGAGAAAATTGAAGGTTTTGATTTTTGTAAGCAAAGAAATAAAAAAACAAGAAAAATAAATGAACTCGAAAGCATAAACAAAATTAAATTCTATTCTTATTTGACAATCTCAAATGCAAACCTCAAATAAAATTTGATTCATTTGCTTTGATGTGGGTGCAACTCAGCATAACATTTTACTTAAATGAGGATGGATTTCAACAAAGTTAATTTGCATAAATGTGATAGAATCAAAATGATGAAGAAATGATCCTATGTATAGACTTACCAATGAAAAATATTTAGAGATGAGGATGAGATCAAACACGTGAGTTAACTAAAGTGGTTGTGGAGCCAACTCAATTGTTAAAAGAAAAATTCGAATTGCTGAAAGGATAATAATGAATTATTTAATTCAATTGATGGATAATTGTGAAGAATAGGTTTCCATTCGAAGATTGGGTTGACTGATGGACGGCGAATAAGTTTTAAGTGAAGATTGAGCTAATTGAGGAGTGAAGATTGAGATTCTAAAATGGAGTTAGTTGATCAAAGGAGTTGACTGAAGAAACAAAAATATAAATATAAATTATAATTGAAAATAGATAATTAGATCTCATTTAATTAAATGGATTAATGGATATTATTAATTAATAAATAAAAATTAAGATAAATAATTAATGATGGTAAATTAATGATTAATGAATACTATGGTAAACTAATGTGGTGAGTGATTAATAAATAATATGCTGATAATTAGCATTAGGTGAATAATTTTAATGTCTATAATTCCTAGAAAGAGAGAAAGAAAATTTGTTTGAAATTAATTTGTAGATAGAAGAATTGGAAGTCCTCCTTTAATGCCTATGTGATTATTGAGTGTTCTCCAAGTAATTCACAATTGAATGATTTATTTAGAGCATGGATGGAGGAAAATTGGGGAGAGGGCTATTTGGTATGGTTTTTTCCTCAAGAAGCTTTGTTGTCAAGTTTGAATATGCAACAAAAAGATATGAAGTATTGAATATAGAGGAGTGAAAATTTAGGGAATTATGTTGGAAAATGTGCCTCAAATTACTGGCTTGATATCCTATTTGCAGCGTTGTGTGTTTATTCCTTAATTGGCCTAACTATTCATAGTCTCCTCGATGGACTAATAACACTTCTTGCTTTGGCATTATGTATTCTATCAACAAGAGTTGATCACTTCAGCGAGAGTCTTCTTAGCATCTTCTCAGTACTCCGATGAGAGTGTATCGGGGTGACATTGTGATGTCGCCGATACATTGAGTCTCATCTCCTTGACATGTTGATGGGAGGCTGGGGGTCTCTTATCGGTGGGACTTTGTAATTTCATTGAGACTTTGAAGTCAGTCTCTTTGATGATCTGATGACTATTGTGTGAGTCCCCGTGAACCCTCGGTGTCCATGGTAGGATCCAGACAGTTCCTTGCGAGGAGGCGGTAATTGGTGTGAACGATAGTGACATGGCAATCAGGACCACATGGAGTAGTATGATCCTCATCGAAGTGAAATCCTTATATCGGTGGGAGATGATGTATTGTCAATATATATATTTTGATCAGCAATTACGATTAGAATGATCCAATGGCACCCACTATCTCACACTTCTTATGGTGGGTCTTAAGTGACTTCCGCAGGAGAACAAGGATTGGATAAGCAATGTCTGATTTGGGAAATAGTGTGGATGTCGATATGACTTTCAAGGTTCAGAGAGAGTTTGAATAAATTCTCATCAACAACTCGAGAGGTGTTGACAGGTAGATAGTTTATGTATAGTTGCATATGGAATTTGAATCGAACAGTTCCTTGGTGGTTTTGGAATGTAGAACAAATGTTGTATCAACATTGTACGTTCTGTAATGTTGAGTTATGTTATTTGAATTGAACTAAAGCAAGGTTGATCAAGGAAATGTAATGTTGTTGAAGTAGAAATAGTGAATTTACATCTGGAAGCATAGTCTATAACTTTGTATGTAATTGTTATTTATTGTAATACAAAGAGATTTTGTTTGGTGTGTGGGTTTTTCTCCTATAAGGGTTTTCCCACATAAATATGGTGTTCATTATGTGATTGTGTTAAATTTGTCTACTCTATTATTCTGTTAATGTGCATCTTAATGAACTTGAAATTGAATGACATATCTACATTTCCCTTTTAAGAATTGACGTTTAGAAGGTGTTTATGCACTCAACTTTCCTTACAAGTGGTATTACAGTTTGGCCAGTTGTGTTATCCTTGTGGGTAGGACAGGTTTTTTGTGCTAATTCTACAATGAGAGTCTTGCAGGGGAAACTGGTAGTCTAGATTGCAGATTGAGATGGCAAGCACATCAAGAAGAGCAGAAATTGAAAAGTTCAATGGTGGCAGTTTTGAGTCGTGGAAACTCAAAATGGAAGACCTATTGGTGGATATAGATCTTTGGATTATTGTGTTTGGAACTAAACCATCAGACATGAAACAATAAGATTGGGACCTCGTAGATAGAAAAAGCTAGAGGGTTGATAAGACTCTGTTTGGCAGACTCTATTCTCCTGAACGTCCATGAGGAGAAGACTGCATCTTCATTATGGAAGAAACTTGGTAATATTTATCAGGGAAAGTCTTTAGTAAATAATTTATTCTTGAGAAATAATTTGCTTAGTTGGTGTTTGTAGGTGTAAAGATTGATGTCGAGGATCATTGTATGCTTTTGTTGTGTTGCTTTCCTAACATGTGGGATCATTTGGTGTAAGAGAGGGGGACCAACCATGTCAAGGCTCCAGGTCATGGAGATCCGAGAGCAGCAGGTTGTCCTAAATTACCTCACTCTAAAGGGGTGTTTCAGATAGAGGTCAAAAATGATGAGGACTATAAAGTGCTTCTATCACTCTTCAAACCTGAAATCCAAGTTTAGGCTTGGCGAGCTGGTTTTCAGAGTCAATATTGTGCCTCAGACAACTCTCTATCCAAGGATGGCAATATAATTCTAGGATGACAGTGTAATGCATTGGCATCAGTATGGCCAGAAGATAGGAAGTACAATATAAACTATACCTAAAAATGAACTAACATCCTAGCTAGTTATTCTTAAACGAAGAAAATAGTATGATAAGATATGAAAAGTACAAACGAAGATGCTAAAGTAGATAGATAAAAGCTAGGGTGACAAAGATGATCTCACTAATGCGCCAGTTCACCAGCTAGCTCTGAATGCACGTTCACCTACACATAAGAGAGAGGGGAAAATGTTGGAGTTGTATAGGGGTCTTCCTTAGTCACACCCCGTTTTGGGGTTTCCACCTCCACAGACAACCAAAAAGCAACGTAGTAGAAATATGCAATAAAATAAAGAAGAGAGAATACAAACACTACAAAACAATATAATGCAACTCAACCAAATCACAAAGGAGAGGAGTGAATCGTTACCACCTTCACCCAAAAGCTCACTAGCCAATGGAGGAGAATGTGGACTTGGCAAGGTCACCACAACCTCAACTATGATGAAGCAAGGTCTCACAAGACTCCAAGCCCACGTTGTTGTGGCTTGCTTCACACTTGTTATGTGGAGTTGATGGAGTGTTACTTCTGCAATGGAGTGTTGAAGTGCTGCTTGAGAGTGAAGTGAATGCTAGAAATGCTAATAGATGGCTTGAGAATGTGTGTAGAGAGCTTGAAGAGATGAAAATGAAGTGAGAATGGATTAATTAAAAGGAAGAATGAGGAAGAATAAGGAATTTTTGGGTCAGTTGGTCGAAGAGGGATGTTACAATTTGTTCCCAATCAGGAGTGTAACACCTCTACCAACTTCAAATGCAGGAATCCATCAAGGACAACAACCTGTTGTATAGACATCTGCGCACTGCATGCACATCCTCTAAAAATATTCTCCCATCGACACAACAAACATCTATGCCAAATGGAAGGAAGGTAGTTGGGTGATGTGGAATTTTGTCTTTGAATTTCATTTTCTAAGGTGAGGGTGTGCGAAAGGAGAAGTTGCGTAAGGGGTGCAAATTTTCTCCTATACATTTGGTGATGGCTATTGGAAGTACAAAAACCACTTTCAAAATGGAAGACGTGGTTACTTCATTATTGACACAAGAAAGGTGAAGGAAACCTTCTAAGATGGCCAAGGAGGCTCTTGCTATTCGAGGTAGGTCAAAGGAGAGAAGCAAGAAGAAAGACAAGAAGTCTAAATCCAAGTCTGAAGGGAGATCAAAGTCTTCAAGCAAGAAGTCCAAGGTGAAATGCTAGAATTATGGGCAGACTGAACATATCTGGAAGGATTGGAAAAAGGAGAAAAAGAAGAAGAACAACAACAAATCTTCAAATAACGATTCTTCTCAGAGAAAAATAGATGCCTTCATTTTTTCCTTGGCAACCCAAGCATCAAATGATGTTTGGTTGATTGAATCAAGTGCATCTTTTCACAGGGCATCTAACAAAGATTGGTTCTCGAATTACGAAAAGCATGCTGGTGGAAAGGTGTATATGGAAAGTGACTCATCTCTTGAAATTGTTGGCCGTGGAAGAGTCAAAATTCAATTTCCTGATGGAAGAATCAAAGGAATTGATGACGCAATGCACATACCAGGTCTAGCTTGTAATTTTCTTTCTATTAGTAAGCTAAATGATGTTGGTGTGCAAGTTTCATTCTTGAGTGGTGGTTGTAAAATGACTAGAGGCTCAATGGTGCTAGCCAAGGGTGCACACATTGGCATTCTGTACAAGTTGGATGCACGTGTTGTTCATTGTAACAATGTCTCTACAAAGTTAGACAAAGTTTCTCGTGTAGGGAAGGAGAACATTGTTCCTCTGGGTGAAAACTCTATAGAGTTGAAAATCCCAGTAGAGAAAACCATGTTGTGGCATTATAAACTTTGTCACATAGGAGAAAAAGGTGTGAAAGCCTTGAAAAATAAAAACCTGGTTGAAGGGCTCGATGATTGTAACCTAGAGTTCAATTTTTACGAACATTACATTTATGGAAAGCAACACCATGTTTCTTTTTACTCTAGTCCTCATAAATCTTCTGGCATACTGGATTATG
This sequence comes from Sequoiadendron giganteum, assembly GCA_007115665.2. NCBI lineage: Eukaryota > Viridiplantae > Streptophyta > Pinopsida > Cupressales > Cupressaceae > Sequoiadendron > Sequoiadendron giganteum. The sequence goes on from CM021109.1 coordinate 624,443,205, forward strand.
TTCACTCTTATGTATTTGGTCCAGTTAATGTTCCTTTGTTATTGAAGTCTAAATATTATGTTTCAGTTATAAATGATTATTCGAGAATGGAATTTGTCTATTTTCTAAAAAGTAAATCAAAAGTGTTCAATCGGTTTAAGGAGTTTAAAAAATTGGTAGAAAATCAAAATGGAAAGAAAATTAAATGCATGAGGACAGATAATGGTAGTGAATTCTATTATGCAGATTTTGAAAGGTATTGCAAAGACCATGGGATTAAAAGGAAAAAAACTACACCTTACACTCCATAACAAAATGAAGTCGCTAGAAGGTTAAACAAGACATTGATAGAAATCGCAAGAAGTATGTTGAGTAGTGTTGGTTTAGAGAATGATTTTTGGGGTGAGGTAGTGGCTATAGCATATTACTTGATAAATTGATCTCCCTCTTTGATGCTCATGGACAAAACACCTATGGAAGCGTGGTCTAGTAAGAAGCCCTCTTTGAGACATATTCGAGTGTTTGGCTGTGAGGCATATGCATATGTGCCTAGTGAGAAAATATCTAAATTGGAGAACAAGGTTGTTAAATGTATCTTCATTGGCTATGGCATTGGTGTGAAAGGATACAAGCTTTGTAATCCTGTTACTAAGAAGGTAGTATACAAAAAAAGTGTAATCTTTCGTGAGCTGAAATCTTCTACAGTGGATATGTAGTCAGAGATGAAAGAGAAGGTAAAAGATGTGGTTGAAATTCCTCTAACTCTAGAAAAAGAGGAACTACAAATACCAAGTGTACCTAAATCTAAGGAGAGCTCAAGCAGTTATAAGAGTTTTGAACAAGAAGAAGAACCATAGCCTCAGTCTTAGCCTGTGAGGAGGTCTACAAATGAAATACGATAACTTGAAAGCTATGGATATTCCATGTTGGATTCGAGTTGTGCTTATGCTTTGATTACTAGCACTAATGAGCCTAGGATTGTGAAAGAGGCAATTAAAATTTCAAATTCAGATTCCTGGTTGGAGGCCATGAATGAAGAAATGACTTCATTGAAAAAGAATGAAACCTGGGAACTGGTACCTTTGCCTGAAGGTTGAAAGACTATTGGCTGTAAATGGGTATTTAAAAAGAAAATTGGTCTGGACGGTTGTGTGGAGAAGTATAAAGCTAGGTTGGTCATGAAAGGTTATTCCCAGATAGAGGGAATTGATTATGGAGAAATATTCTCTCATGTAGCTAAGTTGGCATTTATCATATTTCTATTGTCACTTGCAGTTGTGTATGACTTAGAGATTGATCAGATGGATGTGAAGACATCATTTCTTCATGGAGATTTGGAAGAAGAAATTTATATGTCCCAGTCGAAGCACTTTGTTAAAAGAGGTAAAGAAAATCTGGTCTATAAGTTATAAAGAAATCTCTATATGGTTTAAAACAATCACCTAGAATGTGGTACCAGAAGTTTGACATGTTTGTATTGTCATTGGGATTTGTAAGATCAACATCAGATCATTGTGTGTATTTTAAATCTGAAAATGGCCGTTTATTTATTATAGTATTGTATATGGATGATATGTTATTCCTTGGGAATAGTAAGGGTATTATTTCTAATTTAAAATCTCAGTTGTCAGCACAGTTTGAAATGAAGGATTTAGGTCCAACAAGGTTTATTTTACGGATGGAAATCAGAAGGGTTAGAGATGGTAGAAAACTTTGGCTCAATCAGAGTAAATATATCAATGTGTTCCTTGAGAGGTTTAACATGAAAAATTGCAAGCAGTTAGTTGTTTCAATGTTGCAGGGAACAAAACTCTCTATTTAGATTGTCTGAAATCTCCTACTAAGGTGGAGGACATGACCATAGTGCCTTATGAAAGTGTGGTTTGTAGTTTAATGTACGCGATGGTTTGTACTAGGCCAGACATTGCCCAAGCAGTGGGAGTACTTAGTCGGTTTATGGCTAATCTAGGGAGGCCGCATTGGGATGTTGTGAAAAGAGTTTTCAGGTATTTAAAAGGTACCTTCGAGTATGCTTTATGTTATTGTGGTAGCTCGGTTGGGTCACAAAGATCTATTAGCATTCATGGATATGTGGATTCTGATTGGGCAGGGGACATTGACAATAGGAAATCCACCAGTGGATATGTATTCACATTGTTTGGCGGTGCCATAAGTTGGATGAGTAAGCGGTAGGCTATAGTCACTTTGTCTACTACTGAGGAAGAGTACATGGTAGCAACTCATGCCTGCAAGGAAGCTGCTTGGATTAGACATTTATGTTTTGATATTGGGTTTAATGTGGGTAGATTAATATTTCTTGTGATAGTTAGAGTGCTATTTTTTTGGCAAAAAATCCAACTTTTCATGCCAAGATGAAACATATCGATTGATATACATTACTAGTCATTTCGTTCATGATATGGTGGAGAATGGAAAGGTTGGTATGGAAAAGGTGGATACTCTGAAGAATATTGTTGATGCATTGACAAAGTCTATGAGCACAGACAAGTTCAAGTGGTGTGCCAATTTAATGGGCCTTGGGGCATATGATATTTAGTAACTTTGAGTCTTTTTTGAAGAAGTTGGTAAGTTCTTCGTCAAGTGGGAGCATATTGGAAAATGTGCCTCAAATTATTGGCTTGATATCCTATTTGTAGTGTTTTGTGTTTATTCCTTCATCGACCTTACTATTCATTTTCAGTGGGACCTTATTCATAAACTCCTCGATAGACCGATAACACTTCTTGCTTTGGTGTTATGTATTTTGTCTGTGGGAGTTAATCACTTTAGCGGGAGTCTTCTTAGCATCTCCTCAATACTCCAATGAGACTGTATTGTGGTGAAATTATGATGTCGTTGGGACATTGAGTCTCGTCTCCTAGACATGTCGATGGGAGGCTATGGGACTCTTATCGGTGGGACTTTGTAATTTTTTTGTGACTTTGAAGTTAGTCTCTTTGATGAGCCAATGACTGTTGTGTGAGTCCCCTTTAACCTGCAATGTCTATGCTAGGATCCAGGTAGTTCCTTGCGGGGAAGCGGTAATTAGTGTAAACGGTAGTGACATGGAAGTGGTATGATCCTAATTGAAGTGGCATCCTTATATTGATGGGAGACTTATTGTCTCATCGATGTGGCGATATATAGATTTTGATCGACGATTTTCAATTGGAATGATCCAACAACGCTCGCTATCCCGTGCCTCTTGTGGTGGGTCATGAGTGACTTTTGCGAGAGAACGAGAATTGGCTAAGCGATGTACGATTTGGCGAACAGTGTGGATGTTGATACGAATTTGAGGGTTTAGAGAGAGTTTGAATAAAGTATCATCGACAACTCGATGGGTATTGATAGTTAGACAATTTGTGTACAGTTGCATATGGAATTCAAATTGAATAGTTCCTTGGTGGTTTTGGAATGTAGAATGAATGTTGTATCAAAATTGTACATTTTGTAATGTTGAGTTGTGTTATTCAAATTGAACTAAAGTGAGGTTGATTAGGGAAATGTAATGTTGTTGAAGTAGAAATGGTGAATTTACATCTGGAAGCATAATCTGTAACTTTGTATGTAATTGTTATTTACTGTAATATAAAGAGATTTTTCTTGGTGTGTGGGTTTTTCTCCCATAAGGGTTTTCCCATGTAAATATGGTGTTCATTATGTGATTGTGTTAAATTTGTCTACTTTGTTATTTTGTTAATGTGCATCTTAATGAACTGTAACTTGAAATTGAATGACATATCTGCATTTCTCTTCTAAGAATTGGCATTTGGAAGGCTTTTCCGCACTCAACTTTCCTTACAAATGGCTCTAGAGCTATAATCCCTTGGATAAATTTTTTTTCAAGGGATTTTCAATATGAATGTCCATGATGCATGGATAAGATTATATGGCCTTCCATTAAAATTCTATGATATGTTGGAGAAGCCAAGATCTGAATGCAACAAATGAGCCTTCCACTACTCAAACAAAATAAGTGCAATAGGATGCCTATCATATAAAAAATGAGAGTAAAAATTTACAATGAGATTATTGTATATATAAGTAAGGTAGAGGCGGTAGGAAGGTGGAGTGGATGTTTGACTACACCTTGAAAGGTGCAACACATGTATGCTCAAATTACAAGTGTGTTAGCATTTGTAAAATGTGCATGAACTAGGTGTCTCAAGAGGTGAGTACATGTGTCTCAACCACATGAATTAAGATAAAAGCACAAAATCTATAAGTGGATACTTAACTATTTTGAATAGGAATCTCCTAGGTAGGCTAAAAGCTATCTAATTTGATAATCTTATTATTTACACTAACAACTCCCCTTAAGTACAAGTTAGGGAGTAATGTATGAAATGATGATGATGGGTCCCAACTACTAGGCCATGTTAGTTACCCATACATAAAAAATCTCATAAACAAAGTGTTTGTCTTTATTTTTGTCAACCCAAATTTCTTAGCGTTTTCTAGCTTATGTTAGCAGAGGATTCCAAAGGTTTTGAAACCACTTTCGGAGTCTGGCACGGTTTTCAAAACCCTTCCATTATTTGAGAAAGAGATTTTCTTTTCTCTAAAAATTAAGTATACTTTTTTTGCATGAGCTCTCTTTTCATTAGTTCCTTACCCATGTCAGTATCCAAAAAGGCCTCTCACAACATTTCTTAGTTTTGATAAAACTATTTTGTTTCAAAATATTCGAAGTGTTTATTTCTTGTGTGTCAGTCCATAAGCTCATATTCAAAACCTTTGTCGAAGCCTGATAAGGTTTTGATAACCATATCGGTGTTCGAAAAGGAACTCACAACCATGAGAGAACTTGAAAGTTGATTTGTAGCTTCATTATGAGGTTTCAAAACCACTTTCAAAGCTTGATAAGGTTTTTGAAACCATTGGAATCTCTCATCAGCTACATGGAGCCATTATTTTCAAATTTGGTAGTAGAAAGTGTCATTCAAAGGAAAGCTTTAATGCGCCAACAATTAATACATGCCAAATTAATTCCTATTTATGATGTGACAACATTTAATATAAGTGAATTTGTGAGATTAGATTACTACAAGACTCATTTTAATAGGTGTTTGAGGTAAAATTCATAGAGATGGAGAAGAAAATTTGTGGAGAATGCACAAAGAAGAATTGTGATCATAAAAAGCTCACTTTGCTCAAAGTTATAGTGAATCCTATAATTTCTCAGCTTATTATGTATCACAAGGTAATTTAAAAAGGTTTAATAAGATCAAAATTAAGGATATGGTATGATAATTGTCTGTTTAAATTCAAGGATTTTCAAGGTTATCATTGAAATATTTCTTGTTACAACAACAAAAATAGTACTCCCCACCTTTGAGGAATGGAACACAAGGGTAGGGTTCCTATTTCACACTTGCTATGTACTCAAGGACACCATAGAGATCTCAATCCAATGAATAAAAAAGGAAGATATTTGACAATAGGGTTGTCCTAGGGTATGATAAATGATTAAAGAGGCGTTCACCACCAAGCTAGGGCTTGGAAAAATGTATGAAATGCAAGATCTAATTATTGAACTCAATGATGCATAAAACTTCACTAAATGAACTATAAATGAAAGTAAATCATAACAACAAACTTGAAAAGTATAGAGGAGCACCTGGAAACCTGAGAGAGCTTGAATGGAGGTTTGAAATGTTGAATAACCTAAAATTTTGGCCTACTCGGACTCATATGCTAGTTTGGGCGTATCAGTCCCAGATCCGGGTTTTTGTGCAAGAACTAGTTATTGGAAAAAGGGTATCTAAAAATCTAAACTAGGACTCATACGCCAGGACTGGCGTATGAGTCCAGTTAGGGTTTTGTAAAACTTCAAGGTCTAAAACTGGTCTTCAATGTCTGCTCTTTTTGTTCTACTTTGTTTCCAGATATGAAACCCTGATTTCAGATTTGTAGATGACCTTTTAGTGAAGATTACAACCTTGCAAATGAGGAGACAATTCAAAAAAAATTATCCAAGCTTTTAACCTAATCTTCAATGATCCTTCATGCTCCAAGACACCTAGATCTACAATCACACATGTAAAGAGGAGAAAAACTTGTTGATTGTTACTGAAGAGGAGTTTGCCTTGGTCAAACCCCATTTAGGTAATTAAACCAAATGATGAAATAATGAAACAAGGACATGAAACATGAAACATGAACAATGATACCTTGAATGGTGCCTTGTAAATGGTGTCTTGTAAATCTGCAACTCAACATGAAGTGACCATGAAGGATGTAGATCTTGATCTTGACAATAGGTGTAGAACAATGCTTGATCTTTGATCTTCAATGCTACATCACAAAACTAGCTCAATAACATGTTTGATGCTTGATAACCTTGACATGATGATGAATTTTGGATTGCTACAATAATTGATAGAGAATTTTGTCCTTGAATTCTTTAAAATTGACCTTGAATGCTCTCTTGATGATCTTGTTAAGTCTTGGAATGATTAACTCTTGAGTGTTTGACTTAGTATCGTGAATTCTTCTTATTTCTTAGGAAAAATAATGATTTGAGACTTCATTTATATAGGCAATCCATCTAATATCCCATTAATTGGATCCCACAGGCTGACATCTATGAAATTTGAACTTAAAACTTAAATTTTCCCACTCAAAACCTTAAAAATAGGCCAAATGGGACTTATACGCCACTTGTGGTGTATGGGTTCCACCTAAATGGGACTCATATGCCCAAGGTGGCATATGGGTCCTACAAGGCCTATTAAGAGAGAGAATGTCGGGGAGTGAAGAAATTAAGTTTATATGTTGATCTTGTCAGGATTTTGATTGAAATATTCCTTGGGATGCACAATATAGGGTCTTAGGGGCCTATTAATGAGGACATTAAGGTCATAAATGCAAGAGGGCTCAAAATCCAATGTGAAAGTGTAAATAAATACACTTTACAACATTAAATTAAGGCAAAATTGGGTCTATTTAGCTTACAAGGAACCTAAATCCCATGTGAATGTGTACAACACATTACAACACTAGATTAGGTACATTTAGTTTACAAGCCTCCTAGATTTAATGTGAAGGTGTAAATAAATACACTTTACAACACTAAATTACAAAAAAGTTAAGTTTATTTAGCTTTAAAAGGGCCAAAAACCTAATGTGGATATGTAAGACTCATCACAACACTAGATCAAGGTGATACTAAGTCCAATTTATCACTAATTATTCTTAAATCAGGAAAGGTTCATAGGTGTACTTTTTCTATCATTACATTTCCCTAAGTAAAATCTATGATCAATGTCTACCTAGTCTTAATCACTATGAAGTACAAGTATTTGGGCTATGAGCATTTGTCTAGTCCATCTAATACTTTTCCAAAAATTGGAGAGATGAAGCTAGGGCACATAATTTAAACGATTTATGGGAAATTATTGGCAAAGAAGATAGATCCCCAATGACACAACGATTAGTGGAAAGTGGGTTATTACAAACTATAGCTTTTCTAATAGTGATGCAATGTACAAACCTAGTAATTGAGTGCATAAACCATTGCAATTATGAAACCAGAGACATAAGAATGAATGATAATAGGTTAGTTATCAAGGTGAAGAGAGAAAATTTTAGTTCATGCCTACAATTACCTAAGAGAGAAGCATATATAGAATTCAACTTCCTCCTTTCTCATCAGTGTTTCCATGAGAAGAATAATGTGTGTAGGAATACAATTGGTTGAGAATGGTTTGCAACTCCGAAGAAAGGAAAATTTCAATTTCCTAAGAAGCTACATTGGTCTCATTTCATAGAAGAAATTTTGGACATAATAGTCCTCTTACATTCACTAAAGGGTAATGACAATTCCCATGATTTTGAGGAATGGGTGTATTTATTCATCCATATAATCATCTATGATGAAAATTCCTCAATTGGGCTTAGTTCATTAGTGACCAATTGCACTCAATGATGATCCAATTTGGACTTAACATGTTCTTTTACATGTCTTCGTATTTATTCTATGCTTGATTACATGCACTAGTACATGGCCAAGCTTGCATCCAATAGAGATTCATGATGAAATGATTCAAATTTATGACTACTATACTCAACTTCAATTGGAAACGAGTTATAGGAGCTTCAGAAGAGTAAATGATGCATTTACTATGGAAATGGTGAGAGATCCAAGCAGATATGGGTTTGTTAATATCTCCAAAGGCCATCCAACTGATTGACACATATGACAACTACTTCACACAATTCTAGAGATTCACTTACATTAGGATTGAAGGATTTGAAGGGCTTCCCTATAAGTTTCCCAAGTATGTTGAAGATAGTTATTGAAGTGTGCAGAAAGATAATTGAAGTGAATAAAGAGTGTTAAGAAAGGAAAAAGGAAATAATTCAGTTTTTTATTGGCATTGGTTATTAATCATCTAAGTATATGTTTGATGCTCTTAACATTGAAAAAGATTTGGTAAATTTTTCTATATAATTTTATGAAAAAGATTTCCCTTTGATAGAAAAGATTCTATCAAAAATAATCTACAACTGGGACTATCAACATTTGGAAGACTACTAGTTTGATTGTGTTGATGAGTATGAAGTTAGAAGGAGTTGGATGAGACTATCTTTGATAAAAATTATGATTTTTATATTGAATTGGGATATATCTCAGGTGTTGAGGATGATGAATTTGATTTGGTAGATCCAGTTTTTATTAATCATGTGCAGACGTAACCAATTATGTCAACTGATTGGAGTATAAAATAAATTTAAAATATTGAGGCCAAAACTATAGCTGTTCTTAAAAGAACTCAAGAATGGTTAGCTAAGAAAACTACAAAAAAAAATAGTGTAATTCCTTAGAGGCCTTGGGATACTCCAATACATGTAGAGAGGAGTCAAGTACAATCTTCTTCTACTCCATGCACATATTATTCTACTCAAAAAAAACTTACAAGAGGGGAAGGGGATGGTGATGAAGACCCTCCAAAGAAAAGAATCCTTGAGAAAACCTATGAAGACATTACCCAAAGGAAATATCAAAAAGAGAAAGAAAAAGGGAAGGATGTGATAAAAGGAGAAATTGTGGATGTGTTTTCATCTCCATCTCAAGAAAGTGGCTCTTCCTCTTATCATGCCTCTCATAATTCTCCTCCACAAGATGTACCACAAATCCTAAAGACTAGAGTTAGCCTAACTTCTAAAATAGAAATATTTAATATTCCTCCTCTTAGGATAACTATGTATTTTATTTCATCTAGTAACAAGTCAATGTCAACTCCTACCTCCCCCTCCTATTTAGAAAAAAACCCTTTCTAGAAAGAGAAAAATGATCCAATTGAGTCTCCCTAATAAGGATGTTGGTCAATTACATCAAAGTACCCTGAAGGCCAAGAAACTAAAGACCACATCTAGACTATTAGAGGATAGCAACACAAGGAACATGTATGTTGAAGTAACATACCCCTTTATGCAAAAGGATGTGAGCTAGGTGAATGTAAAGGGTTATAATATCACTAGAATTAATCTGGGGCCTTCCACTAGAGATGGAGATGTCCACAATTTTTAGATAAAAACTGCTAAAATTATAGAAAGAACAACAAGAGAAAAGAAAACCCAAGATGAATTTAAACAATAGGTGAATTTTTTGATTGATTACTTAAAATCATTCATTGATCCTTCTCCTCAACAAATAAGTCAAATAGATTCCTCCTTTGACCCAAGTTCAACTACTAGAAAAGAGACGGTTGTTAGGGTTCATAAATACATATCTTGTGGAAAATTCATAGAGGAATGGGTTAAAAATGTTGTGGTTAAAGGAATCAAATTTATCCAAGAGGTAAGAAAGATCTATGATGACATCGAGCTACTAAAAAAGGATATTGATGTTGAGATTGTGAAAACTAAGTGCGAAAAATATTTGTGGCAACAAGCAGAAAATGATGAAATAAATCATTGACCTTGGGATAGATAAAGTGGTAGTAGAGAAAATATTGTAGAGTATTGATGATACTCGATGTTTCATGTGGAAGAAGATTATAGAGTGGAGATTCACCTTCTTGAAGAAAAATGTTATAGAGAAAAACAAATTAATAAAAGAGTGCAATCAAGTCAGGCCTGATATTAAAAAGGACTTGTTAAATATTGGTGTCAATTTGAGAAAGAAAGATGGAACAAAAGATGAAGGAGTAGATAGATTGAGGAATGACTTTGAAAATATGATTGAGGAGTTGTTCAATAAGTAGTCATTTTGCATAGAGAATATTAGGAAAATAGCTAATTGACTCTACTTTGGTACACTATGATGATAATCCAACAACTTTTATAGATGTAATGACAGAAAAAGGTCCCCTTAACTTGGATTTGATTTAATGTTGCAATGTGTCTAACATATTCACATTAGGTCTTGGGCTCTTGTGAACTAAATGAGCTTATTGGTGCCTTATTTGGAGTGTTGTATCACACTTTCACACTTTTCTAGGGTTGTCATTAATAATTAGGCTTTATTATGCTTTAATTGGCCCTATTTTACATCCACAAGCCCCATTCAATGCATATTTTTGAGGATAATACTGACACAAATAATTACCCAATCATAATTCAGGTGTTTTCAGCTTTGTGTGGCCTAGTTTTAGTGATTTGGGACTCATTTGCAACCTTGGACAAATGAGTCCCACCTAGATTTTTGGGTCTCAAACCTGGTTTCACACCTTTCTAAGCATTTTTAAAAATGGTCCCAAAAATTATGCCTAGTGGGACTCATTCACCACCTTGGGAAAATGAGTCCCGTGTGGCCCAAAATCAAAATTCTTCAAATTCTTGGCGGGATTTTATCCTCCTAGATCTGATGTCGGCTTGTAGTGTTGTTATTTCAGGAATACTTTCATAATTGAGTATAAATACAAGTTTCTTTCACTCATTTTAACCCCCAAGCATTCAAGTATTCATCCTTATAGAAATTTTGGGTTTACAAGTACATTTAAGAGCATTCAAGAGCATTCAAGGGAAAATTATCAAGCATTTTAGAGCTCAGTATTAAAGCATCAAGTATCATGTCAAAGACTTCATGCATCATGTTTGTTTTGGAGCTAACAATTATGGTGTAGGGTTTTATGATTCAAGCTAGTGTTCAATTCAACATCTATCTTATTCAAGCAAGATTCAAGATCTACATCCATTGGATCCATCTCACACATGTTTGCAACACTTCATTGATAGAGTTTCGTGAGTTGTAACATTGTCATTTTTTCATTCATCATTCTCCATTTTTATTTCATTCTATTTCAAGATTTGATTACCAGAATGGGGTTTGACCAAGGAAAACCCCTATCCACTAACTTGACAACATTTCCCCCTCTCCTTTATGTGTGATTTGTGGGTTTAGGTTGAAAATTTCCTAAGGAGCAAGATTGGAGAAAAGTTCCCAAATCATTCAAAGTTGTCAAAGTTTTCATCAAGCCTTGGAGAACATTGGAGAACACCTACAATTTGCAAATCAAGGTTTCGGATCCAGAAACTTGTAGAGGTAGATAGAGAAGACTGAGGAGAGCAGATTCAGATGATGAAGCTTTAGAAAATCCTAACTAGACTAATTCATCACTTCTGGCGAATGAGTCCCAGTTTCAGTCAAAATTCATATTTTTGTAGATTTAGATACCCATTTGGCAGATTCCTGTTCCCGCACATAAATCTAGATTTTGGATTAATTCACCCAGCTTGGTGAACGAGTCCCAGGCAACATTAAAATCATATTTTTTAGTGTTTTAGACCTCCATCCAACCATCTCCACATATCCAGGTGCACATATTCCTTTCTGTAGTTTTTTGTATTGTTTCATCTACATTTCTAGATCATTTTGTATATCATTGCATTGAATTAGGGTTTAGTGTTTCATCTTGCATTTCATTGTCTTTTCCAAGTATAAACTTGGTGGTGAACCCCTTATTAGTTTGCAATCAACCCCTAGGACAACCCTCTTGTAAGATCTCTTTCTCCCTTGCATTGAGATCTCAAGGGTTGTCCTTGAATGAAATTGGAAAAGTGGGTGTGCCCCATGTCCTAAAACTATATGCTAGCACCATACCACATTTTCACCATTTCATTTTGGTGAACCTGCATTTAGAACATCATAATTTTTATTTGGAACTTGCATCATCATCCTAGATTTCACTTGCATTAACATTGCATTAGGATTTTGAATTGGTTAATTTTCATTCTAGGATTTCAAATTTTGTATTAGTGAAAGCTCATATAGCTTGAATTTTTGCATCTCATTTCATTAAAATTCAAACAAAATCTGCATTTTCATCTAAGATACAAATCATAAAACATAAAAATCATAAAATCCAACTGAAAATTTTAGAAAATTTTGAAAAAAATTCTCATTGGGACCCATTCGCCACCTTGGGTGAATCAATCCCAGTGTAGATTTTGCACTACATTTTTTTGCATTTAAATATTTTTTTATGAGTTTATGTTTACTGTTATTAAATTTCAGTTTCAATTTCTAGAATTTCTATTATAAGCATTTCATTGTTCTTAACTTATTTTGCATTTGCATTCATTTAGCATTAAGTAGCACTTGTATGAGTATTTGGTGTCATATTATTGATACTATAGCGAGATGAAGTTCAAGACTAATTTCATCCCAAGATAGCACACTCGTTGTGGATCTTGGGTTATCTAGCTCTTTCACTCCTAGTATTGACACTAGTACACTAGTTATGGATCATACCCTTAACAACCCTTTACCTTCAAGTAGTGCGATGCATGTTGACACCATGGTTGCTAGTGTCCCACAAGAAAACATAATCCAAATCCATGAATACCTAGAAAAATTACAACATCAAGTGCAAAATAACAATACTTCAACTACTACTATCCCTACTATAGATAAAATTCACCGCATGCTTGAAAGTGAAGATGGAATTGACCTTGTGAAAAGCATAGTTCAAATATTTGGGAAACATCTCACCTCAACCACTAGTTATCCTTTACCTACAAGAAATGTCACAAGCCAAGGGGGAACTCAAATTCCTCCTCGCACAACAATTGCCTCAATACCTACCTATACCAACCCTCAAGTCACAACAACAATGCAACCAAGTAGTAATGTGATTCCTTCCTCGAGTATTTACACTAGCATCCCTAGTTCCTTTGTGGCATCACACATCATATCTCCTACCACCTTACCAACTATAATAATTCCATTCAATTGTTCTACGAACACATGCACCCCCTCACATTTTTCACCTCCATCTCATAATGATAGCAAAGACCCTCTCATAACCCAACTCTTCCAAACCATTTCATCCCTTCAAAAATAAATTTCCACTATCAACCAAAATCAAAATGGCCCACCTACATATTATGTCAAAATTAGTCCATTGTCCTTGTATATATTGCAAACATCGATGCCACAAGGTGTAGAGGTTCCTAGATTCGAGAAATATGGAGGAAAGGGAGATCTTTATAACCATGTTAATTCCTACACCGTATTTTGTAGTGACTATGTCCTTGATGATAAACTCTTGGCTAAGCTTTTCCCTAGGCCATTGAAAGATACTACCTTGGAATGGTTCTCTTAGTTACCGAACAAATCAATTCATTCATTCAATGAAATTGCTAAGGAATTTTCCAATCATTTCCAAGTGCATATGACTCTTAAGATGACCTTGGCCGATTTGATGAGATGTAAGCAAAAAGAATCTACGAAAAAGATAACTGACTTTATCTCACGCTATCAATCGCTTTATTCCCAAATCAATGTAAAGGTTCCTGATCCTCACCTTCAAAAGATGTTAATAGATAATTTGCAAAGCAAGATACAAGATAAGCTTAGCATGATGAAATTCCCATCCTTTATGTACTTCTTTACTACCCTTCGTGATTATCAAAATTCGGTTAGTAGTCAAGATACAAAATTCACTCCTAGTCAAATTTTCAAGCCTGCAAACCAAAACAATTCCCAACCTTTTAGAAAACAACATAAAGGTTTCCTTCAATTCAATCCCCCTCAACAAACAACTTAGAATGTCAATAACCAAGTAGCTACTGTTAAAGCCACCATACCCTTTAGCGATGGGGTCCTGAAAAGACAATTCACTCCCTTACCTGATACCCTTCACAACACAATGTCCCAAGTCATAGAACCAAAGATGATTACCTTGCCTCCCATTAAAACACCTAATCCTAGTAAACCATTACCCACAAGCTATAGATCAAATGCTTATTTCCATTATGACTGACAAAATGGTCATAACACAAAACATCATAAGTGTCTTAAACATCTTTTCCAAGACCTCACTGATTTTAGTTGTATTTCTATAGGAGGTGTTAGTGATCAAGCAAATAAGTATGTTGTCCCTCCTAACCAAAATTTTAAAATCTTTACCAAACCTATGCTTAATCATAACATTTCATTTTTCAAAGCTAGTGAAACTACAAAGAAGGATGTGATGAATGTTGATACAGATGATGATAATAATATTGTTCAACATGATTCTGTAGATAATGATCCTATGGATGACATGGTAGGAGTAATAGACATCATTACTCATAAGGAACAAACTAAAAATCCTCTTGAAATTGCTTTCTCCTCTAAGGATATACTTAAGCATGCACCCAATGGTCCTCTTTACATAGCCGAATGAATCTATGACAAGTCCACCAATGGGATACTAATAGATTCCGTCTGTGGAGCGAATGTGATCACCGAGGAATTCTTACTTTTGCATGAACTCTATCAAGATGTATATGATAAATCGTAAGCATGGATCAATATGCATAATGGTTTCGCTTACCCTATGATAGGATCGATCACTCTTCCCTTGCAAATAGGACCAAAAAAATTAGATACTTCATTCTCCATCATCCCACAGTTAGACCAATTTCGTGTGAAGCTAGGCTACCCATGGCTTCACTCCATGAAATTTTTCCCTTCACTTGTCCATAAATTCTTAAAGTTTCTCTTTGAAAATGAAGTTTTCACCTGTTGGAGTTGAGAAGATACAACACCACAGAAGCCCAAAAGATCTTTGCAAGCAAATAACCTGTTACAAGGAGAAACAAAGAGAAGCAACAAAGGAAATGCTCAAGAATGTGGAGCCATGAATTCACATAAAATGTAAAATGAATTAATGATACAAAATATAGTTTTCAACTACATATAGATGAAAACCCTAAAAAGGAAAACCCTAGGCTTGCACAATAATAATTAATAAAGTAATTAATTATTATGCACCTAATGTTAGCTTAAGTGAAAAGAGGTAAAAGGGAACTTTATGTAATTAAACAAATATTGTTTAATTAATAAAGTAAATACCCAATTACTCTAACACCCCCCTTTAAGATAGACATAGGGAGAAGCTACAACCTAGAAGAAGCTACTGAAAGCAAAAGCAATGGGTCCCGGCAACAAGGCCAAATCAGGTACCCATGTACAAAATCAATGCAAACTAAATGAAATGGGGTAAAGGAGAAAACCCAGTGGGAACAAAACTCCTCCCCAAAATAGAATGCAAGGAAGGAATGCAATGCACTAATGAAAGAAGAATAGGAGGTGGATAACATGATACCCCCCATAGACAACTTCTATCATATAAGTACATGTACAATGATCTCCATAGGAGAGATAGAAAGAGAGAAGAAGGCCCCCCCACAATGAAGAAACTCCTGTCACAATGGTAGATGTTTGATGTAGAATCCAAAAGGAGATCCTGAAGTGGCAAATGATATTCCTCCCCTTGGGAAGAAACGAATCCATGAACCTGTATCAAAAAAACCCTGTGAAAAATGATGAACCAATTTGTCTCAAGATGTGTGCCATGATAGGATGTTGAAGAGTCTCACTGTTTGAACTGAAACAAATAATGTCAAATCCAAACTGATGTGGAGAATACTGAAATGCAACCTCTGAATGCATGGATAATGGTGGGCGAACAGTGATAACCTGACTGTCAAGGTAGAGGAGATGAATGTCTTCAAAATAATCCTCCAAATCTGCAATATAGGACTCCACAAACAAGAAAGATATGTCTGCAACATAAGAGTCCAAAGTAGCTATGTCTGGAAGATGTATGATTCTCTGCTGCACTAAATCAAGAACAACAGGAGATGTTGATGAAGTCTTAGTCTGAAAAGTAGGAACTGTGAGACAAACCTTTGATCCATCAGAACATGTAAGGGTGTCTAAATACTCAAGCTCCTCTAAAGTATCATGATCAAATGGCGTATTCTCTCTCCAAGCAATGGGTATGAGACAATCTGAAGCAAGATCCTCTGGGAATGGAGATAGAATAGGGTCTCCATAGATCTCTCAAAGACGTGTCCAAAGTGGGTGAGGACAATCAATGTCCGATATAACCAACATAGTGTCATGATCAACACTAGACAATATAAGTCCTATTATGTGATTTCTAATGATATCTCATGCTAATGTTCTCTCTAAAGTTGCTGGTTTAGGTATGAGATCATACAAATAAGGCAAAATATTAAGCCACCTATAATGTGTAAGTATACCCTTTGTCCATGACTCATAATTACCCCATTCCAAAATTACAACTGAAGGGTGAGTAGAAAAACCCATGATAACTTTTTAAATGAAAAAAAAATTGAGAAATCTGACCTGACAACATTTAGATCAAATTAATATAACCCATTCCACGCAAACAAAACCCATGAAGGAGCCAGAATGACCAAGTAATTGAGCAAAGTGTAAAAACACACAAAGCTGAATAAAAAATACTTGGTAAATATTCTGATAAAATAGACTGTAGATCTGGAAAGAGCACTGTAACACCTTTGCAACACCTATTCATTTGCGCAAAATGGACACTGTGGCCAAAAGTTATGAATTTTTCAAAAAATTGAATTTAGCTTGCAGGAAACGAATTTTCTAGCAAAAAACGTTTATTTCTAACTTGATTTTTGGAAAATCTACTCACTGTTTGTAGACAAAAATAAAAACCCATAAATATTTTAATGCTAGAAACAAAACCCAGAAATCGTTTCTTGACCCAACAAGCAGAATACGAGAATTTTTTTTTTTTTTTACTTTCAGCCAAGAGAAAAATGACGCGCACCATTTTTTCAACAGTGATTTTCTCCAGATCTGTGCAAGATATGCAAAATCTAAAAGATACCCAGTTCAAATTTCAACGCTGGCTACAAAACTCAAAAAATCGTTTCTCCTACAAATGAGTGAAAACTGAATTTTTGAAGCAAAAATGATGATGGCTCCAATAAAAAACGGCTTGCAACAAACCCTTGTAGCTCCAAAAATCTTCAAAACAAGAACAAGCAGCTGCAGATCTGAAGTTCTGATACCATGTTGGAGTTGAGAAGATACAACACCACAGAAGCCTAAAAGATCTTTGCAAGCAAATAACTTGTTACAAGGAGAAACAAAGAGAAGCAACAAAGGAAATGCTCAAGAATGTGGAGCTATGAATTCACATAAAATATAAAATGAATTAATGATACAAAAGATAGTTTTCAACTACATATAGATGAAAACCCTAAAAAGGAAAACCCTAGGCTTGCCAAATAATAATTAATAAAGTAATTAATTATTATGCACCTAATGTTAGCTTAAGTGAAAAGAGGTAAAAGAGAACTTTATATAATTAAACAAATATTGTTTAATTAATAAAGTAAATACCCAATTACACTAACATCACCATCCATCATAGTGGTTTTAACCCATTGTCCTCGAAAGGTAACTTTTCCTTAGATTTATTTTGGCCTGAGACTATAGAACCTATAAAACCACAAGAGGACTTATTTTTCTCATGTTATCAAAAGTGCAAGGCAAAGAAGATAGTAGAACTATCCCTCTAAAACATGTCCCCGCCCACCATTGAGCCTACCATCTTAAATGAGACCATGATTGAACCTAAAGAAGTTCCAAATAACCAAGACCAACCTAAGATAGAACCTTCACCTACCTCCTACAAAAGACCAAGAGATAACGAAAACAATCTCGTCATGCCTCCTAGAATAAAACAAGTTTAAAAAGTCAAAGAGAAAGTGGTTGAATAACCTCCTATGGTTCCTTCCATTCCTCCCCTTAGGGAAGAAAAGAAACCTATGGTTGATCAACCCACTCCTACACAAACACAACTTGAAAACTGAACTAAAAGAAACAAAGCTTCTAGAGAGCATAGGTATAGACGTCGTGCCCTTTTTCGCAGATTGCATGAAGAAATAAACAAAGAAAATCAAAATCCAAACTTGACTGAAGCAATGCATGATGACTCTACCCCTACCCTAAAACAAAGAAATCCAATACGACAACCACAAGATGAGTTGAACTCTTCCATGGACATTATAATTCGACCTCCTGTTGTGATCAACTTGAAGGACAATGAGGAATTTGCTAAAATTGACAAAGAGGTGCATAGCGAATTGAATACATTGTTTTCCTCTTCCATGAGCTTAAACAAAAATTCTCCTAAAAAGAGTGATGAACTTGGTAATGATCCTAGTTCAACACTTGTTGTTGTCCCTTTGGCTATTTGTCCACCTTCTATATACGATGAACATGATTAGGATGGAGATGACTTGCTTTAGCTTGGCACGCATGTGCCTTACTAGTCTCTTTACATTTATTTTTTGTGTCAATGCATGTGTGTATTGTGATCCTCTATGCTGTTTTGTTTGAGGTATCTCTATCTTTGTAACATTCATCTATTTATACCTTTTTCTTCTCTTTGTCGTAAATCTTAATTTTTTCGCCTTTTATCTTTTTATTTTTTCTTGTGTTTTCCTTTTGGGGATGAGGCAAGGTGTCGAGACATTCATGTTTCTTCCATGTTGACCCAAAATGATTTTCTCTTTTCTTTTTCTTTTGTCTTGTGTTTTCCTTTTGGGGATGACGCAAGGTGTCAATACATTTAGGTCTCTTCCATGTTGACTCAAAATGACTTTTCCTTTTCTTTTTCTTTTGTCTTTTTTTTCATTTTGAGGATGATGCAAGGCGTCAAGACATTCATGTTTCTTCCATGTTGAACCAAAATTTTTTTCTTTGCTTTCACTCTCTTTGTGTCATTTTTCCAGTTCTATATGTATTTGGGGAATGATGACAATTCCAATCTCTCTAGAAACATTGTAGCAAGAACATACTAACCCCACCATAGATCGCTTATGTGTTTGGATTTTCATTTTTGGGGCAACCCCTCTCCTTTAGTTTTCTTCTGCATGACGTAGCGTTACTTGGAAACATATGACATGGTATAGGGCTTTCCAAGTTGGCTCTCATGTCTTCCTTATTGTTAGAATTTATCATTTGCTACTTTAAATTAATTTATTATAGCATGGTATTTAGCAATTTCTTTAAAGTGGGGTAATACATTGGAATTTTTATTTTTTATGGTTTATATGGTGCAGTCATTTTACTTTATATGATGTGTTTTTCGCTTTGTGGATGATATTGGGTACATGATGTCCTTCAGAAGTGTTGTCTCTTTTAGAATATTACATGTAGTGTAGTAAAATGAATACCCTTGCATTTTCACACTTGTTTGGGCCCACCTCACTTTATTTATGCTCATTTATGGCTTAATTAGGTCCTATTTTGCATCCACAAGCCCTATGAATTTTATTTTTATGGAAAATCCCGACAAACATCAAAAGATAAATGATCATTTAATGTTTCTGTCTGTGTGTCCCTAATTTTTGGATCGGGACTAAAACGCCACCTAGGGTGACTTTGTCCTCCATGGGTCTAGGCACCCTAATTTTGAAACCTCTCAATTAGGTTCCTTTTTGGAGTCTGTGCCCCGAGATTTGAGCCTCAAGACTAAGACGCCACCAAGGGCATATTAGTCCTCCTTGACTTATTTTTCAAGGTCCAATTTCAAATTTGGGTGGGATTTAGCCTCCTTTAATTAATGATTTCATATGTCAACTTTTTGTGGTGTAATTTTTGGATATTAAGCATGAATAAGTATAAATACAAGGTTCCTTCACTCATTTCAATCCAAGTCTTTTGTGAGAGAATTCCTAATAGTAAGTTGGAGTCCACAAGAGCATTCAAGAGAAATTCATCAAGCATTTGGATCCATTATCAATATTCAAGCATCATCATATTTCTTCTAGAGCTAACAATTCTAATGTAGGTTTCTATGATTCAAGCTAACATTGTATTTAAGATCTATCTCATTCAAGCAAGATTCAAGATCCACATCCATTGTAGCCCTCTCAAGCATATTTTCAGCATTTTATCACAAGGGTTTGGTGAGTTGTGACATTGCATGTTGTTCATTCACCATTTTTCTCATTTATTTCATTCTATTTCAAGGTTTAATTACCAACAAGGGGTTTGCTTTGGTCAAACCCCCATTTACTAACAATCAACAAGTTTTCCCTCTCTTGTCTATTTGTGTTTGTAGATCTAGGTTGAAGACTTGAAGATCATTTGAAGTGAAAAGTTGTCAAAGTTGCAAAGTTGCATTTCCAAGTTTGTCATTTTCATGGAAACTCACCTACACGTTAGATCTAGTTGTTTCAAAACCTAAGATCCGAAAGGAAGCAAATGCGGATCTAGGAGCTTAAGATCACATTCAGACTTTTCAAAAATTCAGAGCAGGACTAAAATGCCATCTTAGGAATCTTATTCCTCCACAACATATTCTTTATAGATTCTTTGGGATTTTTTTCTAGCATCTGAATATTTTGTGTTTGCCCCCAAAAAATAGCAACGAGACTAATACACCATCATGGGCATCTTAGTCCTCCAAGGCATATTTGGCATCTTTTTTACATTTATAGAATCTTTATATCATCTCCAGGCTTCCAAAGTATACATACCCTAACTTGATGTTGCTTATTTTCTGTATTTGCATCTTTCATTTAGCTCATTTTAGTTTGTTTGCATATTACATTCTATTTTCCAAGCATTTGCTTGGTGGTCAACCCCTTAAATTTGAAAAGAACCCCTTCCTAAGTCCTCCTAATTATGAATTGGCTCAACTTGAGGGGTTGATAGTCAATCCTATTAGTGTTCCTAGGACATAATTGAATGTTAGTTGGAGAAAGAGTGATGTTCTATGTAGACATCCCCTATTTCAACTAACCATTTTGGTGAGCTTGACATTTGAGCATTCAATTTTTTGATTTGGAGTCCATTACATTCCTAGATCTAGGTTGTATTCATTATTGCATTTCATTTGCATTAGTGAAATTGCATCTAGGGTTTCTCATATTTAGTGAAATTGCATTTAGGGTTTCTCATATTTGCATTAGTGAAAGTGCATACAGGTTTCATTTTTCTTTGTTTACATCATTTCATCTCATTGAAAAATTGAAAAAGTGCATTATTACTCATCCTAATTGCATTTAGGAATATTTTTATTGCATACCAAATTGAAAAAAATGCATTCACTTTTGCATCCAATTGCTTGTCAATAATCAATTTTTCTTGCATTCTTTTGCACATTTTTTTGTTTCCAAACTTTAGGTCCCTAGATAGGCACTCTGGGAACACTGTTATCAACCCATAATTGTCTGATTTTTTGAAAAAAAACCCTAACTGGGACAAAAATTCCCTTGGTGGCGTCTTAGTACCTCTTTGGATTCCTATCTCAGATCCCCATTTGAACCATTTACTATCTGTTTCAGCTTTTGAAAACTCATAATTTTACCAGTAGGATGAAGACGCCCTTACTGGCATATTAGTCCTTGTTGACTTTGACTTTATAGTTTTCAGGGTTTGAAATTTCTTTTATGTGCTTCTAGTTGTTGCAATTACTTTCCTGTTTCAATTTGCAAATTTGTTGTTTGATCAAATTTAGTGAATCTACCTTAATTACTCTTCATTTGCTGCATTATCAACATTCAAAATGGCATTTACAGCATCTCATTTCTAGTCTATTGCATAGTGTAGTCAGTAAGTTACCTTGATTTAGGTCTGAAAAAATGAAAGTGTTTACATTTTTGAAACTTTGCATAATATGGATAAAAGTACTTTTCACTTTTGCATGCACAATGTTTACATTCATAAAACTTTGCATAAGTTTGATAAAAGTGCTTTTCATTTTTGGATATACATTGTAAATTGCATTCTTAAAGTTTTGCATACATTGGATAAACATGTTTTGCATCTTTTGGTATGCATTTTTTACATTCTTAAAGCATTGCATGAGATGGTTAAAAGTACTTTTCATTTTTGGTCAAACAATGTTAGTAACTTACCTTTCTAGGCACGTTAAGAAAAATTTCATATCCCCTTCATATGAGAATGTTTTAGTGAAAGAGAATACAACCTTGGACATTCCTAATGATCATATTAGATCTTCTCCTAATATCTCTCCTATTGGTGAAGAAGATATTTTGATGTTAGAAGAACTAATCAATGAGATTTTTGAGAGTCCTATTTGTTTCTCTCCTTCTACCTCTCTTAGTGGGCAATACATTGTTGAACAAGAGGACATAACAATAGGCAATCATGACCATCACATTTTCTCTTCCCCTAGTATCTCTCCTAGTTTTGAAGAAGATACTTTGATGATAGAGAATCTTAGTTGTCCCTTTACACCTAGGGAAACCCTTATTGAGCAAGAAAATTCAACCATTGATCATTCCCCTACTTTTGATGAAGTCATCGTAGAAGAACCAATCCTTGAATGTCACAAACATTTGGTTTGTAGCTCTCTTAAAAACTCTCCTACTAGGGAAGATATCACAATGGAAGAAAATGAGAACATTATCAATAATAATTCCTTATATGAAGATGATGAAGTGACATTCGACTTCTCTTCACTAAGAAATAATGAAAATAAGGATGAGTCTTCTGAGGTTATGCACATTAGATACCCCTTGGAGTACTCTCTTGAGCCTAAATTTATAATTTATCCACCCTCTCACAAACCACAAGTTCAAAATAAACCCGTCCTTATCCTTGAACCACCTAAGAACAATTTTTCACAACAACCGAGTTACAATACCATTGCTCATACATAAAACACTAGGAACAATCCACAACCAAAACAAACACCTTCAAAATCCCTCCCATTACCTAATCCTCTCTTACCAAGTCCCCCTCATTTACCTTCACAAAGTGGAAAGGAGTATGATCTTGTTGAACAACTTAAGAATACTCCCGCAAAGATATCCCTATGGGACCTAATTCAGAATTCACCTAATTATCACACTATGCTTCAAGAAGCCTTGCAACAAGTTGTGCTTCCCTCTAGTGCAAATCCGAATGACATAGCAGCCATGATTCAAGGAATAAATGTCGACATTGTTTTCCACCAAAGTGAACTACCCCCTTTGGAAGTGCAAAAACAATGTGAGGCTTTCATGATAATAGATCAATATAAAACAAATGGCATAAAGTGAACCCTTGTTGACAATGGCTCAACCCTTAATTTATGTAGTGTGACCCTTTTGGATAAGCTTGGTGTGGATAAATAAAAAATTCGACTTGATTCTTTATCTATTAAGGGGTTTGACAATGTAGGAAAATAAATGCTCGATGTGATCACTTTGCCTATTACAGTTGGAAAGGCCACATTAGAAACACAAATCCATGTTATGCCTCATGATCTTTCATATAATCTTATTTTAGGTAGACCATGGATTCATGAGATGCATGTCGTGTCCTCTACCCTTCATCGTATCATGAAGTGTGTCTACAACAAAAAAGTATATACAATCGAAGAAGATCCTAAACCATATAGTTATTTGAACATCGACAAAGATAAAGAAAATTCTTTAAACACATTGACACCAACTACACAAGTAGAACCCATGCAAGAACAACAAAAAGATAGATGTCCTCAACCTTTCAACACGATATCGCTAGATGATTTGGGATCATTGAATTTTGAACCAAAATTCATGGGAGAACACAAGATCATAAACACAACCTCTGACAAGGGAAAAGAAAAGGCAGTAATGTCAATGCAAAAATTTTAAGACCCTTTGAAAGAATCCACCTCAACCACTTTATAACAAAATATGACAAATTACACGATAAAATTTGATGAAACCAACTATCAGCAACCACTGAATCCTAAAGAAATGAAAAAGATTTATGAAAAAGGTTATGAGCGTATAAAACAACTTGGATGTAGTGGAAAAGGATGTGGTGCTAGAGAACAAGGTATCCATTCCCTATCGAAGCTGACATGCAAGAAAAAACTAATGGTATTGGTTATTGTCCCTTGATATAAATTAACAAGCCTTCACTTAATATCAACACCATTACAAAAGATTCATTGCAAGAAACAAAACAAACAAATAAATCTTCACTTAATGTCAATGTCATCACACAAAACACTAATGGTTTGAGTTCGATAAATTTTACACCTTCCTTTAAAGAAGAGAACAAAATCTCGTAATATAAACAATCTTGTGTAGGTATGACACCTTGTACTAAGCAAGAGATATCTTTGTTGACAAATAATGCAACATCCTCTACTTTTGACCAAGAGAGTATCTTGACGAGACTCCTCCATGATCATTTGATCTCTCTGCCCCCAAGAACATGAAAGAAATTCTATTACAAGACTTCATTTTGTGCATATCATAGGGTTCATGGTCATTCTACTAATGAACGTAAGGCTTTGACAAACAAAATTCAACATCTTAAGGACTTTGGTGCTCTCTCTTGGGTTGAAAGCATCTAGTTCCTCTTTTCATTTTGGATCATCCTTATCTTGCACTAAGTGGGGGAAAGGGGTTATATAGCCTTATCCTCGTATGTCGCTTGTCGTTGTGTCTTTTGGCTAGTTGACCACCTTTCATGTACATATAAGAGCAAGCTTGGAATGTGGGCGATGTGCCTTAAGTTGGCTCACATGTGACATTTTGTGGGAAACCCCTTTTCCTTTCCATGACGTAGATTATTGGAAACATATGAATTGGCATAGGGCTTTTCGAATAATCTCTCATGTCTTCTTCTACTTGGGTAAATCCACAAAAGTGGTTTACAATTCGAATGAGGAAGGAAAAATTGCAAAAAATGACCCCATGCCAAAAAAAATCGTTCTTGGGATTCAAATGAACCAAAAGAGGTTTCACTTGAACCTAGGTTCGAGTGAACCCATTTAATGCATCCCGCTAAAAAAAAAATGAAAAACCCTTTTTGAAAGGGGGTTCGCTCGAACCCCCCTTGGTTCAAGCGAACCCCCCTTTTCCCTGATTCCTGCTCTTTGTCACAAAAAAAATCAAAAATTTTGCACTTCGAAGCTCGGGTTGAAGATGAAAATGGTGGAGACTTCATAGACCCAATTGGAATCAGGTAGTCCTTAGAACAAGCTATCCAACAACTATAATTTTAATATGTTTTGGTTTTATTATGTATTTGTTTTTTTAGTTTTATTAAACATAGGTTTTTCACTAAAAATCAAGCTCTTTGTTCTGCACATGTGTGGAAAAATTGTAGATTATCAAAATAAAATTTTGAAAAATATGTTTAGGCTGGGTATTGATGTCCTTGATCACTTAAAAAAAATAAAAATTCAATACATACAAAAAAAGTTATGTTGTATACAATCTGCCTATCTTTGAATTGTAATTGGTTTGACTTCGAAAGTTGATTACGGAAAAAATATTTTATAAAACACTATCAAACCAAATGAACTGGTTAGATATCGTAGTTACAAATCTAAATTAAAAAAAATAAAATTAAATCCTTCATACAAAAAAAATTATGTTGTATACGGTGAGCATCAGTTCAAATTCCTCACGGTTTAGCCGCTATAGGAGCCGAAAAGTGAAGATTTAGTTAAAAAAAATCAATTCAGTGTCTAGTTTTCCCAAAAATTGTAAACTAGTATTGTGGGATCACCCACTTTAAAGAAATTTCTCACAATAATGGTGTTAACAACCACTTTAAAGTGGGGGCGTACATCGACACTCACACTTCATTGTGCAATTTTCTTTCTTCCTGTGATGTGTTTCTTTCTTGGTGGTGTCATTGGGTTTGATTTCCTCCAAGAGTGTGATATTTATTTGATTTGTCCTCTCTTGGAAACATTAAGCACAATGTTCCCTAAGATGAGACCTCATACAAACTAAGAAAAATCCCTTTGAACATCCTTCTTTATTGTTGTGTTACATTTTGTGCCTTATTAAAGTCATGGAGGTATGGCTTTTATATGGCTTCCTGGGGCTCATCTAGTTAAGAAATACCTTCACTAGCCCGTGTGAGCATGTATTTTTGTCCTTACCATAGTCATGGGGGTATGGAATCGGTATGGACTTCCTGGGGCTCACCTAGTGGACAAATAGCTCCCACTAGCCCTTGTGAGTGTGTGTTTTGTTTGTATAGTGGATAGCGCGTTCCACTTGTAAACCCTCTTTAGCCTAGACCTAGTCCACCGTGTTGGACAACCAGTCAAAGATTGATTTTTTGCAGTTCTTTTCCTTTTTCCTTTGTCCTATCCTTGATGGTCTATGTTGGCAATATAGTTATGGCTTCATATATCATCCACATGTGTGTTACTTTGTGCCTATGTTGATTTGTCATAGGATCTTGTCCTTGGGAGCTTAATCATCCCTCTTGATCGTTGTCGTCCTATCTTACTAACATTGGTACACTTGAATCCCTCTTGATTGCGTGGTTGGATAGTTTAGTGTGAGTTTGAAGCAAGTTCATCCTCTCACTAAAGTGGGGGCTAAATGTAGTGTAGTAAAATGCATACCCTTGCATTTTCACACTTATTTGGGCCCACCTTGCTTTATTTATGCTCATCTATGGATTAATTAGGTCCTAAATGTATCCAAAAGCCCTATGAACTGTATATTTATGGAAAATATTAAAAAAAATCAAAAGATAAATGATCATTTAATGTTTCTATCTGTGTGTCCTTGATTTGTGGACTGGGACTAAAACACCACCTAGGGCGTCTTTTTCCACCATGGATCTTGGGACCTTGATTTTGAAACCTCTCAATTAGGTCCCTTTTTGGAGTATGTGCCCCAAGATTTGAGCCTCAAGACTAAGACACCACCAAGGGTGTCTTAGTCCTCCCTGGCTTATTTTTGAGGTCCAATTTCAAATTTGGGCAGGATTTAGCCTCCTTTAATTAATGATTTCATATGTCGGCTTATTGTGGTGTAATTTCAAGATATTAAACATGAATAAGTATAAATACAAGGTTCCTTCACTCATTTCAATCCAACTCTTTTGTGAGAGCATTTTTAATAGTAAGTTGGAGTCCACAAGAGCATTCAGGAGCAATTCATCAAGCATTTGGAGAGATCATCAAGATTCAAGCATCATCATGTTTGTTCTGGAGCTAATAATTCTGATGTAGGTTTCTATGATTCAAGCTAACATTACATTCAAGATCTATCTCATTCAAGCAAGATTCAAGATCCACATCCATTACAACCCTTTCAAGCATATTTACAACATTCTATCAAAAGGGTTTGGTAATTTGTAACATTACATGTTGTTCATTCACCATTTCCCTCATTTATTTCATTCTATTTCAAGGTTTAATTACCAAAAAGGGGTTTGACCAAGGAAAAACTCCATTTACTAACAATCAACAAGTTTTCCCTCTCTTGTTTATTTGTGTTTGCAGATCTAGGTTGAAGACTTGAAGATCATTTGATGTACAAAGTTGTCAAAGTTACATTGCAAAGTTGTCATCTTCACGGAAACTCACCTCTAGGTTAGATCCGGTTGTTTTAGAACCTGAGATCTGAAAGGAAGCAAGTGCAGATTTGGGAGCTCAGGATCACATTCAGACTTTTCAAAAATTCAAAGCGAGACTAAAATTCCATCTTAGGCATCCTAGTCCTCCACAACATATTTTTTAGAGATTCTTCGGGATTCTATTTTGGCATTAGAAGATTTTGTGTTTGTCCCGAAAAATAGCAGTGAGACTAATACGCCATCCTGGACATCTTAGTCCTCCAAGGAATATTTTGGTAGCTTTTTTACATTTCCATAATCTTTATATCATCTCTAGGATTCCCAGGTACACATAACCTAACTTGGTGTTGCTTATTTTCTGTATTTGCGTCTTTCTTTTAGCTCATTTTCGATTGTTTACATATCACATTGTGTTTTCCAAAATTGTCTTTTCCAAGCATTTTCTTGGTGATGAACCCCTTAAAGCTGAAAAGAACCCCCTCCTAAGTCCTCCTAATTGTGAATTGGCTCACCTTGAGGGGTTGATAGTCAATCCTATTAGGGTTCCTAGGACATAATTGAATGTTAGTTGCAGAAAGAGTGGTGTTCTATGTAGAGCTCCCATTTTTCAACTAATCATTGCATTCCTCTTAGTGGCTTGATCTGACACATGACATCCCCTAAGTTGCAAATTTTCTATTCTTTGATTGGTCCTTTATTGTAGACATTAGGGACAATGTTCCCTAAGTTAAATACCTCACATGAACTAAGCAAGACTCCCTTGAACGTCTCTTATTGTTGTATTTTCATTTTTCAGTTATATGGCCTCCTTGCATAATCCAGCTTGCATGCCTGTAGAGCCATCTTGTTTGTTCATGAGCTCCAAGCATATGAATTTTTTCTTGTCTCATGAAGCTCAAAAATCATTTTTTTGTGTGGCACCTTATCAAAGTTATCAGGAGGTATAACTTTGGTATAGTTGAGTGGGAAGATCAACTAAGGCATGACCTTCCCCATAGCCACTTGCATGTGTGTGAGAGTGCATACCAGCCATGAGTGTATGTTTCTCACCTTCTTGGTCTTCTCACCCAGCAAACAACCTAAAGTTCTATTGCCTCAGAGTGAGTATGCATTTTTCGGACAAACAACCTAGATCTGATCCACATCGTGATGGACAAATAATCGAAGCTTGATTTTCCCTTTTCTTTTTCATGTTATTTGATTTCCTTTGTGTCTTGGAAAATGCATGCTTGTGCCTTTTTCTTTCTCTTTACATCATTCTCATATGTGTTCTTTTTTGCTTATGTTAGTTTTCCATAGGACCTTGGTCCTAGGGGCTTGCACAACCCTCTTGATCATGGTTGTCCTATCTTACTAGCATTGGTACATTTGAACCCCTCTTGATCATTTCCATATTTGCTCTACTTTAGTGTGAGTTGGAAGCAAGTTCCTCCTCTCACTAAAGTGGGGGCTAGATTTAATGGCATAAAAAGGTCCCCTTAACTTGGCCTTGATTTAATTTTGCAATGTGTCTAACATATTCACATTAGGTCTTCGAACCTTGTGAAATAAATGAGCTTATTGGTGCCTTATTTGGAGTGTTGTAAAGTGTTGTAACACACTTTCACACTTTTCTAGGGTTTTCATTAATAATTAGACTTTACTATGTTTTAATTGGCCCTATTTTTCATCCACAAGCCCCATTTAATGCATCTTTTCAAAGATAATATTGACACAAATCATTACCAAATCATAATTTAGGTGCTTTTAGCTTGTGTGGCCCAGATTTAGTGATATGAGACTCATTCGCCACCTTGGGTGAATGAGCCTGACCTAGATTTTTGGGTCCAAAACCTGATTTCACACCTTTCTAAGCATTTTTAAAAATGGTCCCAAAAATAATGCTTGTGGGACTCATTCGCCACCTTGTGCAAATGATTTTTGTGTGGCCCAAAATCAAAATTAATTCAAATTCTTGGCAGGATTTTATCCTCCTAGATCTGATGTCAGCTTGTAGTGTTGTAATTATGAGAATTCTTGCATAATTGAGTATAAATGCAAGTTTCTTTCACTCATTTTAACCCCCAAGCATTCAAGAATCCATCCTTATAGAAATTTTGAGTTTACAATTAATTTTAAGAGCATTCAAGAGCATTCAAGGGCAAATTATCAATCATTTTAGAGCATTATTCAAGCATCAAGCATCATGTCAAAGACTTCATGCATGTCATGTTTGTTTTGGCTCTAACAATTGTGGTGTAGGGTTTTATGATTCAAGCTAGTGTTCAATTCAAGATCTATCTTATTCAAGAAAGATTCAAGATCTACATCCATTGGAGCCATCTCACACATGTTTGCAACACTTCATTGATAGAGTTTTGTGAGTTGCAACATTATAATTTGTTCATTCATCATTCTCCATTTCTATTTCATTCTATTTTAAGGTTTGATTACCAAAACGAGGTTTGACCAAAGGAAACCCCCTATCCACTAACCCAAAAACATTTTTCTCTCTCCTTTGTGTGTGATTTTTAGGTTTAGTTTGCATATTTCCTAAGGAGAAATATTGGAGAAAATATTCCAAATCATTCAAAGTTGTCAAAGTTTTCATCAAGCCTTGGAGGACATTGGAGAACACCTACAGGATGCAAATCAGGGTTTCGGACTTGAAAATTTGCACAGGAATATTGAGCAAACTAAGGAGAGAATATTCAGACTTTGAAGCTTCAAAAAATCCTAAATGGAGTGATTCATAACTTTTGGCAAATAAGTCCCAATTTTAGTCAAAATTTAGATTTTTGCAGATTTGGATACCCGTTTGGCAGATTCTTGTCCCCGCATAGAGATTGAGATTCTAGACTGATTTTCCCAACTTGGAAAATGAGTTCTAGTTAGCATTAAAATTAGTTTTTTTTAGTGTTTCAAACCTCCATCTAGCCATCTCCAGATTTCTAGGTGCACATATTCCTTTTTGTAGTTTTTTTTATTGTTTCATCTACATTTCTAGATCTTTTTTTAGGTCATTGCATTGAATTAGGGTTTAGTGTTGCATCTTTCATTTCATTGTCTTTTCCAAGTCTAAACTTGGTGGTGAACCCCTTATTAGTTTGCAATTAGCCCCTAGGACATCCCTCTTACAAGATCTCTTTCTCCTTTGCATTGAGATCTCAAGGGTTATCCTTGAATGAAATTGGAAAAGTGGGTGTGCTCTATGTCCTAAAACCATATGTTAGAACCATACCACATTTTCACCATTTCAATAGCTAAGTTGGATCAAATCAAAGGTAACAAGGCTCTATTGATATTGAGAACCAAGTGCTATCATTCCATGGTGCAACATGGTGAAATACCATCAGTTACCAAAGCCTTCAAGGATTACAAAGCTAGGTGTGTGACCTTGACACCACCAAAAGATGGAGATAATGTTGACTCAGAAAATATGCCACCTCATCAATAACTTGTTTCATCATTCAGATTGATTAAACTTTAAAAGCTACGAGATGTAAAAGTTTCTTATTTTTTTAAAAAAAAAAGTCTATCTTTCAAGAATTAGTTATTTGTTTACATTTATAAGTTTAAATATATAATCAAAATATTTTACAAGGAAATTTTTTGGGGGTTTATTCTTAGATAAGAGAAAGAGGGGAGGTGGAAAATTCATCAATTTTGAAATGTTTGTAAGTATTTAAACATAAAATTTCGAATATTTATAGAATTAGAAATCTATTATTATTTGTGTGTTGAATTGGTTTTTACATTGTTACTCTTTTTTTATGAGTGCGATAATCACTTTTGATTATTTGATATTCTCTTATTGGTAACATTTCATTAAGGAAATCATTTATTTCTTAAGGTGATAAATTATCCTATATTATAATTATTGCCTTGTGGAATTCAAATAATTTTAAGCATAAAATTCTCTTCCGCATATTATTTCTTCTTTTCAATTTGAATAAATATTTAAGCCTTTCTTTCTTTCTAGTAAAAAGCATACCCATAGGTTTTACTAAAGAAAGAGAAATTATATCATAAGAGGGAGTTGTACCTCTAAAATTCAGAGGGTGATTGTAGTAAAAATCAAGAAAACTCTCCTCCAGCTATTGGTTTGGATTCTCTTTATCATAATGGAAACATAGAGTTGAAAATATAAAATACATAAAGACAAATACATTAATCAACACAAAGTAAAGGAGAAAAATAACGGGGAATAAAAACCCTCTTCAAAAGAGAAGTGATATGAAATGCATAAGTGAATAAGATAGAAGAGGGTAAGTGTAAAAATATGGGTGAACAAAAAGTAGCATATAAAATATAATGTGAGTGTGTGAACCATAGATTTTTGGGGATAGAGCTCCCTTGCACTTCTAGGGTTTTGCACTTAAAAGGAGAAAGGTATCCCATAAAAGGTCTAAGGGTTCACTCAAGACTAATGCAAATATGATTGAAGTATGTCTAAATAGAAGGTCCTAAATGTTGAGAATTGATAAAAGTGATTAAATACTAATGCAAAACCTGGAAAATGCACTTTTTTTGAAAACACATTGTGATATGCAAAATGAACTAAAAATACAAGTAAACTATAACAGAAATGAATGAAACTAGAGAGGTGCACCTGGAAACTGGAAAGTGCTAGAGAGGAGCTCTAGAATCCTATAGAAGTCATTGTTGAAGCCTACAAGGACACTTACGCCAAGCTGTACAACTTAGTCTTGTTTCGAGGAGATTATGTTGGAACAGGTTTCAGAAAACTAGGTATCTAGAACTGCAAAAATCACTTTTTAGGCCTGGTAGTGGGACTAATTCACCACTGATGGTGAATTATTCCACCTTCAGATTTTGAGAAATAAGGAGATGCAACCTGTAGCTCCTAGTTTGTACTTCAACTCCTGACAAGAATCCAGACTCAAACCTGTAGACTTTGACCTGTGGGTGATCTCCAAGCTTCTTTTAGGGTTTTGTTGACTTTAAAATACTTTAACTAATTTTTGACACCTTTTAACACCTTTCTCTTTGACAAATTTGCATACAAGACCAAACCCTTGAAGTAGAAATCTAAAGATATGCAAATAGAAGCTCCAATGGATGAATGCTGGAAATGCCTAGAATGCTTGTGTGATTGATTGAATGCTTGAATGAATGAGTGAATGAATTAGCCAACTAGTTAGGGTGAAAATGAGGGGAAAACCCTTTATTTATACACAATTATACCCTAATTCCCAATAATACCTCATCACAGGCCGACCTCAAGGTCTAGAGAATAATATCCCACCAAAATTATAAAATAATTTTGATTTTTAAGCCAAATGGGACCAAGTCACCCCAAGTGGCGACTTGGTCCCACTAGAGAAATTTAAATGGGTGTTAGGAATTGAAGTGTGTTAAATGATGTTTAACGAGATTATTCTCAAAAACACTTTTAAGTATGACCTGTAAGTGCATTAAGGGGCCATTTAAACATAAGAAAGGGTTAAATTATTGATGACAAGCCTAGAAAAGTGTGAGAGTTTGTTACAACTCCTTACAACACTTTGAAATAAGGCTCGATAAGTGATAAAAAGAGGTTATTTAAGTGAAATTCATTAGAAATGTCCTAGAAAAGTGTGAAAGTGTGTTACAACACTTCACAATACCTTTACAAGACATCATAAAGTTTTTATTAATTTACAAGAGTTGAAGGCCTAATGTGAATGCGTTGGCCACATTACAACATTAAATCTAGGGAAAACAAGGCTAGCATCCATAAGAAAGTCCCAAATGAGCATGAAAATGTCCAAGGATACATTTTTCTACGTTACAATGTGTTATAATGTGCTTGTATTATGATCAACATAAAAAATCTAGCAAGAGGCTGAGCTCATTTGAACTCAACCTCTCACCTGCAGAACAATAGATTGCAAATTTTCAAGAGCACACTCACATTTTAAAGTTGCTTAATATTTGTTAAATTGTGTTGCCAATTCACCAACAAAATGTTGCCATGAAGTCCTTGAGTTAAGGGAGTTAAGTTTTTTTTATTTTTTATTATAAATTTATTTGATTAATTAGCAAGATAAAAATTGTTTTGAGTCAATTTTTTTTTAATTTTCAATTCCATCACTTATTATTTGATGAAAACCCTCATTCACCAATTCAAAAAATCCTTGTTGAAGAACAACCACAACAATCCCATTTGATAATGCCTTGATATCTTCCTAGGATGCAAGAAAGCCTACTAGGTTAAATAGAAAAAAACTAGAAATAAATTGAAACAATAATTTTAAAAAGTTGAGATATCCAATTGGAACAACCTCCCATCACTCTACCCTTTCCACTTCACTAGAATCTATCACCCCTCACATAGATTTCGTGAGTGGCTAAATTCACACCTACTCAAACAAGAGTGAAGAACAAATAGATTTTATGCTGAAAAAATATCCTATCAACAAATAAAAGAAAAATATGATATTAAAATCTAACTTGTGTTCATTGTGCATTGACCCACAAACTTATGCACCACTAAACGACACTTGCAAGAGGTTCCATATCCATTGGTGCCACCACTAAGGGATAAAGAATAATTTTTGGGATAGGTGGTGGATGGTTTTTTACATTCCTACCCATGCAACAACAATGAGTTCTCATAGTAATTTTTGAGGTAACTCTATTGCGAGTTTGTTCTCAATGAGATCCCTAGCTACTTTGACATGCAAGAGTTCTAGGGTAGAGGTGGAGGCTTTGCACAAGATAGAGGGGGGTCACAACATGCCCCAAAATAGTCATAGAGACCCCTTTCTAGGCTAGACATTGGGCATGACATGGTCCCTTCCATTATTAAGGAGAGTTCTGAGGTTGAGACCCTATAGTCCATTAGCTCGCTCACTTAGACCCTTTTCCAACACACTAGGCCTCTAACACAAGGTGATTAAGGCATGAGTCTTCTAGATATTTGTAATGTTGAAAATTTTCACCCTTGACAATTTAAAACTACATTAAATTGATTCCCCCTATATTCTTGGACCTAATTATGCATTTAATTACCCGTTTTATGAATATTTTTAGAAAATAAAACATGGAAAATGAAATTATGCATTTAATATTTTTCTCCTAACACTTTTGGCCAAAAAAGGATGGGTCTAGTATAGGGCACACCATACCCTCAACCAACACTTTTGACTCCAAATTTGAATATGTTGGTTTTGATAATTTATTATTTGAATTTCCAATTTCATTTGCCAGCCATCAGTATTTTATTTTTGGGAAATTACAATAATTGCATATAAATACTAGTCATTTTATCATTTGAAATCCTAATGAGACCTAGAATCACACTTAGAAATTTTAGAGAACAATTTTAAGATCCTAAAATTAGTCAAGGGAAAAATTAGCAGCACTATCACAACAATTTCATCAATCAAGATCAAGTTTGCAAGACATCAAGAAGAATGAAGCAAAATATGGGAAGGAAATTTTATGATCAATCATGCCAAATAATGAAGATGTATTGGGTTATCCTCTACATGCTAGTTGCAAAAATACATTATATTTTATGAGATAACCTTTGGTAGGTATATCAAGCAACTAAGGCACCCATCAATCAAATTTTGTGGTAACTTGTGTGGTATCCCCTCTTCAAGAGTTTTCACATAAAGGTAACATTATCATTTGTCATTTATCAAAATTTTAGTCAATTATTGTTGTTTGGCCTCTACCTAACCTAGGGCATTCCCTCTTAATCATCATCAATCATTGTGCATGAAGGTAGGAATACCAAAATGAATTTGACTTAGGCAAGCCCCTATACAACACAACCTTTTCCTTTATTTTCATGTGTGCAAGTCAGACCTAGAGGTTTCATCAGGTGATCGTATTAGGAAACAAAATGTAAACCTTAATCCACATCTCAACACTTTCATATCTGAAAAAGCAAGAGTCCAATCTAGGGTGCATCAAGCCCTTGACCAACCAATTCAAGCTAAAATTTTCATTACAAGTTTCTTTTTGTGTCTGAGTCTTAGATCTGAATTTATTTTGTAACTTTCCATTTTCAACCATCCATTAAATTACGTTTACATGTATCTAGGGTTACATATCAAATAGGCTTGTCAAATCACACATCAAATTTATCATGATCCTCACAACTGTAAAAAAATATAAACTGTAGGAGATTGGTTCTCCCTTGCGTTAGCAAGCCAATCATAAAATCCTTGTTGGTTTATGTGTAAATGTTGAGTCAAGTGAAAAGGAGATAATCCTAGTTATCCTAATTGGATCTAGGATCACCTTTCCCACCCAATAGTCTTGAAGTTCACCTTACATATATGTCAAAACTAGGGGTCTCTTTGTGATTGTGGCAATGAAAAAAGTATCCCTCTACTTTTCCTTGCTTGTTTGGCCCCTCCTTGTTAAATTGAGCATAATGTTACCTTGATTTAGTGTTGTAGTGTGTTTGACACATTCACATTAGGTCTTGGGCCCTTGTGAACTAGAAGAACTTAATTGTACCTTATTTAAGGTGTTGTAAAGTGTTGTACCACACTTCTCTAGGGTTTTCATAAATAACTGGGCTTCTTTATGTCTTATTTGGCCTTATTTTGCATCAACAAGCCTTAATTAATGCATCTTTTGAGGATAATCCTGACATAAATCAACATCCAATCATAAATCTGGTGTTTTTGGGTTGTGTGGCCCATATTTGGGTTGTTTTTCCCATATTTAGTGATCTGGGACTCATACGCCACTTTGGGTGTATGAGTCCCACCTAGGTTTTTGGGCTCCGATCTAGATTTTGCATCATTCTAAGCATTTTTGAAAATATGTCCAATACTTAAGCCTAATGGGACTCATATGCCACTTATGGTGTATGAGTCCCATGTGGCCCAAATTTAAATTTAATTCAAATTATTGGCAGGATTTTATTCTCCTAGATCTGATGTCGGCTTGTAGTGTTGTAATTTTGATAAATTTGGCATTAAAAAGTATAAATACAAGTTTCTTTCACTCATTTTCATCCCAAGCTTTCAAGTATTCATGCATTATAGCAAATTTGTGATCAAGGAAGAATTCAAGAGTTTACAAGCATTCACAAGAGCATTCAAGAGTCTTCAAGGGCTGATTTTTAAGTGTTTTAGAGCATAATTCAAGTATCAAGCATCATGTCGAATTCATCATGAATCATGTTTATTTTTGAGCTAACAATTGTGATGTAGGGTTTCATGATTCAATCTAGCATTTAATTCAAGATCTATCACATTCAAGCAAGAGTCAATACATCCATTAGAGCCACTTCATACATGTTTGCAACACTTTATTGCTAGGGTTTGGTGAGTTGCAACATTACATTTTGTTCATTCATCATTCTCCTTTCTTATTTCATTTCATTTCAAGGTTTGATTAACAAATGAAAGGTTTGACCAAGGTAAACCCCTTTCTACTAACAAAACCACATTTTTACCTCTCTTTAGTGTGTGAGTTGGAGATGTAAGTTGAAGACATATTGAAGAGAAAGTTTGGAGAAAGTTGTTAAAGTGTTGAAAATTGTCACCTCGCATTGGAGATCATTGAGAGACATCTATAGGTTACAAATCAAAGATTCAAACCCAGAAATCAAGTGGAGAAGATAGAATAGACATTGAAGAGAAGATTCAAACTTCTAATTTCCAAAAAAGCCTAACTGGACTGATATGCCACTTCTGGCATATGAGTCCCAGTATAGTGATTTTTCCATATTTCAGGAGTTTTAGACATATCTTTGCCAGATTTCTATTCCCGCCTAGAAACCCTAATCTAGGACTAAATTGCCCATTCTGGTGTATGAGTCCTAGTCAACATTAAATTTAGTGCTTTCAATATTTCAAGTCTTCATCCAGGCCTCTACAGATTTCCAAGTGCACACCTTTAATCTCTCAGCTAAATCTATTATGATTTACATGCATTTTAGGTCATTTAGTGAAGGATTATATTGCATTAGGCTTAAGCATTAGGTATTTCATTTCATTAATCTTTCCAAGCCCTAGCTTGGTGGTGAACCCCTCTTTAGTTTCTAATTAGACCCTAGGACAACCCTATTGAGAGATCTCTTTCTCCTTTGCATACTTTAGATTGATATCTCTAGGGTTTTCCTTGAATGAGAGTGAAGAAGATTGTTGTTCTATCTCCTAAGCATAGAAGAAAACAATTTTCAACCTTTCATTTTGGTGAACTTGCATTTAGAACATCATAATTCTTATTTGGAGTGCATTATCATCCTAGATCTAGCTTGCATTAACATTGCATTAGGGCTTGCATTAGTGAAAGTGCATGTAGGTTGAATTTTTGCATCTTGAATCATTGACAATCATCTGAAATCTGCATTTGCATTCGGTCTATAGATCATCCAAACCAGAAATCATAAAAATAACTTAAATTTTTTTGAAATTTGTGAATAAAACTCTCACTGGGACTCATACACCCCTTTGGGCGATTCAGTCACAGTGCAGATTTTAAATTGCATTTTCCAAAATTTAAAAATCTATTTCTAAGCTTATGTTTGTTGTTGATAACTTTCTATTTCAGTTTACAAAGTTTTTGTTATATTCATTTAATTGCATTTAGCTTAAATTGCATTTGCATCCATCTTTCCTTTAGTATTGTAACTATGGGTAAATTTATAGGTTAGTCTTAAATCAAAATAAGAAATAAAACCCTAGTATAACTATGAAGAGCAATGGAGGAAACAAAGCAAAACCAAGAACAAGGTTACCTAAGCTCTTTAAAACCTCCATGAATCACCTCCATATCCCTTCTCCATTTGTTGCAAAATGATGTTTTCCCTCTGATTTTTATGAGCAACTATGACTATGACTATGACCTAGCAAATATTGACGGATTCCTATGAGAATGCAAGAGAAGCTAAATTCTTCATGCAATAGAAAAACTTGCAAAATGACAATGTTAGCATAAGATACCCTAGGCATTAAGAGATGTCAAAATGAGGTTGATTTTGGAATTTTACAGAAATGCTAATTTTGGATGGACAACCAAGATTAAAATTTGAGAGATGCCCTAAGATCAAGGGCTTCAAATGCATGTGACAACCCCTAATTAGGGTTAGGGCCAAAAAAAATCAAAATAAATGGCTGAGATTTGATTTTGAGAAAATCAAATCAAGGGTTAGAATTACATGTGACAAGAGGATATTGGGCACAGATTATGAGGTTGTTGGAGTGAATCAAAATTTGATTTATGAGAGGGAGAGTTGGCTTTTTGAATTAAAAATTAATTTAATTCAAAAGTGGGTGGGGCCATGTGAGAGTAAATAATAATAAAATAAAATTATTTACTTGGAAAGAGGGAAATTGCCAATTTAAATAAATGTTTTTATTTAAATTTAGAGGAAAAATCAATAAGACAATTAAATAATTAAAATTATTTAATTGTGGAGGAAATGTATAAAGTGACATGTAATTAAATAAATTATGGGGAATTTATTTAATTATGAGAAGATATTAGAGTTAGAGACGTATTTAAATAAATATATAGAGTTTATTTATTTAAATAATCAGGAGGAAATAATGGACTAATTAAATAAATTTAATAATTTATTTAATTAAACAGGACATTAAGGAATTAGTGGCGTATTTAAATAAAATAAATGTAATTTAGTTACTTCAATAGTCAGGAAGAATAAAAGATGTGAATTAATTAAATAATTAAGAATTATTTAATTAATAGATGAATTTGGACAAGAGGACATAATTAAATATTTTAATTATGTTAAGAAGAAATATGGAGAAAAATTGATTTCACAGGCCTAGGTCAATTTTATGTGTCTACAAGTATCCCTTGCATGAGATTTTCTACTTGGTATCTTATTGCTAATACTATAGTGAGACGAAGTTCAAGACTCGTGTCATCCCGCGATAGCACAATCGTCATGGATCTTGGGTTGTCTAGCTCTTTCACTCCTAGTATTGACACTACTTCACTAGGTATGGACCATACCCTTAACAACTCTTTTCCTTAGAGTAGTGTGACACATGTTGAAACATTGGTTGCTAGTCTTTTGCAAGGAAACACAATCCAAATTCATGAAGACTTAGCCAACCTACAAAACCAAACAAGTACTAAAGATATTTCAACCACTGATATCCCTACCATAGATAACATACATCACATGATTGAAACTGAAGGATGAGTTGATCTTATGCGTAATATACTTCAGATTTTTAGACCACGTCTTACCTCAAACACTAGTTTTCTCTTACCTACAAACAATGTTACAAGTAAAGCAGGAATTCAAATTCCTCCTCCCACAACAATTACCTCTATTCCTACCTATACCAACCCTCAAGTTACAACAACAATGCAACCTACTAGTAATGTGATCCCTTCCTTGGGTATTTTCGCTAGCATCCCTAGTACCTTTGTGGCATCACATGTCATATCTCCTACCATCTTACCACCTATAAGCATTCCATTCACTTGTTCCTTGAACAAATACACCCCTCCACCTTATTCACCTCCATATCAAAATGAAAACAATGATCCTCTCATAGACTAACTTATGAAATTGTTTCATCCCTTCAAAAGGAAGTTTCCACTATCATCCAAAATCAAAATGGCCCACCTGCATATTATGTCAAAAGTAGTCGCTTGTCCTTGGAGATATTGCAAACACCAATTCCACAAGGTGTAGAGGTGCCTAGATTCAAGAAATATTGGGTGAAGGGAGATCCTTCTAACCATGTTTCCGCTTACACGGCCTTATGTAGTGACTTTATTCTTGATGATAATCTCTTGGCTAAACTTTCCCTAGATCCTTGAAGGGTATTGCCTTAGAATGGTTTTCTT
Source organism: Sequoiadendron giganteum (assembly GCA_007115665.2). Classification (NCBI taxonomy): domain Eukaryota; kingdom Viridiplantae; phylum Streptophyta; class Pinopsida; order Cupressales; family Cupressaceae; genus Sequoiadendron; species Sequoiadendron giganteum. Next base: position 624,483,553 of record CM021109.1, read on the forward strand.
CATTATCGATCAACTCAATTTGCTTATTCAATGAACTTGTTGAGGCATTTATCAACCATTTTCAAGTGCATATGAATCCGAAAATGACCTTGGCCAATTTGATGAGATGTAAGCAAAAAGAAGAGGAAAAGATTACCGACTTTATTTCATATTATCAATCACTATATTCCTAAATTAATGTAAAATTTCCTGACCCTCACCTTCAAAATATTTTCATAGAGAATTTACAAAGGAAGATACAAGATAAGCTTACCATGATTAAATTCCCCTCCTTCATGCACTTATGTACTACTCTCCATGATTATCAAAACTCAGTTAGTAGTTGTGATGCAAAATCCACCTCTAGCCGAACTGAGAAAACTGAGTCCGCAAATAAAAAACAATTACTAGCCTTTTAGGAAACATAATAAAGGATTGCTTCAATTAAATCCCCCTCAACAAATAACACATGTTGATACCCAAGTAGCTATCGTAAAATCCATGATACCCTTTAACTATGAGGAACTGAAAAGATAATTCAATCCCTTACCCGATACCCTCCATAACACCATGTCACAACTTTTAGAACAACAAATGATCACCTTGCCTCCCGTTAAAACTCCCGACCCTAATAAACCTTTACCTTTAAATTTTAGATCAAATGCTTATTGCCATTATCATCGAAAAAATGGACATGACATAGAACATTGTAAGTGTCTTAAACATCTTGTGGAATACCTCATTGATTTTGATCATCTTTCTATTGGAGGTGTTAATGATCAATGGAATAAGTCTGTTGCTCCTCCTAACCAAAATTTGTAAATCTTTACCAACCCCATGCCTAAACATAATATTTCATTTGTCAAAGCTAGTGAAACTACAAAGCCCGATGTGATGAATGTTGACACGAATGATGAGAACATGGACACAATTCAACAAAATCCTATGGACACTAATCAACAAGATCCTATAGAAAAAAATCCTATCAATGGTTTGGTTGCATTGGTTGAAACTCAACATCGTAAGGGCTGACCTAAAAAGCCTCTTGACATTGCTTTCTCATCCAAAGATATACTTAAACATGCACCCAATGGTCCTCTTTACATAGCTGACTAAATCTATGATAAGCCCACTAATGGGATATTAATATATCTCATCTGTGGAGAGAATGTGATCACTGAAGAATTCTTACTTATGTATGAGCTCTACCAAGAAACATATGATAAACCGAAATCATGGATAAAAATGCATAACGGTTTCACTTGCCCTACAATGGGATCGATCACCTTACCTTTGCAAATAGGACTGAAAAAACTAGATGTCTCATTCTCCAGATCATATCAACGTCAGATCAATTCCATGTGAAGCTTGGTCATCCATGGCTACATTCCATGGAAGCAGTCCCATCGATCGTGCATAAATGCTTAAGTTTCCCTTTGACAATGAAATTTTCACTCTACATCATAGTGGGTTTAACCCTTTGTCTTCCCATGGAAAACTTTCTTTAGATTTCTTTTGACCTGAGCCTATGGAACTTATTAAACCTTGTGAACACTTGTTTGTCAAATCCTACCAAAGGTTTAAGGAAAAATTCATAGTGAAATTATCCCTTCAAAACATGCCTTCACCCATGACCGAGCCTACCATCCTTGACAAAACCATGATTGAACATAAAAACATGCCAAGAAACCAAGATCAATCTAAGACAGAACCGTTGCCTACTTCATACAAAATACCAAGAGATAATGAAAACAATCCCGTCACGCCTCCTAGAATAAAACAATTTTACAAAGTTAAAGAGAAAGTGGTTGAACAACCTTCCATGGTTCTTTTCATTCCTCCATGTAGGGAAAAAAAGAAACCTATGGTTGATCATCCCGCTCCTACACACACAACTTAAAAACCAAACTAAAAGAAACAAAAGTGCTAGAGAGCGTAGGTGTAGATGTTGTGCTCTTGCTCGAAGGTTAGATGAAGAGAAAACAAAGAAAATCAAAATCCAAACTTGACTAAAGCAATGCACAATGAGTCTCCCCCTTCACCAAAAAAAAAAGATTTTATACTGCAACAAGAGCTAAACCCTTCTTTGGATATTATCAGTGGACCTCCTATTGTGATTAATTTAGATGATCATGATGAGGTTGCTAAAATTGACAAGGAGATGCATAATGAACTAAATACATTGTTCTCCTCTTCTATGAGCTTAAACAATAATTCTCCTAGGAAGAGTATTAAACTTGGTACTGACCTTAGTTCGGCACTTGCTATTGTCCCTTTGGCTAGTTGTCTTCCTTCTAGATATACAATGAATAGGATTGGGATGTGGATGACTTTCTCATAGGTTGACTTGCATGTGCCTTACTAGTCTTTTGCATTGTTTATTTTTCTTTTGTGTGATTGCATGTGTGTAATGTGATCCCTCATACCATTTTGTTTGATGTCCTCTCTCTCTCTTTCTTTATCTTTGTGACATTCCTCTATTTGTAACTACATTCTTCTCTATGTCATAAATCTTTTATATTTTCCTTTTATCTTTGTCTCATGTTTTCCTTTTGGGGATGACGCAAGGCATCGAGACATTCATGTCTCTTCCATGTTGAACCAAAGTCTTTTCCTTTTATCTTTTCTTTGTCTTGTGTTTTCCTTTTGGGGATGACACAAGGCATTAAGACATTAATGTCTCTTCCATGTTGACCCGAAATATTTTTCTTTGTTTTCACTCTCTTTGTGTCATTCTTCTAGTTCTATGCATATTTGGGGAATGATGACAGTTTTGAGCTCTTTAAAAACATTATAGCAAGAACATACTGACCCCAAATCCATAGATCCCTTATGTGTGTTTGGAGTTTCATTTTGGGGGAAACCCCTTGTTCTTTTCATGACATAGCTTTATTTAGAAACATATGACTTGGCATAGGGTTTTCCAAGTTCACTCTCATGTCTTCTTTATTGTTAGCATGTATCATTTGATACTTTAAAGTAATTGCTCATAGTATAGTGTTTATCAATTTCTTTAAAGTGGGGGCATACATTGGCATTATTCTTTTCCATTTCATGTTTCATGGTGTAGTCTTCTTGCTTCATGCGATGCATCTCTCACTTTATGGTGACATTGGGTGTGATGTCCTTCAAGAGCGTGATCTCTCTTAGCATATTATATTCCTCCTAGTGGATTGATATGACACACTACATCCCCTAAGTTTTGAATCTTCTATTCTTTGATTGGTCCTCTCTTGGAGACATCAGGCACAATCTTCCCTAAGTTAAGACCTTACATGAATTAAGAAAGACTCCTCTGAACATTCCCTATTTTTCATTTTACAAAATCTAGATTATATGGCCACCTTGCATAATAAAACTTGCTTGCCTATGGAGCCATCTTGTTTGTTCATGAGTATCAAGCATACAAAGTTTTTCTTGTCTCATGGAGCTCGAAGTTCATTGTTGTGTGGCGCATTATCAAAGTTATTAGGAGGTATAAATTTTGGTCTGGTTGGACAGGAAGTTGATCTAAGGCATGAATTTCCCATACCCACTCGTGTGTGTGTGTGTGTGTGAGCACATATCGGTTTGTGTGTATGTTTCTCACCCTCTTGGATTACTCACCTAGCAGAAAACCTAGAGTTTTGTTGCCTTAGAATGAGTGCACATTTTTGGAAAAATATCCTAGATCTGATCCACATCGTGATGAACAAACAATTGAAGCTTGATCCACCCTTTTTTTTTGTTTTTCTTTTCTCTTTGTCTTTGGCATTGTATGCTTATGCCTTGTTATTTCTCTTCACATCATTTCATGTGTGTTCTTTTGTGTCTATGTTGGTTTTCCATAGGATCTTGATCCTAGGGGCTTGATCACCCCTCTTGATCATTCTCATCCTATCTTACCAGCATTGGTTCATTTGGACCCCTCTGGATGCGATTTTTTCTACTTTAGTGTGAGTTTTAAGCAAGTTCATCCTCTCACTAAAGTGGGGGCTAAATGTGGCAATGAAAAAATTATCCCTCTACCTTTCCTTGCTTGTTTGGGCCTCCTTGTTAAATTGAGAATAATGTTGCCTTTATTTAGTGTTGCAATGTGTTTGACACATTCACATTAGGTCTTGGGCCATTGTGAGCTAAATGAACTTAATTTTACCTTATTTAAGGTGTTATAAAGTGTTGTACCACACTTTCACACTTTTCTAGGGTTTTCATAAATAACTAAGCTTCTTTATGCCTTATTTGGTCTTGTTTTGCATCGACAAGCCTTAATTGATGTATCTTTCCGAGGATAATCTCGACATAAATCAACATCCAATCATAATTTAGGTGTTTTTAGGTTGTGTGGCCTAGATTTAGTGATCTGGGACTCATACACCACTTTGGGCGTATGAGTCCCACCTAGGTTTTTGGGCCCCGATCTGGATTTTGCATCATTCTAAGCATTTTTGAAAATGTGTCCCATAGTTAAGCCTAATGGGACTTATACACCAATTCTAGAATATGAGTTCCATGTGACCCAAAACTAAATTAAATTTAAATTCTTTGTAGGATTTTATTCTCCTAGATCTGATGTCAGCTTGTAGTGTTGTAATTTCGAGAAATATGGCATAAACAAGTATAAATACAAGTTTCTTTCACTCATTTTCATCCCAAGCTTTCAAGTATTCATGCATTATAGAATTTTTTTGATCAAGGATGAATTCAAGTGTTCACAAGCATTCACAAGAGCATTCAAGAGTCTTCAAGGGTTGATTATCAATTGTTTTAGAGAATAATTCAAGTATAAGACATTAGGTCAAAGTCATAATGCATCATGTTTTTTTTTTAGCTAACAATTGTGATGAAGGGTTTCATGATTCAAGCTAGCATTCAATTCAAGATCTATCACATTTAAACAAGATTCAAGATCTACATCCATTGGAGCCACTTCATACATGTTTGCAACACTTTATTGCTAGGGTTTGGTGAGTTGCAACATTACATTTTGTTCATTCATCATTCATCATTCTCCTTTCCTATTTCATTTCATTTCAAGGTTTGATTACCAAAACGAGGTTTGAACAAGGAAAACCCCTTTCTACTAACAAAAAAATATTTTCCCTCTCTTTAGTGTGTGATTTGCAGATCTAGGTAGAAGACATATTGAAGAGCAAGTTTGGAGAAAGTTGTCAAAGTTGTCACCTTGCATTGGAGATCATTGAGAGACATCTACAGGTTATAAATTAGATATTCAAACCCAAGAATCAAGTGGAGAAGACAAAGCATACATTGAAGAGTAGATTCAAACTTTGAATTTCCATAAAATCCTAACTAGACTGGTATGCCAATTCTGGCATATGAGTCCTAGTATAGTGATTTTTCTAGATTTCAAGATTTCTAGACATATCTCTACCAGATTTCTGTTCTTGCCTAGAAACCCTAATCTGGGACTAAATTGCCTCTGGCGTATGAGCCCTAGACAACATTAAATTCATTTTTTTCAACATTTCAAGTCTTCATTTAGGCCTCTACAAATTTCCAAGTGCACACCTTTGATCTCTTATCTTTCTATTCTGATTTACATGTATTTTTAGGTCATTCAGTGAAGGATTACATTGCATTAGGTTTAAGCATTAGGTCTTGCATTTTTATTAGTCTTTCCAAGCCTTAGCTTGGTGGTGAACCCCTCTTTAGTTTCTAATCAAACCCTAGGACAACCCTATTGCAAGATATCTTTCTCCTTTGCATACTTTAGATTGAGATCTCCATGGTTTTCCTCTAATGAGAGTGAAGAAGATTGTTGTTCTATCTCCTAAGCATAGGACCACAATTTTCTACCTTTCAGTGATTATGGGTCTAATGACAATCGAGGTGCACATGGCTAGCAAAAATACGCATCAATATTGGATCAAAAAGTGCTCAAAGATGAGATGCTTGATGATACATTTAGAATTGATAGACAAATAAGTTTGAACAAGGTTAAAATAATTTTATTATATTTCATTTTAAAATGTAAGATCAACTTTAAATTACTAAATTGATAATAATAAAATTTCAAGGTCAAACTATTCACCTTGCATCTCGTGGTCCTTCAACTCTCGATTACATGATAATGTCTAGTCCACATGTATGTACTTAGTAAAGAAATAATAAATTAGTATGTGTAGGGCGATGAGGGGTGAAAAATGGGTCTTAAGTTGCCACTTTTTTTTTAAATCAGGAAAGACTAGTCTTGGATGAGAAATTGAAGATAGTTACACTCAAAATTTGAAGACACAACAAGAACAAGAGTCGTATTTCTGTAAATCTAATTTCTAAACTACTATTTTTTAAATAGTGGAGATTAAAAGGTTCAAAAAGGGGAGCACACAAAGTGATTCTTTTTTTATCAAAAAAAAATCATAGTGTTTGGTGTGCTCCCATAAAATGTTAACTTTTTTTAGTATTTAAAAAATCACTTTGGTGAAAAATTAGCTAACATCATGTAGTTTAAGCTTGATTTTTCTTCTATTTTTAAATAAATCTATATTTTTTACTAATTTTTAAAATGGAAAAATCTTGAAAAACAAAAAATTGAGCATTCTCTCTCCAAATTTAATAGGAAACTAATCAAACTTAGAATTCTTTTTTACTATGTATAGAATAAAGTCTAGTTTCTAAAAATGTAATTTATTTAAAATTTCAATGAATGACTAAAAATTGAAGCCAAAAATACCATACATATGTTTTTTTGGTAAAAATGAAGACACTAGCAAAAGAAATTAAAGATCAAAACATTAACATATTTGAAACATGAAAAAAATTACATGGTTAGAAAGCTAACAAAGAGTTCAATGTTACTATGCCATTTTCCTTACTTGACATTGAAACACACACAAACTTGATGGGGAGCAATCTCGAGATTGCATCAATTTTTTTATAATTTGAAGAAACATGTCTTTGTATGTTGAAATGTCAGTCTAACCCTTTAGGTTGGAAGCCCAAAGAAAATCCAATCCTAATGGTTGTAAATTCCCAAGGAAAATAATAACGTGAGAACACTATAATGTGCTCATGTTATTCTCTATCCTAGGTTTCCATAACACCAACACACTATAATATGCTCACATTATTATACATTCGAGTTATTATTTTCCCTAGGTTTCCATAACACCAACATATTATAACACACACTATTTTAAAGTAAAATGATCTCTCCCTCACCTTCTCTATCTCTCTCTTTCTCTCCCATGGCCTACCTCTCTCCTCTCTATTCCTAATGTATTTCTCTTTATCTCACCTCACTCTCTCTGAAATCTTTATTTCTCTCCCATCACTACCTCTCTCTTGTCCTCTCTCTCTCTACATATCTAACCCTCCTTCTCTCACCTCTCTCACCTCTCTATCTTTATCCCCTCACTACCTCTCCCTTCATCCCTCCCTCCCTCGCTCTCTCTACCTCTCCCTCCATCCATAGATATCTCTCTCCCTCTCTCACTCTCTTATCTCTCTTTCTCTCCCTCTCTTTCTCTCCCTCCCTCCTTCCATATATTTATCCATCTCTTCCTCTCTCTTCCTCTCTCTCACTCTCTCCCTATTTAGCATATAAAGATTAGATTTTACAACTTAAGGTTTAGGATTTAGGGTTCACAATGGAGGGTTGAGGGTCTACCTACCTCTCTCTAGCCTCTCTCTCTCCACTCTCCACCTCTCCCTCTATTGGTATGAATAAATTTCATGTACCCAGTTAATTCACTCACTAGGAACTTAGGGGACATATTCATATGTTAAGTTTACTTAGGATTATAAGATTCCTTCTAGAAGTCTTAGTTGTCATTTCTAGAACTTATCTTGTCCTAGGGTGTTATGAGTTAGTTGTCTCGTGTGATAGGATTCAAACACTTGTCACAATATTGTCTAATCCTATGTCTCACCTTTCCTTTATAAACAAGGCATCTCATGTACATTTACATATTCAACCATATTCAACCTTACATTGTTGAAGCAAGTATTCTTGTCATTTTCTCTCTTGTGAAAGATATTTTGGTCTAGCAACTATTCATAGGGGTGTTGAAGAGTCACCATTAAATCCTACACCCTCCATCCCTCCCTAACCCACTTTTCCTCTCCATCTCTTCCTATCTCTCTAAATTATTCATGGTTTGGGGTTTAGGGCTTAGGAATTAGGGTTTAGGGTTTATTGTATAGTATTTATGGTTTACAGCTTAGGGTTAAGGACCTAGGGTTTAGTGTTTATGATTAATGATGAAGGGTTTAGGGTGGAACCTACATCTCTACCATTTATCTCTAATTTTTCATGGTTTAGGTTTAGGGTTTATAATGGAGGGTTTAGAGATTAGATTTGTATTTTTAGGTTTTAATGTTAAATTATTAATGTTAGATTTTAGGGTTTAACAAATAATGTTTATAGTTTATGGTTTATGGTTTATGATGGAGGTTTTAGAGATTAAATTATTTTTTAGGTTTTAGTGTTAAATTGTTAATGTTAGGTTTTAGGGTTTAGTGAATAGTGTTTAGGGTTTAGGACTAAGGGTTTATGGTTTATGATAGAGGGTTTAGATATTAAATATAGTTTTTTAGGTTTTAGTGTTATATTATTAATGTTAGGTGGTACCTAGTTTAGTGAATAGTGTTCAGGAATTACAATTTATGATTTAGGGTTTATGATGGAGGGTTCAATCTTGAGGGTTTAGGGATCAAATTTATTTTTTAAGGTTTTAGTGTTTTGATTATAGGGGAAAAATAGGTTTTGAAGGGACCCAAAACCATTTACAACATAAAAGGGGGAAAGTTGCTCAAAGAGAAAGACATTAAAGCAACAATAGTAGCCAAAAGCATACCAAAAACCAAAAAATAGAAACAACAAACAACACAGAAAGAGACACTATTTCATGTTCTTCAAGGTGTTAGCCACCTCAATTTCCTGGTTTCAATGCAGCTCAACCATTTCCATTAATTCTTTATTTTCCTCCTCAAAGGTCTTCCTTAGATTTCCCTTGGTTCTAGTACATGGGCCTTTTGTCTCATCCTTTTTGACCTTCTTCCCCTTGCACTTTGAATATTGGTCCTTCTCCATCAACTCAACAATGTATAGCTGATCTTCCCTGAGTTGGCTAATCTTACGAAATAGGACCTCCAGGGACTCAACACTATTTTTGACTGAACTATGACTAACCTGCAATAACTTCTTGATGTCTACATTTTTTTCATTGATCTTTGCCTCCATTTTAGAAAGGCAGCTCTCACACAAGGTATTGAAGTCCATAAAGGAGAACTCTAAATCCACAAGTCTCTCAATCAAAATATCCGAGGAAGAACCCTTCGCTAGGTTTTGCATATTCTCTTTCAAACCCTTGATCTTGATATTCACCCTATTGAATTCCTATAACACCCACTTGGCAAGCTTAAAAGTGCATGTGGCCCCTAAGCAGGACATATCTAGAAGCTTGAACATAGAAGTATTATCATCATTCAGGTATGAGAAATCCTTAGAAAGAGGATTCACCTTTAGTGGCTCTGGCTTTCCAAGAATTGGATTCACCCCCTCATCCTTATGCATTGAATTCTCACCAGTCAGCTCCATGTTGGGCGAATGTTGAACAAGGGAATCATTAATTTCTATAGTAGTTTCCTCAACACCCTTCTCCTTACTCGGAGCCTTGTTACCCTTCTCACCATTCACAACTTATTTTTTTAGCTTTGCAATTCTTCTAGATGCCCTTCATGGAAATTTTGTGGCATCCTTAACCCCAACATTATTAGGCAGAACCTTCTCCTTATGACCAACTACAATAAAATCTTGTCCATTAAGCATATTATCTCCCTTAGAATGAGAACCCCCAAAAATAATGTTAGTGCCATTACCAGTAGAAGGGGAATCATGGGATTCTGAATCTTGCAAAACAAGCTTCTTAGTAGTCCTCCTCTTGAGATTCCCCTTCTTTCATTTCTCAAAGGTGGCCACTAGAGGGGATGAAGAACCACCCTCCTCTTCATTCCATTCTACGACACCAACAACACTAGTCTTTGAACCAGTCGAAAGAGAATCTTCACTAATAGCTATCCCCTTTCCTTTAACTGACTTGGCAGGGGTATGGGTTCTCAGATGCTCCATTATGAGCAGTATGAGGCCCTCATGAAGAATATGATCCCTTCTATTTTTCAAATGAGCATAGAACGACACTTCTAGTGATGACAAAAGAAAGAAAGGAAACGAGAGAAATAATGCATTCCTTAAATGATTCAACAAAGTGAAATGGTGGCCTAAAATAGAAGTATACCTACTGCCTAGGGTAGCATAACACATGATTACCTCTGCAACATTAGACCAAATTCTCTTCAAAGAATTATGTTCATAACCCCATGATAACATCTTTATTAGTTTCTACCATTTATTATCTTTGAAAAATTGGTCCATGGCTTCCTCATTACTCTTTCTTTCCTTGAAATTTTTTTGGCCCACCATCACCAGCCCAGTAATGGAGGCAATAAATTCCTCATTAATGACAAATTCCATCCCCTTAACCTGTAACCTTCTATTTTGTCAATAACAGACAAAATCTATAGAGGCCTTGGGGTCATGGCCATGGAGCTTCTCTAGATAAGGTGTGAAATGCCCATGTTCTAAAATTCTCCATATTTTGTGCTTCTTCCTCCAACTTTCATAGGATGAGGGCTCAATCCTACTTCGATCACCCCCCATATTCTCAGTCACCATAAACTGAAACCCGAGAGTAGACACAATAACCAAATAACAAGCCGTCGAAACACCACCCACAAAACATGCAATGAAAATGTAGGCAATAATAATATTAACATTCCAGAATACAGGCACAACTATAAACATCATTTCATAATTTAACAATAGGGAAAATGGGTGCTTTATATCCTAGGTCATAGAACACCACTCATTTCCAATTGTCATTCAAGAATGTCCTAGGATCCCAAATCGGATTGACTATCAACCCAAAGGTGATTCAATTCTCAACAAGGAAGTCCTAGGAGGGGTTCTTTTAGGCTTTGAATGGTTCACCACCAAGCAAAAGCTTGTAAAATACAACTTAACATTCAACTCACAAAACCTAGAAATCTAAGTCCAAATGATGCTCGTGCAAATGTTAAAATTAAACAATAATAAGTTAGGATGTGTGTACCGGGGAAGTCTGCAAATGTGATAGTTTTTTTGGAAATGTAAAAATGTTGTCAAAATATGCTAGGGAGGACTAAGACACCCTTACTGTTGTTTTTCAGGGGAAATACAGAATCTTTGGATGTCGAAACAAAATTTGAAAGAATCTCTGCAAAATACCCTTTGGAGGACTAAGACACCCTTACTATTTTCTTAGTATTGTCTTGAATTTCTGAAATCTCTAAATGTGATCCTAAGACTCAAGGTATGCACTTCCTTCTTCTTAGATCTTAGGTCATGAAACTTCTAGATCTGGCTTGTAGATGAGTTTCCCTGAAGATGACAACTTTGCAACTTTACACTTCAAATGATCTTCAAGTCTTCAACCTAAATCTATAAACATAAACATACAAGAGAGGAAAAAATTGTTGATTGTTAGTAAATGGGGGTTTGCCTTGGTCAAACCCCTTGTTGGTAATTAAACCTTGGAATGAAATGGAATAATGGAGGGAAATGATGAATGAACAAAGTGCTATGTTGCAACTCACCAAACCCTTGTTATGAAATCTGCAAACTTGTGTGAGATGGCTAGCTTGAATGTAGATCTTGAATTGAATGAATGCTTGATAGATCTTGACTTGAATTGCTTACTTGAATCAAAACCCTACATCACAAATGTTAGCTCAAAAACACACATGACGCAAGAATATCTTTGATATGATGCTTGAATCTTGATGATGGCTCCAAATGCTTGATGAATTTCTCTTGAATGTTCTCTTGATCACAAACTTGTTGTAATGCATGAATACTTGAATGCTTAGATGATAAATGAGTGAAAGAACCTTGTATTTATACTTATCCATGCTTAATATCTCGACATTACATGACAACAAGCCGACATATGAAATCATTAATTAAAGGAGGCTAAATCCTGCCAAGATTTGAAATTAAATCCCAAAAATAACTTAAGGGGGACTAAGATGCCCTAGGTGGCATCTTAGTCCCGAGGCTTGAAACTCGGGGCACAAACTCCAAAAGGGGCCCATTTAAGGTGCCTTTAAAATTAGGGTCCCAAGATCCTTAGGGGACAAAAATTCCCTAGGTGGCATCTTAGTCTCGACCCAAAAATCAGGGACACACAGCTAGAATCATTAAATTGTCATTTGCCTTTTGATGTTTGTTGAGATTAACCATAAAAAGATATGATTTATTAGGCTTGTGGATGAAAAATAGGACCAATTAAGACATAAATGAGGATAAACAAAGCAAGGTAGGCCCAAACAATTGTGAAAATACAAGGGTATGCATTTTCCTACACTACAGTAATAAAAGCTTGGCATCCTCGGGAAGGAGAGAGTACTCCCATGCCTTGAAATCATGAATTTTGACAACCTTATTTGCAAATAAATCCAATAGAGAGTTTCCTTCTCTATAGATATGCATGACATGGATTTCTTCAAAATATATTAGCATCATTATAGCATCCTCAATCATTTGATCAGTTGTCCAACTTGGCTTGTGGATTCCAAATAGGCAATTAAAAATGTTGAGGGAATCACCCTCGACCCAAACTTGTGAGTAGCCCTTGTCCAACACAAACTTGATAATAATGAACATAGCTTCAGCTTATGCATAGTGATTGGTCCGGTTTCCCAATAGGAGTGCCACCGCACCCAAGAACTTGCCATCTTCATTCCTCAACACCCCCCACAACTTGCTCAAGGTTTTAGTGTTAAAAATTATTAGTGTTAGGTTTTAGGGTTTAGGGTTTGGGGTTTTGTGTTTTAGGGTTTACTATTTAGGGTATTTGTTTAATGTTTAGGGTTTAATATGAAGAGTTGAATGTTGAGGATTTAGGGATTAAATTTAATTTTAAAGGTTTTACTGTTAAAATTATTAATGTTAGGTTTTAGTCTTTAGGGTTTAGGGACTAGGGTTTAGTGTTTAGATCCCATGGTTTAGGGTATTCAATTTAGGGTTGAGGGTTTATAATGGAGTATTCAAGATTGAAGGTTTAGGGATTAAATTTAATATGTAAGGTTTTATTGTTAAAAACTATTAGTGCTAGTTTTAGGGTTTAGGGTTTGGCATATAGTGTTTAGAGTTTAGGGCTTAATATTTATGGTTTAGGGTTCATGATGGAGGATTGAGGATCTACCTATACCTCTCTCTCACCTCTCTTCTCCTCCCTCCCCCCTCCTTCCATCTCTACCTCTCCTTCGCTCTGTCCTTTCCCCTCTCTTCGTTGTCTTTGTCTCTCACCTCTCTACCTCCCTCTCCCCTCTCTCCCCTCACTACCTCTCCATCCCCCCTCACTCTCTCTATGTATCCCTCTCTCCATCACTATATTTCTCCCACTCTTCCTCTTTATGTCTCTTTCTCTCCCTCTCTTTATATTATTCATTGTTTAGGGTTTAGGGCATACAGTTTATAATGGATAGTTTTTTTTTTTTTTTTTGGTTTTAGTGTTAAATTATTAATTTTAGGTTTTATGGTTTAGCAAATAGTGTTTAGGTTTTAAGGTTTATGTATTAGGGTTTATGATGGAGGGTTCAATCTTGAGGGTTTAGGGATTAAATTTAATTTTAAGCTTTTAGTGTTAAAAATTATTAATGTTAGGTTTTAAGGTTTAGGGTTTAGTGTTTACGACCTAGGGTTTAGGGTTTAGGGTTTATGATGGAGGCTTGAAAATTGAGGCTTTATGGATTAAATTTAATTTTAAAGGCTTTAGTGTCAAAAATTATTAATGTTAGGTTTTAGGGTTTAGGGTTTAGGGCCTAGGCTTTAAATCCTATGATTTAAGGTATTAGGGCTTAGGGTTTAGGGTTTATGATTAATGATTAAGGGTTTAGTGTGGCATCTACCTTTCTCTCACCTCTCTCTAGTTATCCTTCCCTCCCACCCTCTCTCTCTCTCTCCCTCTCTTCTCTTTATGTCACCTCACTATCTCTATCCCCTCACTACCTCTACCTCACTCCCTATATCTCTCTATCACTCTTTCACTCTCTACTTTTACCTACCTATATTTCTCTCACTCACTCTCTCTCTCTTTGTGTCTCTATCTATCTTTATTTGTCAAGAGGGGTTTTAGTGTCTCTATCTATCTATATTTTCTACTTCTACATTTAGCCCCCACTTTAGTGAGAGTATGAACTTATGCTCAAACTCACACTAAAGTAGAAAATATGTCAAGAGGGGCCTGATTATCCCAATGTTGACGAGTTAGGATGACAATGAATCTAGGGGGAGTGCACAAGCCCCCAAGATTCAAGATCCCATGACAAATCAACATAAGCACAAAGGAACACACATGTATCAAATGCAACAAGGAAACACAAGACATACATGACAAAAACATGAGGCTACATGGAAAAAACACATGGCATGATATAACATAAGGATAACAACAAAAATGAAAACAAACATGATGCAAACACCATGTAAACAAGAAGAAAAAACACAAAAGACACACAACAAAGCATAAGGTTAGTAATAAAAGGATTCGAGTCATTAAGGAAAAGAGACCTCAGTCTTAAATTTGTCTCAAATACCAAACATCATCCATTAAATGAATGTTAGACAAGGGATGCTCTCGTGAGGACTAGCAAGTTGTGTTATGCCAAATCACTCATGAGATACAATGGATCTACTAGCTAGAAAGTTGTGTTATGCTAGGTGTCCATGCAATATGATGGGTTACATAAGGCTAGGGTGATCCCACTATATTGGTTTACAATTTTTGGGCAAACTGGACACTAAACTGATTTTTTAAAACTAAATCTTCACTTTCGGGCTCCTATAGCGGCTAAACCATGAGGAATTTTAAGATGATGCAAACTAGTGATTTGTGACATTTTGTCTATAGATTCTAAATATATTTTTTCAAAAAATTTGGAATCAGATTGCACTTTTTTTCCATCTCCTTTGAAAACTAGCATTTAAAAAAAATCATTTTTAAGAAGTGACACTCACCGTATAAAACATAATTTTTTTTTGTATGAAGGATAAAATTCTAATTTTTTCGAATTTAGATTTGTAACTACGATATCTAGCACTTTCATTTGGTTTCATAGAGTTATATTAATTATTTTTTCCTTAATCAAGTTTTGAAGTCAGACCAATTACAATTCAAACATAAGCAGACTGTATACAACATAACTTTTTTTGTATGTATCGAAATTCAATTTTAATTTTTTTAATGGATCAAGGACATCAATACCCAGCCTAAATTTTTTTTATTTTTTATTTTTGATAATCTGCTATTTTTGCACATGTGCACAATAGAGAGCTTGATTTTCAGTCAAAAACCTATGTTTAATAAAACTAAAAAAACAAATACATAATAAAACCAAAACATATAAAAATTATATTCATTAGATAGCTCATTCCGAGGACTACCATGATTATTTGAAATAAATTTTAAATGAATTCATTTGATCCCCCAAAAGGTAAATCTAAAGTGATTTTTTTATCAGCATTTTGATAGGTGTAAAGGAGGCTCCGTTGTAGGTATGGTTTAAAACTAGTGGGGTTTTATCCAAGGGGGTTTGATCTAAGGTAGTTTGATCAAACCCTCATCCTTAAAATGGAAATTTTTAAGGCTTAAATCATTATATTTTCTAAAAATATGTGATTTCAGCAAAAATCAAAATCTCCCAGAAATTGTAAACCAGCTTTGTGGGATCACCCGCTAGCAAGTTGTGTTTTTCTAAACAATCATGATCCACTGACAAGAAATTTGTGTTATGCTAGGTGGCCAAGTTAATGAACCAACAAGTTGTACATTATGTTAATGAACCAACAAGCTATTTTATGTTGAATCCATGGACTATCTTGCCAAATTTTTAACATCCAAGGGGATGAGCAAGCCTCACCTAAGAAGGTGCATAAAATTCTAAGAGGAAAAATGAAAAAATCACCTAAAAAGGTGCATAAACATCCAAGGGGACGAACAAAAAACTCACCTACGAAGGTACATAAATATCCAAGCAGATAAACAATAAACTCGCCAAAGAATGTGCATAAACCTCTAAGGGGCAAATGACAAAATCACCTAATAAGGGTCATAAACATCCAAGGGGATGAACAAGACAAAGCCAAACCTCAAGTGGTGTTATAAACAACACCACCAAGGTGATCCCACAATACCAGTTTACAATTTTTGGGCAATCTGGACACTGAACTGATTTGTGACATTTTGTCTATAGATTCTAAATATATTTTTTTCAATTTTTTTGGAATCAGATTGCACTTCTTTTTCCATCTCCTTCGAAAACTAGCTTTTTAAAAAAAATAGCATTTTTAAGGAGTGACACTCACCGTATACAACATAGTTTTTTTGGTATGAAGGATAAAATTCTAATTTTTTCGAATTTAGATTTGTAACTACGATATCTAACCAGTTCATTTGGTTTCATAGTGTTTTATTAAATATTTTTTCCTTAATCAAGTTTTGAAGTCAAACCAATTACAATTCAGACATAAGCAGGTCGTATACAACATAATGTTTTCTGTATGTATCGAAATTCAAATTTTTTTTAATGGATCAAGGACATCAATACCCAACCTGAGCATATTTTTCAATTTTTTTTTGATAATCTGCTATTTCTCCACATGTGCAGAACAAAGAGCTTGATTTTCAGTGAAAACCTTATGTTTAATAAAACTAAAAAAACAAATACATAATCAAACCAAAACATATTAAAATTATATTCGTTGGATATCTCATTTAGGGGACTACCATATTCCTATTGGTTCTATAAAATTTCCTCCATTTTCATCCTCAACCTGAGCTTCAAAGGGCAAAAATCTGGAGTTTTTTTGTGTCAGAGGGTGGGAAGGTGGGAAAAGCGGGGTTCAAGCGAACCCCCAGGGGTTCAAGCAAACCCCCAGGGGTTCAAGCGAAACCTAGCTCGCTCGAACTAGGGTTCAAATCAACCCCCTTTCCACAATGGGAAAATGTGGGTTCCCACATTTAAGGGGTTCGCTCAAACCCTGGTTCAAGCGAACCCCTTTTGGGTTCGCTCGAATCTAGAGTTCGTTCAAATTGTAAACGATGTTTTTTAATGGGGCCATTTTTTGTCCAAGTTTTCCTTCCTCACTCCAATTGTAAACCACTTTTGTGGGTTCACCCACCACAAAAGGTGTTTTCCAAAATGACAAAGGGGCATTGATCAATACATGAAGGGTCACACCTTAGGGAATATCACACATGACATCACCATCAAGAGAGGACAAGTCATGAAATAAAAGATCACACTGTAGGGAATACTAGTCGTAGTATTACCTCTAAAGGGACACATCATATGCTATGAAAAGTCACACTCCTATGGGACATCAAGCCTAATGTTGCCACAAATGAGACACAAACATAGATTGAAAAGGCCACACTTTTTTATAAACCAAGTCACTCTTCCTAGGAGATGTATGTTGTCATCACTAAAAAGGGACCATTTGTTATGCAACCAATATACGGGGGATTGTATGCCCCCCTTAAAATTTTAGTGTACTTGATACACTAATATTTTAAGGAGATACAAAGGGATCCCTTGTAGCAAGGAATGCACCTAATATAAGGATACCTAACCCCTTGGCCCCAAGTGCAGGGACAAAGATGAGTCAAGATGAAATGTGATTGCATAAAGCCTAGTTTTATACCCCCATGCATGGTAGTGAATATTTTTGTGATACTACAGCTACCACATGACAAGGATCAAAGTAACTACATCTTATTCTATTATTGTGTCGAATATATCATTGTAAGGATCTAATTCTTCCAATTTTTTCTTTAAAACATGAAATTCATCAATAGTGCATGTCTAAATGTTCTATGATATGTGCAGTATGACGTGTTTTTTTAATTTCTTTTAGTATCTCTTCATTCATGAACGGGTGGTAATTTAATGAATCCCAATTGTAAAAGTGTAGTTAAAGTACACTCAATTTTAGATAAAGGATGTGAAGTGGACAAAACACCTTTCTTAATAAGACCATGAACTTTGTGTTGTTTGGTTGGTGGAGAAAATATTTCATGTAAAGGTGGATGACCTTAGTATCCTATGCCTATTATGTCTTTAGATAGTGTTTGTTCCAAAAGGGAATGGATTCCATGTTCATTATTTATATCATATCCTTGTTTTGTCAAGATCCTAAAGCCTCAACCATAGAATTGCTCCAAAATAACAAGTGTGTTTGTAACTTTGTTCTCATAGGATGTGGGATCATTGGGTGGTAGGTGTTCCTTGTGATTGTTACCAATAGGTGTTTCCATGTGCATTGGTTGAGGTATAAATTGTAGATCACTTGACCTATGTGATGTGGAAAACATTTCAAGTGATGGTATGGTAGGTGGTGCTAATTATTGATATGGGTGATTAGGCCATTCTATTGAAGGGTAAAGGACCAAATTTTTCTCAAGGTTAGGCAAAGTATTGTTTATGAATTCATTCATGATTTCCTCTTCTTGCCTCAAGATATCTTTGTTAAGAAGATATACATTGGGAGATGAAGAAATATTTGTTCATCATCTAAATTAGGGTCATTTCCAAACACACAACATTAAACATCAACCGAGGATTTCAAGGAAGCCAACATTTTACCAAAATATTTAGCCATTATGACAATATGATGCTTGCAACATGAGGTTCAGATTTTTTGTACAACAGCAAATTGAAAAACTAATAGTAGACTTGGACAGAGGATCCTGAGAGGGTTATGTCACAAAAATTTGGGAAAAAGTAGCTTGGACAAGGTCACCAAGGGTGACTATGTTTGGCAAAGCTTTTTGCAAAATTCAAAATTTAATTGTGTACAATAATGTTTTAAGTTCCTATTTTTGTGTGTATGCAAGCGTGACATTGAATATGCTTCTAGAATTTGCCCAATTTAAGATTATGTAATTCAAATATGCAAGTGTGTAACAATTTACAAAATGTTAAAACAATAAAAGACAATTGTATATGCAATTTCTAGATCTAAGATGCATCAATGACTACTTCTAATATGGAAAACTCTAAAAATGATGATGTTGATGCCTTTTTTAAATAAAACAATGTAATTTTTCACTTTTTGAGCTATATGCAAGATGCCTAAATGAATGCAATGAACACTTTCATATTTTTTTTCAAATTTAAATGACATAATGGAAATTTATAAATGCAATTGAAATGTAGATCTGAACTATGATGATTAAAATTAACCCTATTATAATCTATGATGCAATATGATATGTAATTTTTTGAATTTTTATGCTTTTTATGATGTAAGCATGAATGCTTAAATGAACAATGCAATGCTAAACCTCGATCTAGGATGAATTTCTTCATATTTTAGAAGGCTCATGATGTTAACAAATCAGGCTCACCAAAATGAAGTGGAGAAAAAGGTGGAACCCTAGGGATTTACTCTAGGGTTGGGCACCTTTTCACATCGGATTTTATTTAGCATTTGAGGTAGCCATGGTTTGATGGATTTGGACAAGGTATAAGATTGACTTACAACTTGAAAGGTTAGTCAAACTACTCTTGACCAAAATTGGAATAAATATTGGAATGAAATGCAATGATTTGACTAAGATAATGATGCAAATAATTATTCTGATGCAAAAACAACAAATTTGGAAAAGTCATAAAGACAAATTCAGACTTTGGAAGTCGATTGATCAGAGTTTTGTGCACTTGTGATATAAATTTGGGGCTAAAAATGAGGGACTGTCACCCAAGGTGATAGTGTCTTGGTAACTAAATTTCAGATCTTATTTCATGATCCTTTAGAGCTAGATCAAAGCCTTATTTCTTTTGTATCTTACTATCAAATCTTTGTCAGGTGTTGAGATAACTAATTTTTTGTATGTTGTCACGTTGTATAGTTTGAATGCAACAATGAGCAATTGATCTTCAATCTTCCTACAATCTTCTTCAAATATGGAACTTGCAATTTCAAAGAGAGAGAAAGGGTTTCAACATGCTATATAGGGGCTTGCCTCAATCAAACCTTGTGTTGGTGTTTCCACCTCCACAATGACAATGTCAATGGAAGAGAGCTTATCCTTTTGAGGGATAGAAGCTAAATGAAAAATGAATGATGAATCAACAACGGATTACAACTCACCACTCAAAAATGACTTCCTTGAAGGGATGAAGTCATACAGATCTCCTCAAGGCTTGATTTTCTTGGAGACCTACAAGGACCTTAGTCTTCACAAACAAAATGATTTAACATAACATGAGAAAACACACATAAGACTTGACATGATGCTTTGATATTGAATTGCTGCAATAAATTTGATCTTGACTGCTCTTGACTCGATAATAATTTATTTTGACAATAATTTCTTGGTCAATTCTCTTGATAATTTAACTTAGTTTTCAAATGGTGAAATGATTAGGCATTTATATACAATTAATCTAATTTCTCACAAATTAATTCTCGATAGCTGACATTTGACATTTGAAATTTAAATAATAAATGCCAACTCCAACATATTAAAATTTAGAGGCAAAATAGGGTGACCAAGTCACCTAGGGAAACTAAGTCCTAGCCTTATTTTGCACCTCGTGTAAGGTGTCAGGGGAAAAATATTAAATGTGTGCATTGGTTTTCTATATGGGTTTTCTTGGTAAATATCCAAATGGGCCACAAAATGCATAATTTAGGACATTAGGTGTACATTTAGGTACAATCACTTAGGGGGGAACAAAACATAGTGTGAAATTGTCAAGGGTGACAATTTACGATGCTACATATATATACGTACATATGTATTAATTATAGTTTTTCATTTATTGGTTTGTTGACATCTTTGTTTCTTGGTCTCTACATTTTTTTTTTCTTTATTGTTGTATTTTGTTCATTTTTTAATCTATTTGTCTTGATTTTATTTGATTTTCTCTAATATAATTATTCGCTAGTTACATGTCATTTAAATTTTCTCTTATTTTTCTTCTTTTGTTAGAATTTGTTTATTGATTTCTATTCTTTTGGTTATACTAATGGTTCTCACTCGCTCTTATTTATTGGTATGGTTATACATATAGGTTACCTATATGCAAATCAATAATATATACTCAAATATTGTGTTCATGTACACATATTTACACATGCATATCCATATAAGTTTATATGCATACCTATATGTATCCTCTTGTCCTACCTATTTAAAGATATAAGTTACCTTCTATTTTGGAGTTTTATTGAGATTTTATTTTCTCATTCTCTATTAAGGCACTTTGTCCACACCTTTTTTTCTTCACTTATGCTTATTTGTTCTCCTTTTTTTTTTTTTACCGTCGTATTTTACTTCTTTTTTTGTTTTGTTTTTGATTCACTATCTTTTTATTTTTTGGGTTTTTTAGTGTTCTTTTGATATGTTCTCTTTTGTTGAGATTTCTCTATATATTGGTAGTTTTTATTATGGTTTTACTACTATTGTATACCTATACTTAAATACTCATACACATATTTATCATTCCTTAATGTGCTCGTGGTTTTCCCTAATTTTATATTTCTTACTTAACCCTTCCTTTCTGCGTCAAACCATGTGCAACCTCTCTCCCTCCTCTCTA
The DNA here is from genome assembly GCA_007115665.2 of Sequoiadendron giganteum. Classification (NCBI taxonomy): domain Eukaryota; kingdom Viridiplantae; phylum Streptophyta; class Pinopsida; order Cupressales; family Cupressaceae; genus Sequoiadendron; species Sequoiadendron giganteum. The sequence continues at coordinate 624,505,183 of CM021109.1, forward strand.
TTTAGTTTTTATTGGTTTGAAATCAACCATCTTTATGTCTCTTGTAGCTCTCTAGCATCCTAATGATGGATCATGAAATGTGATGCAAAATGTTGATTCAAAAAATTCTTACACAATCTAATCCAAAAACAACATTGAACAATGTCATGGATTGTGAAAATTTGACGTCTTTAATAACTTCAATAGTCTCAAACATTTAAAACTGAAGTGAACATGCAATCAATCATCCACAAGAAATACTTCCTTTGTAAATTTTCATTCTCCTTGAAACATAGACTATCTTGTGTATTTATCAAACTCTAATAAAAAAAAATAGTTCACAATTAAAGAATCCCCAAACTAACCATTGTTCATTTAAACACCTTGTCTTCATATTGAATAGATATTCTCAAAATATAACTTAACCTTGTCTTCATATTGAATAGGATATTCTCAAAAAATAACTTAAAATATTGTGGCGTACCACCACACATTGATAATAATTGTGAGACAAGAAAGCCTTACAAAACACATAGAATGAGAAAAAAAACTTTGCCAATTAGAAGAGGCTACAAGATGAAAATTGTTCTCTCCCATACTAACAAATGCTGAAGGTACTTGTATGGTTTATGGGTCCCCTCACCTCATTTCCATATTACCATATCCTTAGAAGAGCTTTTGAGTGGTTTGTGGACCCCCTTCTAAATATTCACCAATAGCTTGTGTGCTTTGTGGATCCCCTTACCATTTAGTTATTCACCAATATACATAAAGAAGCTTGTGTGGTTTGTGGATCCCCTTGCCATTTAATTATTCCCAGAGGAACTTGAACATTTGTGGTTCCCTTGCCATGTGATTAGTCACCAGTTAAAATAATTTGTTAAAAGGTGATAGAGAAGAAACTATATCTAATAATGGAAAATCATCATCATGGTGATTTGAGTACTACAAAAAGTCTATGGTAGTGAGAACTCCATAAAAATAAAATATCAAAACAAAGACCTCATCATTCATTCCTTTTCCGAAACTGAGTAAGTAGCCACAATTATAGTTCCATGATTTATAACAAATTCACAGTTGTTAGTGGTAAATAGATAATCAATAGGAAAGTCGCTTCCTGAAATTCTTGGCAGTTGATCGATATGTGCGTACAAGAAGTCCAATACCAATTCCAATACCAAGACACATTCCCAAACCAATTCCTACACCCACTCTTACTCCAGCATTAAACCATGAAAGTTCGCCATCATCAGTTTCCACATATATGCTGCTCAGACTCTCTTCATCTTTTTCATTAAGCTCCCCATAAACCTTGTCTTCTGGGAACTGCCACAGTAGTTCAACAAGTATAAATCATTGTTTCAAAAAAAATTCAATGATGGATAATGGAATGTGATCCGAAACGTTGATGCAAAAAATTCACACACAATCGAATTCAGAAATTACTTATCAATAAACATTATAGACTGAAAACTTGATAGCACTAATTTTCCCAATGTCAATCTAAAAAAACCCACAACAGAATTCCTCTTATCTTATATATACCCACATGAACAGGAATTGCAATTAGCCAAGAAAACTGTCCACAAAGTAGAACACAGTATACTCCTATTTACCTGCTGATTATGGTAGTGGGATGGACATATAATGACTTGAAGCATGGGGATAAATACTTGCAGTAAAAACCTCGTTTTTGGTTCAAGACAAAGTTATGGTTTTAGTAATGGTCACAAGGAAATTACATGATATGGGAATGCTATTTTGGTGTTTATTCTTTGAACTGAAAGTAGAAAGGAACTTGTCATAAATTTGCTCATTCAGAACTAGGAAGGAACAAGACATATGACCAAGTGGAGTGAGCCTTTCTTCTCTAAATTCTGGTACATTAGATTTGCTAATTAATGCACCAAGTTTAGTTGTTGGATTATAAGAGCATAGACATATTAGTTGTAAATTATATGTTTTCCTCAAGATTCACAAGAATTAAATTCGTCAAATAAGCAAAAAATTTCAAAGACTAATCACCAACTTTTCTCAGTACATATTGTATTCGTTTATTTCTCAAAATGTAGATGTATTAATTAGGAATTCTATGTTTTCCCTCAAAATCATTAAAAAATATTTATCATTTTCTGAACTAAAATGATTCACTTAACATGTTAACATTCTATACACATTCCTTAAAATTTTCCATGATTATCTCATCCAACTTGCTGGAATATGGAATAATCTGAATGCAAGGAAAATTTACTTAACTTTTACAATTACTTTGAAAAAAATCTTCTATTCTATCAATTTTTTCTTGAATGCAACATTCAACTCGGTTTGGAAAGCAAGAAGAATTAACCAAACATTTCATTCTTGTCAAGAATAAATTCATTCCTTGAGACTTTTCATGAATACTACATCCAACTCACTGAAGAATCTGAATGCAAGAAGAATTTACCAAAAAGTTCATAATTGTAAAAAAGTCCATTCCTTACAAGTTTCCATTAATACCACATCCAACTCACCAGGTGTGAAAGAATCTGAATACAAGAACTTACCAAACATTCCATGCTTAAAATAAATACACATTCCTTAAAATTTTCCATGAATACCACATCTGAATACAAGAACTTACCGAACATTCCATACTTCAAATAAATATCCATTCCTTAAAATTTTCCAATAACACAACATCCAACTCATGGATCTGGAAGAATCAAAACAGCAAAAAGAATTTACCAAAACAATGCATACTAATAAAGAAAGAAAGAAAATAATTCTTTCACCGGGCAATAAGCTGCAGATTCTCTGTCAATCAAAATAACAGGGCCTCAAAATTTACCAGATCCAACTTGCAGGAGAAATTGCCAAATCAATAGAAAGGAAAATTGGCATACCTGATGATCATTGTGAAGATTTTGGTCCAGGACGTGTTGGGTAGTAGCCTCGTGCTCTGGAATTGCATCCAAAGAAGTCTTTCTCCGGGCAATAAGCTGCAGAGTCTTTGTCAAGATAAGAGGGCAACCACAAAAGCTCCCAGCCACATAAACCTCAACAAAACTCTTGGTCCCTCTCAAATAACCCCAATCTGCAGGCCCCACAGCAGAATAACAATCCATACAGCAGCCCTTCTTAAACCCCTCCAAACTCCCACAAACTAAAATATTTTCCTTGTCATACACTTGAAACTCCAGAGCCCCTGTACTTCGAACACTGTCGGTGCCCACAAAAGTTGCTTCTTCACATTCTTTGTCCACCCTGTTTCTACAGAGAGACAAGGAAACAAAACTATTTTTCGAGAAAAAGAACCTCTCCCTATTTACTTCAACTGCAGTTGTCTCTGCATTTTGGGGTGTAAGACGAAAGGTTAAAGACTCTGGTAATGATGATGAACAGCTGCTAAACTTCACGTAAAAAACCCTCAAATCGAAGGGACCGCACCCCATGACCTGCCTGAACTTTTTTAGCATGCAATAAAACTTCAATTATTCTCCTTCCCTTCTTCCATACGAAGAAAACCCATTGCAGGAACACTGTATTACTGTTAACTAGCTGTATGCATATGGAGATAACCAGCTTTTATATTCCTTTGTTTGTTTGTTCATTCTAAATTCGCTGGACCATTTTTTTTTTTTAAATCTTGGTGAAATTGACCTTTCTCACCCTTCAACCAAAAGATACGCATGTAGTGACAAGTTAGTGGGCAATGCAGAAAACTACAGGAAAAAGTTTATGGGGAATCTCAAACATCAGAAATGGTCACATGATGTATCAGTATATCCATGCTATGTGTCTCTGATAATCTTGGTTCCCGTAAATTTATATGTGACTACTTCTCTTCCCTTACGTTTAGATAAGGATGGAGGTACAAATATTTAGAATACTTGTGGGGAGACTAGGTCTAGCGCTGGGGAAAAGATCCAATAATTTGGGGTGAGGTGTTGGCAGGTTATTATGCTTACATCAAGTAGTTATAGTTTGGGTATTTTTTAAATATTTGAATTGTTTGATAGATGGAAATGAAGTTTGTTTTTATTTATTTATATTATGTATAAGTGTTTATATTATCTTTTATAAAATAGTGATATATTTATTGAAAAAGTGGGTGAAAAGAGTTATATTTCAAAAGTTTCACATTTAAAAGTTGGGGGAGAAGTAAAGTGGTGGTTAGTTGACTGCAATCATCTTCATCGAGCACGATATCTTTTCACAAGGGATGAAGATGCTTAAGAATGAGCATCTTGATTGCCACGAGACGACTGGCTATGCCCATGACAATGCCCATGAGGTGGAGAACAACCTTGACTAAAGGTAGGAGTCAAAGGGACTTTGCAACAATACTTAGGACATTACCCTAATGATCCAACAACTCCTGGAGATGGGAAATTTCAAGTGTAACCTTGTTGGCTTGCACTTGAATCTACATAAGCACATTAGAGAAAATCATGGCTTTATTAAAAAGAAAGAAATTAGAATCAACAAAATTTCCAAAAAATATAATATTATTTTTGTCCTTCCAAATGCTAAAGAGAATTTTCACCCTGAAAGCATGTCAAATATAAGTATATTTGGAAGGGATTCTAGGACAATCCCCTTACAACACTGTGTGTCAAGGAAAAGCCTCAAGCTAAAAAGGCTTGAAGAAATCGTGAATCCAAGTCCAACCAATTTGAGCTCTCAAATAAAATCATAAAAGATGCTTGAGAGTTTCTTGATGACTATAAAATGGACATCGTGAATCTTGAATTTTGTAAAAACAATCCATGGAGCAATTTTCTTTTGAAATAGAACTAGCAAAGTAAATATAGAAACCATTCTTAATCAACAACACAAATAGTCAATTTATACCACAATGTATCATATGAAATTAAAGTGCAATGATAATAACTTATGAGTACCTAGTGGAGAATAAAAGTTTGGCTAGCCATGCATAGCAATCTAGTTGATTGGGTTCTTGTTTACCTATCTTGAGTGTGCAACAAACCCAACCAAGTGAACTACCACCCCATCCACCCCAACCAAGTGGACTTAGCAAGTTACCCTGAAGAACAATACTACAACATGATTGTGTCAAAGTCGTTACTTAGGCGAGGGGTGAAGAATGGGTTTTTCAAGGGAATGACTAGGAAGAGGACTTCGGTGTATCCCATACTACACCAAGGTCCAACCTCATCTCAATGGGGTCAATCATACCATAAAAAAACTAGGAAGAGGAATATAGTGCATCCCATACTACATTGAGGGTCCATCCTCAATCCCAAATGGTCATATAGACACAAGAGAGACTTTCACAAGTAGTGAATCTTTCTAGATTGGTGGATTCCAACTTCAATTTCCCTTAGGTCATTGGAAACAAGTTGAACCACCTAGGAAGAAGTAGCATTTGGCATATAAGACCTTGTGGCCTTAGTGATATTACCAACTATCTCAGTCATAATATGGATAGCATCTAACATTGATCACTATCATGTTATAGGTGACTACCTACTAACCCTCACAATACAATGATTAACTCCAATTTCTATTACTTGCATGATAGGGGTAACAACAAGCTCATCTACTCTAATATCACATCTAGAGTAGCCCTTGCCAATATTGCACCTCTATGATATAGGTAAATATCGACTAGTCCCTAAGGTACAATAATAGCTCCAAGAATTGATCATTGGCATGGTCCAATGACTATCTATTAACTATTCCAGTATCTTAGAGGTTCAAACTTGGGTCATCTACAACTCAAAATTCACTATACTTGACTCAACCTAGCAGACATTCAAAGGTGAAAGAAGATTTGATTTGAGGCCACTAGAGATAGAGTGTTATAGAGCCTTCCAGACACACATTAGTATAAATTGGAATTATCCACCCCTCATATTTTTAGATTGACCTCGTTTAGCACATGTATATACATAATCGACAAGTGGTGATGGTAGTGACATAATGTCAAGGATTAAAGATGTGATATCTCTCCTTCTAGTACAAGTATATCAAGAGGCTTGTAAGAGGTGAACCATTGTAGAACTAATGATTTAGTAAAATTCCATCGTTTAGTATTCAACCAACCAATTAAGCTTTATCTCATTCCTTTTATCAAGTTGAACTCACAGATCATATCGCTAGATTTGAACCTTTTCCCTAAGTTCAATTGTTTGGACGACTTAAGGAAAAGCAAGGTAATTCTATCCACTTATTTTATGTCACATCCCTGTCAGCGACGACCCTTTCCATGTGGGCATTGCATGGTCAGCAAAACAAAAATATACAGAAAAATCTGTTTGGGATGTGAAGTTTTCCACTAACCACCGAACAAAGTTAAAGGCACCATTTATGGAGCCATCCAATTATCCCTTTTATGATTACGATCAGGAGACAACTCCAAATAAATGGGAATGGCACGGGTATACGAGGGAATGGTCACACAGTCACTAAGCATGGCGTCCCTGCCCTGGAACCTTCCAAAAATGTCAGGTCGCATGAACAAAAAATGGCATGGAGAGTCTATAAACCCCTGCGACCCCTTATTCTGTGGACTCCCATCTTTGTCTCTGTGAAAAAGAGTGAACGAAGGGCAGCGAAAGTGCGTGGGAGAGGAAATCGAGTACAACATGGAGAGAAGGAATGCGCAAAAGGCAGGGGTTTGGTGTGCGACATGGCGTTTGAATGAGTCTTCTAAGAAGAATGCTCAACATAATGTGGTTTCATGTAAAAAGAGGCAACGATTGCAGGATACGAACGGAATGGATCATTGAAAAGGCTGTAGAAACTTTCAGGCAATGTGATTGGCATGTGAACAACTAAATTACACCATTGTTGCCAGCGTCTTCCCTGCCTACACTTAAATGTGAGCTATTGAAATGGACTATGGACGTCCACCAAGACATCAGTGGTGTATGAAGATGAAATAATTCTCCGCTGGTTTTCAGAGAGGGCCTCAACTTCGCTACCTCTCATTACAAGTTGCTGTCATGGAGGGGATTTAACTACTGTGTGGGAAGTAGTCACCTTCTGCCCAATCATTGCTCTCGTCCTTTCCTAAGATCTCATTCATCAGTACCTTAATGTCTCATAGATTGCTACTCCTCAAATCCATTCATGTCGTGAAGGGAAATACGTTGGGAACTATTCCATCTTCAGCATCTGGAGCACTTGATCTCACTCAGAATTTCTTGTTCCCTCCTCTTGACATCCCGTCACAATTTCACAAGCTTAGCAAAGTGAGGTATTTCATAGTCATTAATTATTGTTGTTAATAAATCAATGATAAAAGTTGAGAATTTGACTAAAGTTATTCTACTCGCAATTGATAATTGTACTATTTCATAATCACTTTATGTTGATAAATTCATTCTTGTTTGAACAAATGAATTAAAATACAATAAGAGGTTGGGGTCAATGTTACTTACAAAATGAACATATCTATATCTTTTATTATATTATGATAGCTCACTTAATATTGTGATATCATATATAGCTTAATTTATGATGAATGATCTCTTAATTTGAATAATATTAAGTACCCATGTTCAATTGTGGTCGAGCATCCATGTATACTTTGTATATTGGTGGAAGTATTGTTAGTATGACATTGCATGGTGAATTATTTTTTTGAAGGTTCTATTAGGCTTGAAAAATGCAAATCGGTAAGCATGAGGGATAGATGTTCTTACTTACTAGAAAATTATCATTGTGGATCTGAAAATTAAGTTCATATTTAGAATAAAGTATAATAGGTGGAAACATTATTTAGACCATGAATTTGAACGGTACAAGAACATGAAGTTGCACCCTAGGTAAATGAAACAAGGACTAGAATATTATAAAAATCTTTAGGTGTAATCTTGATATAATGATATGACAAATACGTTATTCCCACTAACTTAAAGATGAGACGGATATCAATCACGCTTAAGAAAGCTTAAAGCTAATGTGTTATGTATTTTGATATTTAAAGGGATTTTTAAGTGGCCTTGCTAACAGGATGATGTCATTGAACCATACTAGACAGTAGGACCTCACTAGGAGCCTTATTGAGGTTTTTATATTATTGCACCGTAATAATATTTTGAAATCTACTATCCAAGGATGAACATTGTTTATCGATATTCTATTCTAGATTGATTCTAAATTGCATGAAAACTCACGTGTAGGTATGTTTTGATCTCCATGCTTGGAGAGGTATATCGTGGAAAATAGCATTATTTCCAAAACCCTAGCTAATCCTTATTCTCTTATGTAAGACAATCTTAATTTGTATAGAACCTTGGTGTGTTTGGGAAGAAAAATCAATATTAGTTGCTAACATTTAATTAATTCCCTTGGGTGGAAGATCGTATTACCCTTATTTATTATTTGAATGAGGGTTTTTTCTAAGTGGAAGTTCTAGGTGTATGTTCCTTGAAAGAAAGCTTGTGAGGAGAACTACGTGTGACTTTGATCTATCTGGAAGTGGGTATGTAGGTGGTATTTGGGCGAAGGATGTCCTTGTGACCTCAAGTCCAAAGGGGGGAGGGTTCAGGGGATAACTATCGGGTTTGGAATTGTCCCTAACTTATTCAACCTCTCCTTCATAAGCTTTAATCTGAGGCTGAAATGGGTACCGAATGGGTATGAATGAGTTAAGGAAATCTAATAAATTATATTTAATAAATAATGTGCTTTTATATAGTAAGTGGAATGAAGTAAGGGATTTGATTAGGGTGCTGACAAGAAGTTGAGTCCACTTTTTGGTCAAAAAGTGAAAGTGTTTTCCCTGATTTTTAGAATTTTACACATTTGACCTTAAAATTTGAAGCACTTAGAGAAAGAATCTTCAAAAAGGTCACAGATCATAAAATATAGTACTCGGAGTGTAGTTTCCAAATATGTAATTTATTTCAATACCTAGATTGTACAAATTGAGTTTCAAAAGGTGTTTCTATAAACCACTGTTTAAAAGTCACTTTTTTTTTACCATACCATGCACGTGTACGACATCCATATTTTGACCTAAATTATTGTATTTTTCTAAATCTTTTTGGAAAAAGATTTGTGACTCACTAAAGATTGTTTTCGAATTTTTTTTGTAAATTTTTATTGAATTTTTTTTTTGTTAAATTTTTATTAGGCATATTTGTCATTTTGAAAAATCGTCGTGTACGACACACACAAGATCACCTAAACTTATCATTTTTTGATTTTTTTTAATTGAAAAGAATTGTCTGAAATTTGTTCTTGTGCAATCCGTTCATCAAAATGTCATGTTGATAAAAAGTTATTAAAATAGTAAAAAACCCTGATATTTAAAGTTTATGGACCAGTTTCATCATAAATTAATTGAAAAATAGAAAAAAATATCCAATTGTAAAAAAAATTACATCTTTGGAATCTGCATTGTCTCATCTAAAATGGGTTTTAATTTTGTCAAAAAATTTTGCAAAAAAGGTCATCAGCCATATGTCCAAACTCAATATTTTTCTCTGACATCGTTAGGACCTTCAACTTGCAAGTCATACCAGGTTAAAGGTCTAGGTTTGGATTCCCAATGCTTTTCCCGAACCAAAATACAAGGCAGAAACCCAACCACAAAGCAAATCCAATTTCAAATTTTAGGAAACGGGAAACGGGATCTTGTTTTGTAAAGCGGGATCCTATTTTATAAAAAATGTTTTTTATGCTTTTACAAAACGAGATCCTATTTTGAAAATTACCAAAAATGGAAATTTTTCAAAAACGAAAACTTTTTAAAACGGGATCCCGTTTTTTGAAAAGCGGTCTCATTTTAAACGAGATCCCATTTTTTAAAATACGGGATCCCATTTTTTATTTTAGGCTCGAGAATCTGAACCTAAACGGGATCTTGTTTATTAAAAAACGGGATCTCCTTTTTGCAATGCCAATTTCTTTTTTTTGTCTAAGGCAAAAACTTCCACGTTTTGTGGACTCAACTTCTTACACTTACCCATTACGTTATAATTAGTATTTGATTATATGTACATGTTAGGTAAAAGCCATCTCATGTTGGTTCTATGTAACTCTTATGTGTTTGCAAAATTCCAACTCCATAATTAAAAGTCTCTATGTGTAGACCCATGGATCTGTTGATTGAACGTATATGTTTATCTAATTCACCTAACCAATATTGTGAATCATGTTATGTATGACCTGCCCAAGTGTGAACCTCCATGGTATTTGAGTAATGATAAGTAGTCATTGGACTGTGCCAATGATCGGTGTTTGGGCTACTGCTAGGGATTAAAGTCAACATTCACTTGATTCATAGAGGTGAAGGTAGCAGGCTATCCTAGTTATAATACAATAATAGTTAGTAGGTTGTCATCAGAGCTTTCCAATGGTGAATGCCTAGAGTTACTATTATATCTTTTGGATTAACCAAAATTCACCTAGTTCACGAAGGTGGATTGCTAGGGGCTATCCCAGATTTGATACAATAGTGGTTGCATGGGTAGTTACCCTACTATGCAAGTAACAATAATCAAAGCTACCTATTATATTAGGAGGGTTCACTGACAATCACCTATAGCATGTGGGTGATTGGTGCCAAGTGTTACCTAGGATTGTGAAGAAGATAGATGGTAATATCACTAAGGTCACAAGATGGTATATGTCAGAAGCTACTTCTTCTTAGGTGGATAGACTTGTCGTCGATGGCCTATAGGTGATTGAAGTTGAAATCCACTAGGGTGGATAGGTTCACTACTTGTGGAAAGCCTTGGGATGGAGGATAGACCCACATTGTAGTATGGGATGCATTGAATCCCCCTTCTAGATGTCATATTATATAATTGGTCTTGTTGGGTTGAGGAAAGACCTTTGACGTAGTATGGGATGCACTAAATCCTCTTCCCAATTGTCTAATAGTATAGAATTTCAAAGGAAAGGATGGGACCCATGGTGTAGTGTGCAATGCATCGATATTATTTTTATATCTAGGATGCATTATGAACACATGTTAGTCATCCATTGTGATGTGTTGAAGCTAGTCATTGTGTGCATGTGATGTGCTAGAGCTAGTCACTATGTATTGTTTATAAGTGTTGGAGCTAGTCATTGTGTATTTGTGATCTATGTTGGATCCAGTCACTAATGTAATTGTGATTTGTGTATGCTATTGACTATTGTACTTGTGATGTGAAAATGAGATAGTCATAGTTGTACTTGTGATATACATATTAGCTAATCACCATTGTACTTGTGATTTGTGTATGATCCAATCATTTTTATACTTGTGATGTGTATGAGCTATTCAACTTGTATATATGGAGGTATGCTCGTGACAATCATTGTGTGTGATCTTTGGGATTATGGTATGATATGCCCCTTGTGAATATGGTGAATGTTTGTACACTAACGATTGATAATGTTTAGTAATGAGATCAACACTTGATGGAAAATTATTATCATTACATTATAATTGACTAAGTAGAGATTAAAATTTTAAGAATGATTACAAGGAGTCTATGCACAAAGGATCAAAATTATCCAAGTTCTATGAAGGCAAGTGGAAGATCTTACCCAAATTATTGATATAAAAGTACATAAGCAACAAGGTCCAAATGACTTAAATGAATGAAGAGAGAAATGAGTTAAAGTTGGGGAGAAGATTCAAAATCCATGTATGAAGAGGAGGAAGAGCAATCAATGCTGGCAAAAAATGGAAGTAATGATAATAATGACATTATAGGAGAGGAATTATGAGCTAATGATTTAAGTTTCAAAATATGGGAGTAATCTAAAACTAGAGGAGATGATAGATTAGTTAAATAGTATGGAGGAATTTTTTGAGTGAAGAGATATGGTAAAATTGAATAAAGTAAAACTTTCATGCACAAAATTGAAGGCTAACCATTGATATGGTGGGATCTTTTATAGAAATAAAAATAAAGGTTCATGGTAAGGATGGGATCAAGACATGGAGAAATATAGAGAAGAATTTGACAAGATTTTTTTTTTCCATATGGTAAGGCTGGGATCAAGACATGGAATTTTTTCCTACAAGGATTTATCCACAACCAAAGAGATTCAAGACTTGTATTAATCCTTCAAATGAGTTACATCAATACAACTTCTCTCTTTGAATCATTGCAACACTTCATTGCTTCAACAACCTATAAATTAACTCATTTTTTCTTCAGCTCAAACAATAAATATATAGGCATGAGAGAAACCACAAATCATGAATGGTTTCTAAAACCATTTAGATATAAATTACAAAAATAAGAAACTTCCTCTTCCAACTTGTGATTTTGTCCACCTTTTAGTAATGTGCTCATGCAAACTAAAAAATCTTCCTTATCTTCTCCAAGCTCACATTTAACTTCTCCTTTTTCATGCTCTTTCTAATTTGACAACTAAAAAACACTTTATAGGTTGTCATAATTGCATCTAGCAACTTTCATGAAAACTAAAAGATAATTACAAATTGCTAATTAATAATTAAATAAAAAACAAGGTTGAGACATTTACTCAACAACTTTTACCTTTCTAAAAATTGCCAATTAATAATTAAATACAAAACAAGATTGAGACATTTACTCAACAACTTTTACCTTTCTAAATAGATTTAGAATAATAACACACATGTTATTTTTTATCTTTTTAATAGAAACTTGACCATTCATGAAAAACTCTGTTCAACCTTAACATTTCCTCTCTTCTCAACTATAAGTTTCTTCATCATATGAAAGTTTACGCTTCCTTTTTCCCTCTCTTGTCATTTCTATTTTCACTTTAAAATATATAGATTAAACTATTTTTAACATTATCCCCTCTAGCTTACATGCTCCTCTATTAATGCATGTTATTGGCTTCTTCGTTACTTCTCTCTGATTTTAGTGTTCTACATAATAATTCTACTTTATTATTCTTAATATGAAAAACACCGCGCATGCTCCTTGTCCATTCTTTGTTTCCCATGTATTATGGAAACTCAATTCTACTCTTTGTTTCATTTTTTAACGATAGCACACTCTTTTATTTCAAAGAAACATGTTTCTTTCTCTTCACTTTCTCTCTGTTCAGAAAAAGGAAATGTTATGTGTTCTCCGTCCAGTGTGTATGAATGGAATGCAATGTTTTTATCTTTTCTCTCTAATGCTAGTATATTATTTAAAACAAATGAATGCTCTATTTCCCCCCTTCTTTCTCTCCTCCTCATTCATGTTTTACTGGGTATTCTATACTACAATCCCCATTATGCACCTTCTCATTTTCAGATACTTGAGAGCTTCTTTCGTACAAATTGTTGTAAAGTCTAGTATAAAGCAGAAGCGGAAGAGTTAAGATTTTCAGACACTGTCGACATAAGAGACATGGAAAGAGGACATTTAGCAAAGAAGCTGGTCGAAAGATGCAACACTGCATCAACATCATCCCTCTCAGATCTTAATTAAATGTGCCTTCGATTAGAGTACTTAGAAAGGGAGCTTAATACATTAATGCAAAATAGATGTAGAGGCATGTTGACTGAACACAAAAGAAAGATGGTTAAGCACATATGGAAGATTTTAGAGAAGAAGTTTTGAATACATGAATCAAATAAAACTCTCAATCTCATATAGAGCATGTTAAGTGAACACAAAAGAAAGATGGTTAAACACATATAGAAGATTTTAGATAGGAAGTTTTGAATACATGAACCAAACAAAACTCCCAATCTCATATAGAAGATGTTAAATGAACACAAAAGAAAGATGGTTAAGCACATATAGAAAATTTTAGATAGAAAGTTTTGAATGCATGAACCAAACAGAACTCCCAATCCCATATAGAGCATGTTAAGTGAACACAAAAGAAAGATGGTTAAGCACATATAGAAGATTTTAGATAAGAAGTTTTGAATACTTGAACCAAACAAAACTCCCAATTCCATATAAAGCATGTTAAGTGAACACAAAAGAAAGATGGTTAAGCACATATAAAAGATTTTAGATAAGAAGTTTTGAATACATGAACCAAACAAAACTCCCAATCCCATAAAGAACATGTTAAGTGAACACAAAAGAAAGATGGTTAAACACATATACAAGATTTTAGATAGGAAGTATTGAATACATGAACCAAACAAAACTCCCAATCTCATATAGAAGATGTTAAGTGAACACAAAAGAAAGATGGTTAAGCACATATTGAAAATTTTAGATAGAAAGTTTTGAATGCATGAACCAAACAGAACTCCCAATCCCATATAGAGCATGTTAAGTGAACACAAAAGAAAGATGGTTAAGCACATATAGAAGATTTTAGATAAGAAGTTTTGAATACTTGAACCAAACAAAACTCCCAATTCCATATAGAGCATGTTAAGTGAACACAAAAGAAAGATGGTTAAGCACATATAAAAGATTTTAGATAAGAAGTTTTGAATACATGAACCAAACAAAACTCCCAATCCCATAAAGAACATGTTAAGTGAACACAAAAGAAAGATGGTTAAACACATATAGAAGATTTTAAATAAGAAGTTTTGAATACATGAACCAAACCAAAACTCCCAATCCCACATCCCCGACACACAATAACTAGGACACACAAACACTATGATAGATTGGCACACAACATTTAAAGCTCAATGTGCACACACACAGTACACAGATTATTCGACCTGAATGCAGTATGCACACACTGTGTGCACTGCTTATTAGTTATTACACATGACATCACACGGAAACCTGGAGAAACAAACCTACAGCAGAACTTCTTTTCGAAGATTGTTCTTACTCGATTCGCACGTCGGAGATTCGGATGGGTCGTTGAAGATTCACTTTGGGAATGATAGTCACCGCAATCCTGTTTTGCTCAAAACCAACACCCAAGTTCTGCAACACCTCCGAAATCACCACGCGCATCGACGACTGCCCGCACCCGCACTCCTCGTCATCAATTGCACCACGTGGCAGCTCCACATACGTCCCGGCGTACTCAGGTGGCACCGTATCCACGTAAGGCGTGAACACTCTGCAGTCATTTAGCTGTACAAACACGTCAAACTTAACTGCAATGTTTCTCTGCACACGTATCCCTTCGATCACAAGCAGCTCATTGAATGCCCAAGACGGGCCCGACGATGGCGGGTTCCTCGCAACATCGATCTTCACCGGGTTAATGAAAGCTTTTGCCTGCAAGTCCAGTGTTTGCACCGCATCAACGTTTGGCGGAACGTCGACTAACGGAGCAGGCAATGGGCATCTGGGACCCAGCCAAGGAGTGGGCGAATCCTCGTACTTATAACGGAGCTTCTCCGGATCGAAGGCGTCGCCGGCCCGGACCTCTACAAGGCACGCATTTTCGTCGTAGAAGTAAAACAGCGTGTTGAGCAGGTCCGGATCGTCGTAGTCCTCCCGCCCGGGCAACGTCTTCCAGATGGTCCAAATCCGGTCGACGTTAGCGTGATGGGCGTAAAAAAGGGGGTCCCGTGCAGCGGAGTACAAGATCCCCATATCTTCACCGTAGCATGTCTTGTCAGTGTAGGGGCCGTGTTTGTCCTTGTTAGTGGGGACGCTGCCAGTCCAATCATGAACTGAGTTATGCGGTGCATTTTCCAGCGTCCCTGGCCCGCAAGTGCATTTCGGGCTGTTCTCTCGGATTGGCTCTCCGTGGAAGGTCTGAGTGCTGCTGCCCAGAATGACAATATGCTTGTACATGATCAGGTAGTTCTTGAGAACCAGAAACTCAGCGGGCAAGAAATCTGGGAACCCTTGTGAGTAACCCAAGTCCACAAAGCCGCCGTTTGCGTGCTCGGGGTTTCTCCTGTTGTCAAAGAGCGAGAGTCTTTTGTTCATGTACATGGGCGGCATGGTCATACCATATTCGAAATCCCAGTTCCAGAATGGCAGCGCAAAGGTGTCATCCCCCAAAAGCTTCGCCAAAATGCGCTCGTGAAAGTAGAGATACCAGCGGTGCCACGGGAGAAATAACCAGTTGCCGTGGACTTTGAATAGCTTATCCGTGTCTCCAATGTAGTAAGCACGGTTGCAGTAAGCGCAGTGGACGTTGGCTTGCTGCATAAAATTCCTCGGGTCCTCACACGGAAGGCTCTTCATCAGCTGCACGGCCCGGGCGTATTTATGCACATATTCTTCGTCCACCATGTGCGCCGCCCTCCGCATCCGTATTGGCAGCTGGGTGGGAAACTCGAACACCTTAGGCGTTTCGCCCTTGTAAGGAGGGCAGCAATTCAAATCACTTGCGTAGGGAGGCAAGTCGCAGGCCTTGCGGCGGCATCTCTTCAAATCGGGGCGTATAGGAGCCATCTAACAAGACCACGATACAAAGTAGTAGTGAGTTGTGTTTTCTACAACTTACACGCTTCTCTCTATATAGGGAGTCCAGCCAGCAGAATGCACATTTCACTGTATTATTAATTATTTTTTATTTTCGATTAATTAATAAATACAGTCAAAAGTGCATGTGCATTCTGTTGGTTGCATCTATAGTACGCCTTCCCGTTTCTTTAAGATCTTTCAATACTAGAGTTTATCTTTCATCTAAATTTTTTCTTTCTTTTTTTAAAGTTTTATATCAAATCTGTAATATGGTTTTAGCTATCTATAGATAATAATTTGTAGGGTGGTTATATTTAATTTAATTTAACTTGATTAATATTTAATTGAATTAAGATGTGAAAAAATATAAGTATTAATAATATTTAAGATGGAATATATTTATGATTCATTAGATTAATTTGTTTTATAAAGATGTTATAAAATAATAATAATAAACATTTTGATTTAATTTTTTCTTATAAAGATATGTAAACATGCATGAAACGTGTAAGATATATATCATTGATGTTAATGCATATTTTTTCTACTTATAATATGTGAAATAGTTAAGACAAATCATATCCATAATTCATTAAATAAAGACATCACAATAAAAAGTTGTGATTCAATTCTCTTTTATAAAAATATTCTAAAACAATGACTCTTTTTGGATTTATTCTCTTTTATAAAGATATTCTAAAATAAGAACTTTTTTTGGATTTATTCTCTTTCATAAAGATATTCTAAAATGATACAAATTCTTTTGATTCAATATTTTTATAAAGATATTCTAAAATGATAAAAAATTCTTTTGATTCAATTCTCTTTTATAAAAATATTCAAACATGTATGAGGTGGAGATTAATATACGAGTGGTGAGCATAAATACGTATTCCAACTTTGTTGTCTCCTTTGTTCTAAAATATTCTTTCAATAGTTTAAATATATTTATTATAATAACTAATAATTAATTGATTAATTTATAAATAATTATATAGTATTAAATAATGTTAATTATTAATTGATAATTTCAATATTATGTAATAATGTGTGAATTAATATTTGTGATGAGGAAAATGCATTGTCTCATTTATTTTTGTTTTTGACTTGGGGAAATGTCTTAGTAAATTTTTCTAGCTATAAATGGTGTGTTTTGTGTATAGTTGGATCGTGTACACCTAGCCTTGCTTGTAACTAGCCTTGTTCCTATTGCTAATCCTTATATTTGTGTTCTCACAATACCAAGTTGTCTTCTATATGATTTTATTTATTAATCAAATCCTATCAAACACAAATCCAACAAGTTGTTTCACCCAAGTAATGTCCATGAGTTTAAGGTCATCCTCATATCCACAATCTTGATCCTTTTAATTACAATATCAAAATCATGAATTTATCTAATTGACCTCATCTTACACTTTGGTCCTAGATTGACTTTACACAAATCATCACAATTCGATATTATGTTTATATGTATAAAATACATCAATTACATTTAATTATACTCATGTGATCAAATTTCTTATCATTCAAAAATAATTACTCTTATTCACACATATATCAAATGAATCAAAAGAATAATCATTCTCATTTGTCATATCATATAAAAATACTTCCTAACAATTTGAATCACCTAGAGATCATTTTAGAATTCAATTGCATATGTGAATCTTGTTGTTTGTCAAGGTATTTTAAAAACTATCAACTTGATAAAGAACACAAGAGTGTAGTAGAAAATATTATTGTATAGTTGTCCACTTTTTTAAAATTTCATTACAAAATCTAGAGATCATCAAAGGTTGATTTCATTTATATAGAGTGTTCATCACAAGTGCAAAAAAAGAGTGATTTCATTTATATTAATTTAACTTGATTAATATTTAATTGATTTAAGATGTGGAAAAATATTTAAAAAAATAGATTGCGGGAATCAAAATCGGGTAGTTGTCCCCCTATAAACTGCAGCACACCTAGTAAAAAAAATTCACATGATCAATGATGCTAGCACAACAAACCCTCTAGTACCATGGGGATGGTGGGGAGACTAGACCTTGTGACCTCTTGCTTGCAAGAAGATGCTTTAACCAATTGAGCTAGACCCATCTCCTTGTGGAAGAATATAATTATTAATAATACTTAAGATGGAATATATTTATGATTCATTAGATTAATTTTTTTATAAAGATGTTATAAAATACTAATAAATATTTTGATTTGATTCTTTTCTATAAAGATATATAAACATGCATGAAACATACATGTATGACATATATCATTGATGTAAATGCATATTGTCTCTACTTATAATGTGTGAAATAGTTAAGACAAAGTATATCCATAATTCATTAAGTAAATACATCATAATAAAAAATTGTGATTCAATTCTCTTTTATAAAAATATTCTAAAACAATCATTTTTTTTGGATTTATTCTCTTTTATAAGGATATTCTACAATAATGATCTTTTTTGGATTTATTTCTTTTATAAAGATATTCTAAAATGATAAAAAAAACTTTTGATTCAATTCTTATGCTCTTTTATAAATATATCCAAACATGTGTGAGGTTGAGATCAATATATGTGTGGTGAGCATAAATAGATACTCCAACTTTGTTGTTTTCTTTTTTATGAAAAATAATTTCACAAGTTTAAATGATTATTATAACTAGAAAATATATAACTTATATATAAAATACGTTGAGATGTATCGAGGCGTTAAATTTTTTCAACTTTAATTTTTATTAAAGCTAAATGATGAAAAAATTAAACGCCTCGAGACATCTCGACGTATTTTGTATATAGGTTATATATTTGCTAGTAGTAGTCGTGGTGTGTGTAACACATTGAATAAATATTTTTTTTAGGCTTATGATTAGAGTTAGCATTTAGGATTAGGGTTTATAATATGGTTAGGGTTAGCATTAGGGTTAGGGTTTAGTGTTAAGGTTGGGTTTATGGTCATAGTTAGTGTGAGAATTATGCTAGGGTTAGGGGTAGAATTATAATTATAACAGGTTTCAGGTGAGGATATAAGGCTTTGGTTAGTGTTAAGGGTAGGGTTGGAATTACTAATAAGGTTTGGATTGGAATTATAATTAGGGGTAGGGTAAGGATTTATATTTGTTCAGGGCTATGGTTTGGGTTAGGGTTAGGGTCAAGGTTAGGAGTAAGTAAAAGATTAGCATTAGGGTTAGGATTGGGTTTACGATTATGATTATGGTGAGGGTTAGGGTTTATACTTATGATTAGAGTTATATTTAGCATTAGGGTTTAGTGTTATACATTGAATAAATTAATATAATTAGGGTTATGATTAGGGTTAAAATTTAGGGTTATGATTTATATCACTGTTAGGGTTAGCATTAGGGTTAAAGTTTATATCATGGTCAAGGTTAGCATTAGATTTAGGGTTAACCATTTAGGATTAGGGTTTAGCATTTAGGTTTATGATTTAGGATTAGGGTTTAGGCTTATGGTCAGGGTTATAGTTACAGTTAGGGTTTAGTGTTAAGGTAAGTGTTAGCATTAGGTTTATGGTTAGGGTTAGAATTTTGTTCTATGGTTAGGATTATGTTTAGGGTTTACATTAATGTTTGGGTTAGGGTAAGAATTATGGTTAGGGTGAGGAAATGGGTTATTATGATTATGATAGAATGATAGAATGATAGAATAATAGTTATGGTAGGTTTAAGTCCAAGATTAGGATTAGTGTTAATGTTAGAGTTTAAGTAATGGTTAGGCTTAGGGTTTACATTATGGTTAGGATTATACTTAGAATTAGGGTTTTTGTTATAGACACACACACACATATATCTGTGACACATTTAGTATTTCATATATTTGTGACACATTCAC
This sequence comes from Sequoiadendron giganteum, assembly GCA_007115665.2. NCBI lineage: Eukaryota > Viridiplantae > Streptophyta > Pinopsida > Cupressales > Cupressaceae > Sequoiadendron > Sequoiadendron giganteum. The sequence goes on from CM021109.1 coordinate 624,525,265, forward strand.
TTTTATGGCTTTTTCTTTTTCTTTTTTGAATTTAAAAATATGCCTCAAAAATGATCTCTCGACGTATAATATAGATTAATATATTAAGATAGATAAGCTAGTTTACAACGGCATCACAACTATCAATAATATTTAAATATTCAATATTAAATGAGATTATATATATAATTGATACTATTAAACGGTAATATTAATATTATTATATTATATATTATGTTAGTATTATCAATAATATTATTTTATTGGTTAAGGTTAGGGTTATGATTATGGTTTATGGTTTAAGGATAGGTTAACAATTACAATTAGTGTTTCAGTTACATGGTTAAGGTAAGGATAGGTTTATGGTTAGGATTATGGTTTAGGAATTTTGTTGTTAGGATTAGGGTTAGTGTTAGGGATAGGTTTAGGTTAAGGGTTAGGGTTAGAATTAGGTTTTAAATTTATGATATTATGGTTAGATTAAATTTATGATATTGTGGTTAATGTTAGGTTAGGGTTGTGATTATGGATTATGGTAAGGGTTAAGGTGTTATAGTTATGGTGTTATTTAAGGTTAGGGTTAGGGTTTATGGTTAAAGGATTAGGAATAGGTTTTATTTTATGGTTGGGGTTACAATTAGGTTTATGTTTAGGGTTGTGGTTTACTATTAGTGTTAGGGTTAGGGTTAGACTATGAGTTAGGATTAGGGTTAGGTTTAGTTTAGGGTTATGATATTAAGGTTTATGTTTTGGGGTTAGGTTTATATTTAAGCTTAGTTTTTACAGTTAGGATTAGGGGTTTTTTTGGATTTAGGTTATGATTGGGGTTAAACTTAGAGTTATGTTTAAGGTTAGGGTTAGGGTTAGGGTTAGGGATAGCCTGCCCCTAATCCTAACTCATTGTCTAAACATAACCCTAACATTTATAATAATCCCTAACCCTAAACATAACAATGAGCCTAAACCTAACGAAAACCCCAACTATAAAAGTAAATGTAACCCTAATCTATAAAGTATAAAGTATAATTATAACCCTAACCATAATATTAAGTGTAAACCTAAACCTAATCCTAACCATAAGCTATAATTTTAAGCCTAACCCTAACCCTAATTCTCATAATTATAACCCTAACCTAAACACTCTTATTATTCAATTCAAATATTTATATTTCATTAATTACCTTCATTCACTCTAATAACCCTAACCCTAACCCTAACCCTAATCCTAACCCCAATAATAACCCTAACCTTGATCCTAATTGTAACTCTAATCATAACCCTAACCCTAACCTTAACCCTAACTATTATCTAATACTAATACTAACCATAACTCTAGTTGAACCCTACTACTAACTCTAACCCTTATTGTACCATAAATGTAACTTTAACCCCAAGCCTTATTAAACTCTAGCCCTAATTGAACCTCAACTCTAACCCAAACTCTATTTGTTCCTAACCCTAGTTGAATCCTAATGTTAACCCTAATGTGAACAGTAACCTTAAGTGAACACTAACCCTTATCAAACCTTAACCCTAATTAAACCTTGACCCTCACCTTAACCCTAACCCTAATTAAACTCTAGCCCTAATTGAACCCCAACCCTAACCCAAACTCTATTTGTTCCTAACCCTAGTTGAGTCCTAATGTTAACCCTAATGTGAACCCTAACCCTTATTGAAACTTAACTTAACCCTAACCATAATTAAACTCTAATCAAGAACCCTAACCCTATCATAACCCTATCCCTAATTGAACCCTAACCTTAATTAAACTCTAGCCTTGATTGAACCCCAACTCTAACCCAAACTCTATTTGTTTATAACCCTAACCCCAATCCTAACCATAACTTTTACCCCAAGCTATATCATACAACCCTAATGTTAACCCTAACCCTAATTGAAACTTAACTTAACCCTAACCATAATTAAACTATAATCAAGAACCCTAACCTTATCATAACCATATCCCTAATTGAACCCTAACCTTAATTAAACTCTAGCCGTGATTGAACCCCAACTCTAACCCAAACTCTATTTGTTTCAAACCCTCACCTTAACCCTAACCCTAATTGAACCATAACCATCACCTTAACCTTGACCCTAATTGAACCATGATCCTTATTAAACTCTAGCCCTAATTGAACACCAACTCTAGAAAAATGTGAGCCTTCATGAAGAGGTTAATCATAGAGTAAGTGCATAACGATGGGTTCCAAAAAGGGGCTTAAGTGGCCACTTTTTTTTTGAAATCAGAAAATACTGACCTTGGACGTGAAATTGAGGATAGTTACACTCAAAATTTTGAGATGGAACAAAAATAAGGATCAAAGTGCTCTGAGTCTACTTTCTAAACTTCAAATTTATTTTGAAAATAGTTGAGATTAAGGGGTTCAAAAGAGGGACATACACAAATTGGTGTTGTTTTTGTCAAAAAAAAACATAACATAACAACTCTTGTATGACCCTCGTATAGTGAACTTTTTTTTAGTATTTTAAAATTGCAACGGTCATAAGTTAGCTAACAGTATGTAGTTAATGCACGATTATTTTTTATAATATTTTAATGAATATTTGATTTTTTACTAATTTTCGAAGTGGACACTTCTTGAAAAATAGAATTTTGGTCATGCTACCCCTACAAATTTTGGAAACTAATTGAATTTTTTATTTTATTTTGTAGAATGGAGTCTAGTTTCTAAAAATGTATTTTTTTTGAAATTTCGATGAACGGTTAATTTATAACGAAAAAAACACCAAACATTACTTTTTGCCAAAAAAGAGATACAAATAAAAGAAATTATGGATGAAAGGCTTAACATTGTCAGAAAGTGAAAAAAATTACATCATTGGATAGCTAAGAGAGAACCTAACATTACCCAGATGTTCGATTTGTTTGATATTGAACCACGTGCAATCCTAATGGTGAGCATGAACCCGATTATGTGAAATATTGTAGAATTTGCAAAAACACATCTCTGGTTGATGGGAATGCCCTCCAAGCCTTTGGGTTGGTATTCCAAGGAAAATACCAATCCCAAGGCTTGGGAATTCCCAAAGAAATATATAACGTGTGTGTGTTATATCTCAATTTTGACATGGTTTTTTGCGTTTGT
>CM021109.1:624528853-624562784 GCA_007115665.2 Sequoiadendron giganteum
GGATTAGAGTTGAGCGTAAATATGGTTGAAGGATTGGGGTTGAGAGTCCAATGTATAGGGTAGAGGGTATCAGGGTTGAGGGTTTAGGGTTTGAGGGTTGAGGATTGAGGGATTAAGGGTTGAGGGTTGAGAATTGAGGGTTGAGGGTTTAATGTATAAGGTAGAGGGTTGAGGGTTGAGGGTTTAAGGTTGAGGGTAGATGAATGAGGGTATAGGGTTGGGGGATTACGGTTGAGATTCCAATGTATAGGGTAGAGGGTATAGGGGTTGATGGATTAGGGTTTAAGGGTTGAGGGATTAAGGGTCAAGAGGGTTGAGGGATTAGGGTAGAGAATTTACTAAGTGGGTTTAAAGGCTTAAGGGTTGAGGGTTGAGGGTTGAGGATTGAGGGTAGAGGGTAGAGGGTAGAGGGTAGAGGGTGTAATGGTTTAGGGTTTAAGGGTTGAGGGTTTATGGTTTATGGTTTAGGGTTGAGTGTTTAAGGGCTTATAGGGTAGAGGGAAGAGGGTTTAAGGTTGAGGGTAAAGGATTGAGAGTATAGAGTTGGGGGATTAAGGTTGATGGTCCAATGTATAGGGTTGAGGGTATAGGGGTTGAGGGATTAGGGTTTAAGGGTTGAGGGATTAAGGGTCAAGAAGGTTGAAGGATTAGGGTAGAGATTTTACTAAGTGGGTTTAAGGGTTGAGGGTAGAGGGTAGAGGGTTTAAGGGTTTAAGGTTTAAGGATTGAGGGTTTAAGGTTGAGGGTAGATGATTGAGGGTATAGGGTTGGGGGATTAGGGTTGAGGCTCTAATGTATAGGGTAGAGGATATAGGGGTTGAGGGATTAAGGGTCAAGAGGGTTGAGGGATTAGGGTAGAGAGTTTACTAAGTGGTTTTAAGGGTTGAGGGATTAGGGTTGACGGTAGAGGGTAGATAGTTTAAGGGTTAAGGGTTGGGGGTTGGGGGTTTAAGGTTGAGGGTAGAGGGTTGAGGGTTGAGAGTTGAGGGTATAGGTTTGGGGGATTAGGGTTTGTTATCATAGAATCTAGCAACGCTCGTTCCATGGATAACCCCCTTACGAAACTTGTTTGTTTCCTAGGTTCATGATGTTCAAGCACGCAAAATAAGGTGATTTTTGATCCACCTCGAAGTGCGTTCCAAAGTCTCAAATAGTCCATTTGAGTATCCCTCTGCATTCGTCTCATGAAGACCTTTGAAAAAAGTACCTGCATGAATGCTCAATGTTCATACTTCATGAAATTGTCAAAAGTGCAAAAGCTTTGAAAATAAGTGCTCTAACACTTAGGCAAAAATTGACTAAGTATGAAAAGTGCAAGGGCGCTAAAAATCAGCACCATTGCACTTAAGTGATTTTTGACTTGGTGCAAGGGGGCTTATTTTTAGTGCCCTTACACCATGATTTTTGACTTGACCATTTTTAAAGCATGGGCTTACTTTTTTGGCTTGATAACACTTTTTCCAGTTTTATGCCTTTTAATGTGCCTCAATTTATTACGCAACTTGAGTCTTCTATTTCACTTCTAAATCACTTAAAAGTGATTCTAAGTTGATTTCATTTCATTCTTGTCTCCTTTCTCTCACTCCAAACGTGTTGGGCGTCTCCATTCTTCAAGCAAACCCACATTTTCAAGATCTCTTCCAGCTTTCAGTTTAGATTTACTTGTTGCTTCAGGTACACATTTTTTGTGTTCTTTCTCATAGCTTTGTTTATGGTTTGCATTTTTCTTCATTTCATAAAACATGTTTTGAGGTTTTGTGTCGCTATTACTTTCTCTCTTTCCTCAAATGCGTTTTTTTCCATCACTCTAATGTCTCTTTTCTTTCCTTAGCATCACGCACACCTTCTCTTCTTCCTTACGGGCTCATTTCTCAGATGATGCCTTGCATTTTCAGAGTTAGGCATTTTTCTTCTTCTTCCCTCCATTTTTTTAATTTTCCCTACGCGTGTTCCTCATTCTTCTCATTTCATGGTTGATGTTATCAGCTAAGGCTCGAGTTTTGACTCCACACGTTCCTACACTCCACATTTTTTGAAAACACTAATTGAAGAAGTGTAGGAGTGCTGAAAATCAGCGCTCCTATGTGCTTTCCATATTTTCCATATGCCATGGCATTGAAAATATCTACCTCTGTACTTCTTCAAAACTTCCAAGTGTGAAGCAAAAGTGACAGGGCACTGATTTTTAATGCCCTCGCATATTTTTTCCAAAATTACACTTTAGGTGCAAGGGCGCTAAAAATCAGCGCCATTGCACCTGAGATCACTTCTCAAAAGTGCAAGGGCACTAATTTTTAGTACCCTTACACTTTTCACATTTTTTTCCTAACACTTTCCAGAATTGCTCTTTCTTGACTTTGAAGCTTGTTTCTACCACGTTTTCCATGCCTCACCACTCATGTCACACTTGCTCAAACATCGTTACTCACTTCACGCATCCCAATGTTGCTTTTTTTTTACTAATGCTTATTGATTCTAAATTTGCAGTTCCTTTTCAGCTCTCATCAAAGGGTCCTCGAAGGTTGCTCTCTTGATCCAATTGCTTTCAAATGACAACTAAGAATCCTCCATCATCTTCAAAAGCTGAAGGCAAAATGAAACAAAAATACCAAGGCATTTATCCGCCAATAGTAGTAATTTCAAAGGTGGACAAGATAAAAGACACTGAGGTTGGTCATCAAGACCTCATTGATTTCATGAAGAGGATCAAGCAAAAGCCTCTTGAGGACTCTTTGAGAGCCATTGTGCATAGTAACCTACACCTTGTTTCTAGATTCCCTACTTTTGCACACCATATAGAGTTCATCCTCGAAGTTGCATCTCATTACATCCGAGAAAGTAGAAGTGTGATTGACTCTTCTAGGCAAAAGATACTGAGGTTGGACCCTGATTTCTTTGATAGTTTTTTTCAAAATCCCACAAATGGAGAAGTACACTGAAATTTTAGTACAACAAGCATAGGAAGTCTATGACTCAGATCCCAATAAGGCTAAGTAATTAATCAACAACCAATGGTTGAAAGAACCCAGGCATACTATGTCAAGATGGTCGAAGTGACTTTCATGAAGTGACTTCAAGGAAGATGTCAGGGACATGGTAACACTCTTGAGCAGAGTTAAGGGATTACCTAAAACGTCTCATTTTCAGGATTGGATGCACAAGTACATTTAGATCATAAGAAGACAAAAGGCTCATATTGATTGGGGCAAGCAAATCAGCAATGTAATTCATGAACAACTAATCAATGTGCCAACCACCTTGAAGTTTTATATGACTTCTTACCTGGTGTATGTTCTAGTCGTGATGAGACAATTTCCAATTTTATCTACAAGAGGGAACCAAATTTCTACCCCTGTGTATAATTATTTCTATCAACTGGAACTCAAAGAAAGCCTTCAACATTTCATGCGAGTTTTCGATGCTTTCTTTGCACCTTTTCTTTTCAGCTTTGACCTGACTCTCGAGAAGAAGAGAGTGTTTGATGAGGCCTACAAAGTGGTAAGTAAATTTTGATGCATATTCCTACAATTCCTAACTTTTACTTACATAAGGGTCGGATGCTACATTGGGTGCCCTTACATGTAGCCCAAATATCCTTCAAACAAGTGGATATTGATGGAGTTATGCAGACAGCTGATTTCAATCCATAAGGAATGTCAGAGGATTAACAAGCTTGGATTTAAGTTTCCACTAACAATCGGTAGGTATACCATCAAAATTGTACAAAAGGCTAAATCAATCTATGCAGAGATGCAGTTCATGACAATAAAGACCTATAAATACAGACTTTATTTTGATTACCGGAATGTCAAGAAGAGGCTGAAAAAGGGTCATAAGCACGGCTATCACTTTGAGGACATTTGGGTTGATTGCAAAGATGAAGAGGATGTTCGTAAGATGGATTTTTGTAGACTAACTGTATAGCAGATCTGAGATCTTGGTGTTGCTGACCTACCAGAGGAGTTCACAGATCCTGGTGACATCATGAATGTTGCTTACGATGAACAAGAAATATCCAAAAGACCTTTCCCTGCAATCCAATGGTCTGAAAAGGAAAATGTTTCCATTAGAGAGAGGTTAGAACCAATATTGGCTAACACTACTGAATGGTTACACAAGCATGGCTTTGAGATGAAAACTTTAAGGACAAAATCTGGAGCAGAAGTCAGTCGACAACAAGAATCTCACATGAAAGAAAAATCAGCAGCTATTCCCACTTCTTCCACAAAAGGCCCCAAGATTAAATTCACTATTGGAATAAAGGATGTTGGAGCCATCTATAAAGAAGAAACAACAGAATCTGAACTATCCCGCTTGAAAGGAAAGGGGTCTATTTCTGAAGAGATAGATTCCTATGAAGAAGAAAATTCAAGTGATCAATCTATTGAAGAAGAGGATTCAGAAGAAATAGACTCTGATGAGAAAGAACATTCTGAAGGTGAACAAGGGTTTGATGGTGACCAAAGAGGTGAACAAAAGTTAGAAGATCATGAGAGCGAACAACAGGAACTCGGGCATGATGAAGAACAAGCTATGTCTCCACCTAAGAATGTAGTTGAATATTTCCCCCAATCATCATCACCTGTAACTTCAAAAATTCCTCGTACACCTCCTGTTTCAAACACTCTTCCTCCACCTTTTCCCACGTTACCTATTCATACATCTACCATACCCATAGTGGATATTGCACCACTCCCTGTAGCATTAACCATACTTGATACTCCTTCGGTGACAAGTATTTAAATGGTTGACATTTTCTCGATACCTCCATAATCTATCCCCAGCTTGTCATCTCCATCCTATGATCTCACTTCAGAAGCCAAGTTTAACAGGTTTATGAGTGAATCTTTGTGGAATCATCTCAAAGTGCCAATTACTAGAGCAATAATGACAGACACTACACCAATTTTTACTATACCAGCCATTCCTTCAAAAGTTATGGTAACAAGAGATTTGATGGTCAACCAAGAGGCTCATACCTCCTCTCTTCCCCCCTGGTTGGTATCTCAAGTATATAAAATAAAAAAGTAAATGATCTCACTAGAAGAGCTCGATCTTGAAGAGATAGACCCTCCAAAAGTCAAAGGGAAGAAAAAGGCAAAAGTATATTCATGGCTTCAAGTTGACAAATCCAGTCAAAAGTATGTAGAGATTGGCGTACCACCTCAAGAGGAAGGAGATGTCAATATGGAGGACTACACAGTGACAAGAGTCCAACTTGGCAAGGCTACAAATGAAAGTGCCAAGGCAGATGTGCAAGTGACCTTGAACATACTAGTAGGAAGGCTGGACAAAATAGAGCAAGCTCAAAACCTATACAAACAGAGGGCAGAGCAGTATGCCGCTATTGTAAGAAGGCTTGCAGGATCTACAAGTAATGCACAAATGTTAGCAATGGTAAGCACTAAGGACCTAGTTTTCAAGAAGGCTGAGAAGTTTGCCTCCAAAGGAAAAGTGATATGATTTTATTAAGAAGATTATAGAACATGGTTCCCAAATTATAATTGCTATGAATGAAAAGGCTACTTAGATAGCTCAACTCAAATCAGAGCTGGATAAAGAAGAAGGTGTTCTTTCCCAAGAGCTCAAAGAAATATAAAAATGCATGTTGTTGTGGTAAAAAATGAAATAGGTAAACCTCAGCAAATTGGTGGAAGCTAGGGTGATCCCCGAAAAGGAGAAATATGTTGAAGTAAGAGAATCATTGAAGCATTGTATTCAGACGATCAAATCTCTTGTAGAATATCTCCACCAAGTACAGGAAAATGTTGAAGTACATCGTGCTATCCTCAAGAAAAGAATCAAGGAGTTTCCAGGAAAGCTTCTTTGAAAAAACTGTATTTTCCTTCCGGCCATAGAACTTTCTGAGACCTTCAAAGAAGCCATCATGAATCAACTAGAGAGCATAGAATTTTTAGATGCCTCTATAAATGATCTTTGTGATACAAGCCTCACTCTTGACAATCTCAAGATGCATCTTGACAGGTGCAAAAAGGTTCACTCATCCACCAAGAAATCAATCACGAGGATTCACACCATTATGGATTACACCGTTGGTCTGGATGACAAGTTCATGTAGGAGACCAAGAAGAAGTATGAAGAATTCCATGCCCAAGCAAGGAACCAAGAAGATTCTTGATCTACCAGTGTTGGATATTTTGATGCTTCCCTTTATGCATGTTGTAAATAGTTTATGACTTCTTAAATATCTTTTTGTAAAGTGTAATTACACCGAAAATATGAGATTTAATTTCACGAAGATGAATTACATGTTGACTTAGTCAAAGTTAGGGTTTCTTATTTTCACTCAACTAATTTCCTAGATTAGCTCTTCCCTATTTTCTATAAATAAGAGGGACTTCTATTGTAATATTTACCTTTTATTATTTTGCAACGAAGTGTTGCCCTTTTGAAACGAACATTGAGACTTTATGTTCAATTTTGTGAATCTGAATCTGATCAATACAGAAGGACGTTGCATGTCAGACTTTGTTTTGGAATTGTTGGACTCATGGGAACACTGAGATAGGGGGGTGAATCAGTGTTCAACAAATCTTAACTTTCATTACTCTGAACCTTAAACCATTATGTCATTACATCAAAGAAAGATGAAAGCATTCAAAGGAAACATTCATAACACCATGACACACAGATTTTTGTGTGCAAACCCTGTTAGGGGAAAACCCATGGTGGAGGTTAATCCACAATTTGAGTACTCAAATATAATTGTTTACAAAAGAGAATGCACTTGCATTCAGGCACACTACCTAGAGTTCGCTGCTCAAAGAGAAAGGTTCACTGCCTTACAAAATTCATATTAAAACCATATGAAGGGTGAACTAAGATAATAGCATCTATTTATGCCAAATTATAGTTCCGGTGAAGCTCATAGATTGATTCTAGATTTGCTTTATGATTATGCACTTCACTTTGCTCTATTATGCTCTTCGCATCACTTATGGATAAATTCGCACTACTACTCTACTGAATTTTGTGCTACATAATGATATATTACAAATTCACACTTCTACACATATACACACTTACATTCACTTGCTAAATAATAAAACCAATCTCATATATATATCCGCAATCAAAGATTTATTCATCCATCACTCGGCTTCATAAAGTATTAAAGTTGCTTTCATCTTTTCGGCCAGATCCACCACTAAATCTTTATGCGCATCCTCAAAAGTCGGTTAAGACAAAGAGAGGACCCAAACAAAACTTAATCAAGCATGAAGACTTTTAATTAATTACATCTTATACATTTGTGATTACTATACTTGTCGGGTAGCACAGATAAACAATAAATTAGTGCATCGGATCTTCTAGATCATGTACCAGTGAGTGCGCATAAAAAAATCCTTCACTTGGAAGGTATTACAAACATCAACAAACCTTCCTCAGAGATCCTAAACTCAAAATATCTGTTCGGTAAGGTGTTTAGATCAAATTTTATGCCTATAACCGGATGCCTTGTTCTTTACTCTGTTCTACCGGTAGAAACCAAAAATATATTGTAGACTAGATGCAAGACTTAGGATATCATTTAGGTTGCTTAGGTTGCCATCAATGACAACACTTACAAGCCATATGCAAAAAATCTCCCCCTTTGGCATTGATGGCAACACTTAGTGAAAAATGACTAAGTGTTGGAATCATTATAGGTATATATTGCCAAACTTTTTACTGCACTTTCTCCCCTTGAGATTTATAAGGCATTCTCTCCCCCTATACTGCATTCTTTTCCTCCCTCTATAGGGAATTTTTCACTACATTCTCTCCCCCTTTGACATCAATGACAAAGCATGGATGCCATATGCCAAAAAGATAAAAACTGACAAAAAAACTCCAAAATTTCAAAAATTGATTCAAAACTTTTGAAAATAGTTAGAAAATTATCTTATGATTTTCCTTCATTTTCAGAAGGAAATTCTTCCAACCATCTACTATGATCCCGATGATTATGATCAAGTTGTTGTTCTTAGATGTCTTGTTAATAATCTCAATGAGAGATTCAGGAATTGTAATGGATTCCTCAAGTTTTTCACCTTTCTTCAAAATCTCCACCATTTGCTCCAATCTGCATTCAGTTTGATCCTTAACCTTCCAAAAGGTATCCACAAAAGTTTTCTTGGTGGATTGAACTTTTTTGTGCTCAGACTGCAATTCTTGAATCTTCTTCCGGATGGAGCCATCTTGATCTCGAACCATATCAAAACTCTTTCCAATTTCACTCAACTTAGACTCAATATTTTCTAACTTCTCTTTGTATTTTCTAACTGCAAGGGGCCAACGGGTACAGTAGTTGTAGATTTTTTTATCTGATTTGAAGCACTACCTTAACTCATTTATTTTCTTCTTCAGTTTTGTAAGAGATATCCTAAACTATTCCTTCAAGTGGGAGATAACTTCTCCTTCTTTATCTTTAGCCTCAGAACCCATTGATTCTTTACTACACTCAATCATCTCCTCAGGTAGAATGTTCTTCAGGCTTTCAAGTCTTATCTTACAGTGCTCAACATGAGCATTCAAAACTTCTAGAATCATGTCCTGATCATATGATGGTCTGGCTGACCATAACCTCACAATTTTCTGCATGCCTCCTTCTTCCTGAATGAGCTATTATAGATTTTCCTTTGTTAAGTCATCATCTTCCTCACTAGCCTCAAACACCTTCTTTTCTAGTTCTTTTTCATTATCTTCATCAAATTCTTTATCTGTAATATTCACAATTTCCTTTTCCTTCCCTTTTCCCTCAATCCCGGGAATCTTGCTTTCCGAAGGGCTAAGTTCAATAGTTTCTTTTCTTTTCTGTGTTCTCACCATGCCACTGGAAGAGGAACCAACTTCAATTGTTCTTACCAGCAGAGAAGCATCGACTGAACCACACTTTTTCAAGCACATTCTTAAAGAAATTTTCAAATTCTAAATCCCAATTAGCCAAGCTCTTAGAATAAGAGTATATTTGTTTGCATACCGGTTCGTTTGATTTCCATACCACATTGTCAATTTTTGGCAAGCAATTCAAGAAATACATTACTAAACATATAATTAAGGTACTGAACCTAAAGGGGTAACCTGTCTCCTTTTTTAGTTGTACATTCTCCATGAGCTGATCCTTTAACAACCTGCATAGGTCAAAGTCTTGACCTTCAATTATCATCATGTGAGAGATGAAGACTGTGCTAGCCGATGTGGCTCCTTCTCGATTTTTGTAGAAGATTTTATATGTTATTTTGTGTGCAGTGTACTTTGTATAAGGATTTTTTATTGTTGCAATCATCAAGGCCCTCTGATCTCTAATTATTCTCATTAGGGTTTTGACCTCTTTGTTCTGGATAGATTTCTTCCTTGGTATATCTCTGACTTTGCAAAATCCAGTTAGATTCTCAATTGCCTCTTTTGAAATGATGTAAGGCTTGTCCAAAGTTAGAACATCATCATGTAATCTGCTCAATATGAATTTCATGAATTCTGCATTCTCAAAGTATGAAAACTCACTCCACATATCCAAATTCCCATGTTTAGCTTTGCTCAATTGCTTTAATTCATCAAGCAGTAAAAAATTTCTCATAGACCTAATCTTTGTACTGTTATATTTATTAAGAGTGATCAAGCCTTTGATTTTTTCCATTTTCTTTTCGTATTTAGGGTTTGCAATCACACACCAAATTGTATAAAGATTTCGAGAATAATTTGAAATACCTGATAAATTTCGAGATATGTCGATGAATCGACTTTACTACTTCTTAATCTGTCTACCAAGTGCTCTCCTTCTTCTCTTCTTCGATGGAAAGTGACGAATGACAATTCCGACTTGACTTTTATAGCTAGCACATGTGCAATAAATGCATTTTCCCTAAGTTTTCCAGAAACTCTGTTTTCCCAAACAGTGGCAAGAAAATCTTCTGTGAACCTATGAATTGTCTGAATTCTCTTTGCTAAAGTTATCCAAATTTTTTGTACACCATAAATACACCTTCTTGACTATTCTTTGTGCTCCGGTACCATTAAAGACAGGGGATGAAGGATTTTCTTGAAAGACTCCCCCTGGGCCAGTGTCTTGAAATCAATTATCGGAAGTGTTACTGAAGGCAGGTTCCAGTGCAGAGTCACTACCAACATCGGACTCGCTTTTCTTCACCCATGTCTTCTTCATCTGATCTCTGATATCATCCGTAGTCACTTTTTCTTTTCCTTCATCATTTTTCTCTATATTTATGCCTTTGTATACCAGACCTCTTATGTCTACACTTTTGTTTTTGCAAAATTTTGCAATGTGACCATGCTTATTCCAGTTGTAGCACATAATTATTTCTTGTCCTGACCAATCATTCCAATGCATTCTTCTAGATCTGTATTGATTAGCAACATGCCCAAGTTTCTCATATGTATAGCATTCAACATTTTTTCTATCAACAGAGTAACTTGATACATTTATGCATTCAATTGATTTATGACCAAACTTTTTGCAATTAAAACACTGACCAAAGAATGATGAAACTCTTGAATTCATATTACTTCTACACTGAGCAACCATATGACCAAACTTATTACAAGCAAAACAATACCCATTAAACTTTTGTGCATTAGGTTGTCTTACCAGATACCTTCCATTTTTTTTCTATCTAAAATTATTTTGTCCTAATCTGTAACTTTCTCCCTTTTCATATCCAAGACCTCTCTTATCATTTCCACTCTTTTTTCCTTGATTCATCTCATCAAGTTTTACTGAACTAATCTTAAAATTTTCTTTGTATTCATTTGCAATGATAAGATCATTCCTAAGAGTAAAGATTGTCTTATCAAGTTCTTCTTCATTTTTTTTGGTTCTTTGTAGTTCACTTTCCAACTGAGTGAATTCCCCTTTTATTCTACTGTATTCATCATATTTCTCTTTCAGGGTCTGACCAAGATTTTCTTCATTTTTCATCCTTTCTTCAATCTCTTTAGTCATCTTCATCATCATAGATTCCATCTCATATTTTAGATTTGTATTGTCTTTAGCAAGCTTTTCACATTCTTTAGTTATTTCCTTCAAAGTTTGATTCAAGTGAGCATCATCCATGTTTTCACTCTCTTTTTTCTTAATCTGATCACAGAGATCTTTCATCTTCACCCTGGATTTAACTATTTGATCCTTCAATGGTTGGATGAATTTCTCAGCATCTCTAAGATTTGCTTTCAATTCTTGAACTTCTGCTTTAGATTGATCAAGGTCATCAAGTGCCACCAAAAGTTGTTGTTGAAGACTACCAGAGCCCATCACATTCCAAGATCCACCTCAATCTACAAAAATTCTTCAGAGGAACTGTGCTGATACCAATTGTTGGACTCATAGGAACACTGAGAGGGGGGGTGAATCAGTGTTCAGAAAATCTTAACTTTCATTACTCTAAACCTTAAACCATTATGTCATTACATTAAAAGAAAGATGCAAGCATTCAAAGGAAACATTCATAACACCATGACACACAGATTTTTGCATGGAAACCCTATTAGGGGAAAAACCACGATGGAGGTTAATCCACAATTTGAGTACTGAAATATAATTGTTTACAAAAGAGAATGCACTTGCATTCAAGCACACTGCCTAGAGCTCACTGCTCAAAGAGAAAGGCTCACTACCTTACAAAATTCAGATCAAAACCATCTGAAGGGTGAACTAAGATAATAGCATCTATTTATGCCAAATTATAGTTCTGGTGAAGCTCATAGATTCGATTTTGGATCTACTTTCTGATTCTGCACTTGCTCTTCTCTATTCTGCTCTTTTATGCTCTTCACATCACTTATGGATAAATTTGCACTACTACTCTACTGAATTTCACACTACACAATGATATATTACACATTCACACAAGTCTACACATATACACGCTTACATTTGCTTGCTAAATCTCATTTATATATCCGCATTCAAGGATTTATTCATCCATCAATCAGCTTCATGAAGTATTAAGTTGCTTTCATCTTGTCGGCCAGATCCACCTCTAAATCTTTATGCACATCCTCCAAAGTTGGTTAAGACAAAGAGAGGACTCAAACAAAACTTAATCGAGCATGAAGAATTTTTATTAATTACATCTTATACATCCACGATTACTATACTTGTCGGGTCGGCCTTCTAACACAGATAATCAACAAATTAGTGCATCGGATCTTCTAGATTACGTACTGGTGAGTGTGCATAAAAAAAATCCTTCACCAAGGTATTACAAACATCAACAGACCTTCCTCAAAGATCCTCAACTCAAAATATTTGTCTGGTAAGGTGTTTAGATCAACTTTTATGCTTGTAACCAGATGACTTTCTTCTTTAATCTATTATGTTGGTAGAAACCAAAACTATACTGTAGACCAGATGCAAGATTTATGATGTCATTTAGTTTGCTTAGGTTTCCATCAATGACAACACTTACAAGCCATATGCCAACAGGAATCAATTCTCTTTTGATTTGAATAAGATTGGTGGTGATTAGTGAATGATATTTGAAGGGCTTCAAGTAATTTATGTAAACTTTGTGTTGCATTCCTTATTTGGATTTACGTTTATGATTGGATACTTTTGTTGGAAGATCTACAAGACTTTGTGTTTGTAATCATTCATGTTGTTCGAAGAATTTATGCATCTAAGAAGACTTTATGCTTCTAATGCAACAAATGATATGTCTTTCATAGATCCGTCATTGAAAAAGCTATGAAATAACTTTGTGCCTTCGTGAGCTTTCCCTTTTCCTTTATTTGTTTATTATCAATCATATATGGTATCTCTACACTTTTCTTTGACAAGATAGAGATATTGGCATTACTGCTTTTTGTTAAGTTTAAAGTTATCTTGAATTAGAACTTCTAAACCGTGAAGCATTGTAAAACATCTTCTCTGAAAAAAGAGAGAAGCATGAATGTGACACACCCCCCCATTTCGTAAGTGTAGTGTACATTATGTAAATACTTTGTTAGTTTTACCATAGCTTTTTTTAGCAGTAAGAAGAGTGCCTCCCCTTTCTGAGAGGAGAGATTTTATCTCACATAGTTGTGGTTGAAGTCTAGGTTGTGTAATCTGTTGAAAAGTTGATTACATAATTTTCACCCAACAGGGTTGAGGGTCTAATGTATAGGGTAGAGGGTATAAGGGTTCAGGGATTAGGGTTTAAGGGTTCAGGGATTAAGGGTCAAGAGTGTTAAGGGATTAGGGTAGAGAGTTTACTAAGTGGGTTTAAGGGTTTAAGGGTTGAGGGATTAGGGATGAGGGTAGAGGGTATTGGGTTGAGGGTAAACGATAGATGGTATATGGTGATAGGTTTTCGTTAGGTCCCATTACTTTAGAAGATAAAAGTTCAATATGTCAACCGGGCAGTGTCCAAGGCAGTTTGCAATAGAAGAAGACTTGACTATCTCCCTTAGATTTTCTATCTTTTTAGAGCAGCTAATGTTAATTTCTAACCTAAGGCCACCTAACTATCTAATTGGAAAATGGTTTAACTTAAAGAAAGCTGAGAGTACATTAAACTAGAAAGCATAAAATGACTAACCCAGAAAGCACAATAACTAGATAAGAAAGCATAGAAACAATTAAACTAAAAAGCGTATGAACTATAGAAGTAGAAAAACTTGTAAACAAACTCAAAAACATCTAATTGAATACAAAAAATAAACAGCTCACAACCACTAGCATACTACATAAATAACAAACAGTGAGTTCTCTGAAACTTCAAACCCTACAACAACAGTGTTAATGAATCCTAAAAGATTAACATGTGCAAGTGACTATACCCGTAATTATCATGCATGCAATAAAAACAACAGAAAGGAAATACTCATCTATTTAATCTACTCTCCCTCTAGTGGCCAACTCATGGGTTACTATGTTCCTCCTCAAGTCACATACACAACTAATTCGAAAGTTCTTCCATTAAAAATAATTTCCATCCATAACTCAACAACTCATAAATTGATATGTAATAATCTCTTTATTCATATGTATTCAGAAAAAATGTCGATAGCATAACATTACTATTTTGTGTTATCTTTCGCTTCTAGAGATTACATCTTTATAGAAAACTTTTAACTAAGTCCTATATTTCAGATGGCGTAGATGACCATTGAAAAATTCTATAATAGATTACAAATGAACTTTTATGTCTTTAAAACCCATTACATAGATATTAAAGAGGCTCGAGTCGAGCCATGAAGTTTTTGAACTTTAAAACATAACAAAAATTAAAACTAACAACTATAACTTCGGTCCATCAACCTAAATTTTTGGAGCATGTTTAGAGCGCACATCTTTAATATTTTCTGGAGCACGTGCTGGTTGAATGCTTTCCAAATTTTGCTTGATGACCGATTATTATCCTACAAAATACTCAAAACAACCCATTAAATCTGCATTGGCAAGATACTTCGATAAATCACAAGAAATAAAGTTTGTACAATTTTTCCTTAAAAGACAAGCAATTATTTTTCCTAAAGTTTAATTAATTGGCAGAGGATAAGGATTTTGCATATATGGAATAGGAATTTATTATTTTATTATGATGAGGTTATTTTTACCTCATCATTTCCTCCCCTTCCTAATTCCTGGTAGGTCCTCCTGCCCCTTTGTTGTGGCCCTGTCCAATATTTTTGTTCCTTTCCTCATACTTAGCACTAATATCATACAGATCCTTTGTTGTTTTATCAAACTCTATAGGTGCATTGAGGAAGCCTCTATGAAAAGAAACTCCCTCTTGCCGTTCATTGAAGATTTTATCATTTCAATCTATATTAATATGAAAAGTAGGAGGTGGAAAGAGTAACAAGGGAGGTCTATACCTCATCCCTATCCAATTTTTCCTAAGGTTTTTCAAAATTTTAGCCAAGGCATCTGCTCTTATGAAGGACCATTTGATGTTAAGAGGGGAAATCACCTCTCTTTTCTTTAGATATGTTGGTAATCGAGTGTATCTTTCTTCACAAGCATGCCAAGTTGGACCAATCAATTTATGCTCGTGTTCCTTGAAATGGTTATAATAGAGTCGGAGGCTTCCATCATATCCTTCTTTCATTTTTTCATCCAATGCAAGAGCTAAAAAGGTATCTTTAAAATCTGTAGGTCTACTATTGGGTGATCTCATTTGAAGACCCACATTTTTCTTTGCTTGACCATATTCCCTGTTGCACTCTTGCCAATGAATATGATTTCACATGGTAGATAGCAAAGAGCTCAATTGCACTTCTCCAACAAAAAGGTTAATGAAGAAATCAGTATGGTTTT
Organism: Sequoiadendron giganteum; assembly: GCA_007115665.2. NCBI lineage: Eukaryota > Viridiplantae > Streptophyta > Pinopsida > Cupressales > Cupressaceae > Sequoiadendron > Sequoiadendron giganteum. Next base: position 624,544,119 of record CM021109.1, read on the forward strand.
CTAATGGAAGATCATGAACAAAGAATTCACATAGCATATCTTGATCTTCAGGAGTTGATTGTACAAACATTTTAACAAATTCTTTATCATCAGGTTCATACAGCTAATCATTATAAATTCTTAGCAGTTTCCATCTTAACCATTGTTCATTTAAAAACATTGAATATAGCCTTGATGGCCTTCTACAAGATAAAATAAATTCTGCTATTTGGCATGCATGTTGCTTTCCCCTATAGGCTTTATGAAATGACTCTTTCAACAGTACCATCTCCATTTTCAATCTTGGCATTTCTTAGGAAATAGCACTGTTCCATCCACTTCATTAATAATGGAGGAATTTGAACTTAGAACAAATCAGTTACAATTGGTTCGGTCTGAACCCCTTTTGATTCCACCATTGACCTATTGGTGCTTTCCCATAAATCTTGTTCTAATTCCACAATCCTACTAAGGGAAGCATTTAGTTCTTCTTTTTGTCTCTTCTTTTCTTCTTCAAAAGCTGAAAACATAAGCATAAAATTATTTTTCAAACTTTCAATTTATTTTTCTTTATTAGATAGATCAACACTATGTATCCTGTTTTCTTGATTCCAATTCTGAATTTGTGTTTGCAATTCATTGATGAATGTATCCTTTTCTTGCATCTACAGTTTCAAATTCTGAATTTTCTGGTCTCTTTTCCTTATCACAGTAATATGTATTGTTATTTCTTGTTGTTGTTGTTCAATATGTTCCTTATTTTTGTGCAATTGACTTCTTAGCTCATCAATTTCTAATCTTAGCTTTTCCAACTATGTATTAGCATTTTCATTTTCAACTATTTCGACAACTCTATTTACAACAGGGGACAAGTTTCCTAAAACACTATCCTCAACCTCCATGGAAGGTGGAGATTGCTCCTTTTCTACCTCCTAAATTTCCTCAGCAAGGGCTTCTTCTTCATACTCTAGGTGGGAAGGAATTTCTGCAACAAGGGTTTCCTTTTCCGGGGATTGATGAATTTGTTCCCCTGTTTCCCCCATTTCTACATCATCAATAGGGTCAGTAGTTTCTATGGGATTTTCTACTTCTTGGACTTCTTTTTCTTTGAACCACTTCCTAAACTCTAAACTGGGGTTTCTGTAGACTCAAAGGATAATCTCCTCCTTCTTCTCAAGGGAGGAGCATTTTGGTAAGTGATAATTGTTCTTCTTTTCCTCTTCCTAAGAGGAATACTGTCTACACTTGGATGAATAATTTCTACATCTGCTGGCTGATCTGGGGTTTTTAAATTCCTTGTTTATATATTCTGGCACTTCCTCACTAGGGGTTGTGGGAATTTGGGCTTCAAGAGTTTTAGAGGCCTCGGGGGAAGCTTCTCTGAAAGGTGAAACAAATTGTCTAGAGGATTCCCTTGGTTTTTATTTTCTTTTAGGCAAATATTTTTCAAATTTCCACAAAAAAATTTCCCACTTGCTCTCAGGCTTCTTTCAGAAATGATATTTACAAATTAACTGAATTAACCCATGGTGCTTTAATGGTCTTGAACCAGTCTTGTATATTTCTATGGAGGAATTAACAGAATCACTCAAAAAGTGAGGCAAATTAACCCTAAGGGTAGGGTTTTCTTTCCCATGACGCAAATGTATTAACATACGAAATGCAGGTCCTACCATAGTAGTGAGTTGGCCTTCACAGGTGAAATATTTTATAATCCATGCAGCCACTATTCCCCAAAGTTCTAAGATAGAGGTTCATTGAAACCCTTTATTTTGTCCCCTAGTACTAATAACTATCATAGGCTGAGGGTCTCCCTCTCTAAAGAATAATTCTAATAATTTTTTATATGTAACTTGAGATGTTTTTGATAATTTAATGCCAGAATTATCTAACCCTGAGAGGCGAGAGATGATTTTTGGACTCACCTTAAAGTGCTTCCCATGAAGTGTCACCTGACCATTGGAGTAATTCTCTGCAAATGCATTCACTAGCTTTTCATTATATCCCTCAAACTTTTTGATGAAATATAACCAACCCACTTCCTCAAACAAACTAGAAATGTTGCTTAATCCCAGTAATTTTTCCGCTAAAGCCGGCTCTGATTTCTTCTTTGCACCCCCCATTTTATGTCTCTTATCTATCACCCTGATAAAAAAATTCAATAGTGTGAGAAGCTTGTGCACAATTGTTTTTGAAAATATAATCAAAAAGTGATTATTTAATTTATCTTTGCTTGGAGCTTACTATGCAATGATGTCAATTTTCATGGAGGAGTGTGAAAAGAGTGTTGTTTTAGCAGTTAATCGTCGAGTGGCTCAAGTTACTAAATTAGGAAGGAAGAACTTGTGCCAATTAGTTACGCCTTATTCAAAAATAACTACTTACTTAAAGGAAAAAAATTGTACTTACTTACGTTCTATGATCGCCTGAAGATTTTGTACCTTTACTGATTTAATAGGATGATGGAAGGGTATTGGTTGAGGTGATGACATAGTTATTATGACATGAGTGAGGAAGCTTGCAAATGATAGAGTCATCAATGAAGACAGGCTATCATGGCGGCTTTTATTTATGATGAAAAGATGGCAGCTTTTATTTATGACAAAGAAAACTTTTAAAAAGAAAGAAGGCATGTGTACCGAGGTGTGACAATCAAAGCATCAAGGAAAGTAAAATTTTATGGAAAGAGGCAGAAAAATGAAGATGGATAATTTATGGAGCAAGCTTTTGAACATGTGCTCAAAACCTTTGACTAAGTTCTGGAGCATGCTTGGTGGCATGCATTTGAAACTTAGAAGACGAATAAGTTTCAGAGTATCACTGAAAGATGCAGTTGGATCAACAATCGAAGGAATATTTTGAAGCATCATCAAAAGATGCAACTGGAGCAGCAACCAAAGGAAGATTCTGAAGCATCATTGAAAGATGCAGTCGGAGCAACAACCGAAGGAAGATTCTGGAGCATCATCGAAAGATGCAACTAGAGAGAAGAAAAATGGCTATGTATGAATGAACTCAAACTTCAAGAGTTTTTCTCCACCACTCACCATTCTACAAGAACAACCGTCTGATGCGATGAGTTGAGATGCAGGTTCTGGAGCATCTAGGAACCAAAGTCCACAAGTTCTGGAGCACCTTCGCAATAAATTTCATGCGTTCTAGAGCTTCGTCATGACAAAATGTAAGTTCTAGAGCACTGGGCATCTGGATCATCAAGTTTTGGAGCATCTTGGAAAGGTGCTCCAGAATTTGTTTCTATCTTCATGAGAAGTCCTGCAAAATGGAGACAACATGTAGTTAAGTCCGAAAATAAGAACTAATGAAAAATGCTTTAAAACAAATTGGTACACATGTCTTTTTATTACAATTTTTCATGTTTTTTTTTTATATGTTAGGTGGACTCTTCCTTGACAGAGTTAATGCATTGGATTTCTCCCTGCATTTCTACCAATTTTGTAAATTCTTCTTTGTTGATAGGCTTATGGTAGATACGTAGGCGATGACCATTGACTAAGAGTTTTTGTATCACCATCAATTGGTTTTAGCTGAACCGTGTCATTCGAGAAGACTTCAAAAATTTCATATGGCCCCAGCCAATGAGTCTTGAGTTTCCCTTTGTGATCTTTATATCTAGAATCGAATAGCAAGGCCATGTCACTGTTATGGAACTCTCTCTCTTTAATGTGTTTTTCATGCCAAGTTTTTTCCTGGTGTTGAACCAGCTCGGTTTGATGGAAAACATCTAAACAAAGCTCATCCAATTCGCTTAACTATAAAACTCATTCTACTTGGGCTCGTTTCAGATCTAGACCCAACTCCATAGTTGTTCGTAGAGTTTGGAGTACAAACTCAATGGGAAAAAGAGGTTTCTTCCCAAAAACAAGCTCATAGGGGTTGAATCCAATTGTGGATTTCCATGTTGTGCTGTATGCCTAGACGGCTTCAAGAAATTTTCTAGCCCAATCTCTTCTTCCTGAAGAAACTATTTTTGTCAATATGTTTTATAACTCCCTATTAGTCACCTCTACTTGGCCATTTTCCTGTGGGTGATAGGGAGAAGACTTCTTGTGACTTACTTGAAAATGGTTCGTAAATGCCAGAAGAACTTTAGAGATGAATTGGGGTCCCTGATCTATAACAATAGTTCGGGGGGCTCCAAATCTAAGAAAAATCTTGTTATAGAGGAAATCAGCAACTTGTTCCTCTCTAGCAACACGTAGGACCTGAACTTCTACCCATTTAGTCAAGTAATCGGTGCAGACAAGGATATATTCTTTCCCTTGGGAGGAAGGTTCTATGGGACCAATGAAATCCAATCCCCATTTTTTGAATGGTTCAAGGACCACTTGGGGTTGCAAGGGAATTTATGTAGAAGCAGTTGGTCTTCCTACTCTTTGACATTCATCACAACGATAAATATACTTTTTAACGTCTTTATGCATTGAATGCCAATAATATCCAGTGCCCAAAATTTTATGAGAAGTTCTTTTTACAAAGTAATGACCCCCAGAAGGATCATCATGACAGGCCCTCAGAATACTATAAGTTTCATCGACCCTGACACATCTTCTCAAGACCATTCGGGTCCACAACGGAATAAAATCCCATTAATCCATTTAAATGGTGCACACTCTCTAATAAGTTCCTTTCTTTGTTTTGATGTAAAACCAGGTGGTATTTCAGAAGCGGCTAAATAGTTCACAATATCAGTGAACCAAGGTGTCTTTATAGAAATAGAAAACTTATTTTCATCTGGAAATTCATCTTGCATAGGTGCACAATCACCATTTTCTTATTTAATCTGAGACAAAAAGTTTGTCACTACATTAAATCTCCCTAGCTTGTCAAGTATTGTTACATTGAACCACTGAAGGAGTAGTAATCACCTCATTATTCAACCATTAACTACAAGTTTATTCATTAAATATTTTACAATTGAGTGATTTGTATAGACTGTAACTTTATATCCTATAATGTAATGGTGGAAATTTTTAATGGCATGAACCACAACCAAGAATTCAGTTTTTGTAGTTGTGTAGTTTTTCTCAGCAGATGTTAGGTTTTTACTAATAAAGTATATGGAATATTTACCCCCATTCTCATCTTCCTGCCCCAATACTGCACAATTACGTCATCTGAGGCATCAACATACATATGGAATGGAAGATTCCAGTTTGGCCCATGCAAGACGAGAGCAGAGACAAGCTTCTCCTTTATGGTTTCGAATGATAGTTGACACTCAGGTGTCCAATTAAACTCTACATCTTTCTGGAGAAGGGAAAACATAGGGGTAGCTATCTTACTGAAGGCTTCTATAAACCTCCAATAATAACCAGCATGCCCGAGGAAATTTCTAACATCCGTTTGCATCTGAGTAGTCAATTGTTGAATGACCTCAATTTTCTTGGGATCAACCTTTATTCCCTTCGAGGAGATATGTTGACGTAAGACTATTCCTTGTTCCACCATTATTAAACACTTTTCATGGCTAAGGGATATTCAATGATCCTCACAAACCTTTAAAACTTTATCCAAGTTCTAAAGGGCTTCATCATAGGTTGAACCATAGATAGTGAATTCATCCATATAAACTTCTACACAGTCATTGACAAGCTTAGCAAATATAGCCAGAATGGCTCTCTGGAAATTTGTAGGAGCGTTACATTGTCCAAAGGGAAGAACATGATATGTAAATGTGCCCCATGGACAAGTAAACGTTGTCTTATCTTGGTCTTCTGGTGCTACTTGAATTTGGTTGTAACCACTAAATCCATCCAAAAAGGAGAAATATTTCCTCCTAGCAAAATTGTTCAGAACCTGGTCAACAAATGGTAAGGGAAAATAATCTCGATGAGTGGCTTTATTGAGTTCTCTATAATCTACACAGATTCTCCACTTCTCATTTTTCTTTGGCACTAAAACCATAGGTGACACCCACTTACTATCGGAGATAGGATAAATAAACCCTGCTTGGAGAAGTTTCTCAATTTCAACTTTAACAAGATCCTTTAATGTAGGATTGAGTCTCCTATGTGGCTGACGTATAAGTCTTATGTTAGGATTTGTATAAATGTGATGTGTACAAACACTTGGATTGATTCCCCTCATGTCTATGTAGTCCCAAGCAAAAGCTTTAGACCGCTTTACCAACACATTAAATAATCTATCCTCTTCTACTTCTGTCAACCAACTATTGATGTTCAAGGTTTTCCCTGGTAGCAACATGATTGATTTTGTTCCCGGATGGGCTGAAGTGATAGTATGAATTGGTCGCAACAAGGTGTTGAGAGGATAGTTATGAGGTATTAGTTGATGAAATCTAGTAATGTCCTCAAAAAAATATCTAGTTCTGGGAATTATATTGGCCAAAGGACATGGCATTCCCATAGTAGTATAATTTTGTTCCATCCCATGTACATCGATCGGTTGCCCCAAAAAATTTGGAGCATCAACCATTTCCTCATCACTTGAACCTATGGAAAGATGCTCTACACCACTCACTAACTCATCCTCGAATTCTTCTCCATGTTGTTTAATGACTACCATGGCTAACGAGGCCAAACTGTCTCGACTATTAACATCTTTTGGTTCATCAACCTAGACTTTGTTATATTCAGTGGGCTTAGCAGGAGGGTACAAGAATAAATGTTTACTGTCTGGACCATGAGAAATGGTCATTCCTCCTTCTTTGCAATCAATTTTAGCTGCGATAGTGGCCAACCATGTTCTTCCGAGAATTATTGGATAGCTATCTTTGGGTGTAATCAACTGGATGACTTGAAAGTCAACTGGGTATTCCCATCCATCAACTTTGACAAGGACATTTTCAATAATGCCCTTTGGAATGGCTATGGACTGATTTTCCATTTGTAAGACTGTAGTTGTGGGATGTAAATCAGTAAGACCTAATTTTTTCATCACATCCACAATTATTACATTAATTTCTGCTCTTAAATTCATTAATGCATTCGGTATTGCTACCTCATTAATTGTGACAGTTATGAGTGGACTACCGAGATCATCATATTTAGGAGTGATAGTCTTTCCAGAAAAAAAGTTAGCTAAATAGCCATCAATTTGCACAATATTTATTTTCTTTGGTTTCCTTCCTAGGGTTTTAATACACAATTGTTTTATCAGCTAATTCAACTTAGGAATTTCCATTATGGCTTGCAGCAAAGGAACCTCAATTTGCAGTTGTTTGATTTCCTAAATTAATGCAGTTTCAGAGGTCGAAGAAATTTATGGAGTATCTTTCGAAGTTGTCAATTTTAGATGCTCTGAAAATGGTGCTTGAATTTTCTCTTTTGGAGAGGTATCCTTTCTAAGTTCAGTCAAAGACTGACCTTCCTCCTCCTCCTGAGGTAATTCAACAACTCCTACTATTGAAGGAGGTATAGTGATATTTGCAGGAACAGTATGGTTGGGTGGAATATCCTTCTCAAGAGTTTTAGGAGTAGGATCATCTACAATTTCTTCAATGGTTGGTTGTTGAATCATTTGACCTGAGTGCAACTGAACATTTCCACAATGTATGGCATTAAGTTCGGTAACATTATCTTGTTTAGTAGAGTATATTGGAGTATTATGTCGATTATTCTTTGGATTGGGAAGTGGTTGTGCTGGGAGCTGAGGCTGATTTATCTATTCACTCTGAGGAGGACTCTGGGGTGGAGGTAACAAATTTTGTTGTTGATTCCTATGAGGCCCAGTATAGAATTGATTCTACCCCTAATTCCATTGAGTAGTATGTTATGGATACCACTGTTGTTGAGTTTGGGTTGGCCATTATTGAGTTCCCCATGATTGGTTTGCCCATTCAGGGGGTCCCTAATAGGGAGTTCCCCAATTAGGTTGTTAAGGTAGTGGTTGAGGCCATGATGGGGTCCATTGATTACCAGCCCAATTATTTTGAGTTTTTCAAGCGGGATTGAAATTTTGTCCATAAGGAAAGTTCCCTCCTTGGCATTGATTTACCACATTGATTTCTTCCTCAACATGTGCAATCCTTTTCTTGGAATTCTTGAGATCAATAGGGAGCTCACACTGGTTTGTAGGATGATTTTGTTCACAAAGTTGACAGACATTAACCTTGTCTAAAGGACATTCTCGCAATAGGTGTTTATTTCAGCATCTAGGATAGTAAATGGAAAAGGTCTCATGATTACATGTCTTAGCTCATATGCCATCCAAAGTAGTGTTCAATTGAATGAGTATGTCCATTTTAAGGTTTGATATTTCCTCCCAGAGCTTTCCTATGTCGTTGGTCCCTTTAAAAAGAGTAGTTTTGCAAATTCCTCCACGGGTAAGTGAGAAATTCTGACACAAATTACATATTTCTTCAAGGGCCATTTGAGACACGTCTCCTTTTCCCATTAAATCAAGGCTTCGCCTTGCATCCTCATCGAGTCCTTTAAGAAATATGGTTTTGAGAATATCGTCACTAATGGTCTCTTCTCCACATCGTTTAGACAAGAAAAGAAACCTGTCTAGGTAGTCCTCCAGACTCTCATCCTCATTTTGTCTAAGTTTAAACAACTCCTATTTTTGATCACTCACCCTACCATAACTCTGGTATTTATGTTGGAAAGCATTCTCCATGTCCTCCCAAGACATAATAGATCCTGAAGATAACCCCATAAACCAATGCATGGTCGTATCCTTCAAGGTAGAAGGAAACAACTTCAATTTTTGTTTATCATTTTTATAGTCGTAGGTTTGACAGAGGACCTGGAATTCGAAAAGAAACTGGTTCGGGTCTTCCAAGGATAAACCACGAAAGGTTGGTAGGAAAGCTGGAGAGAGATTTTTCATCGTGGTATCATCATCTACGTCCAGAGTAATAGGATACGTGAATGTTTGAGGTGGTGGAGGATCATTTTTATTACGGTTGGCATTATTTCGGTTAGGCTCAGCCCTACGATCACCCATTATGTTTAGAGGAATACGTTCCTCTAAAATAATTTCTTCGATGACAGGTTGTTCTACTGGATGATCTTCGGGAACATAATGGAAAGCCTCAAGTGGACTAGGCTCAATTATTTCATCAACCGAGTGGTCCTCTGAGCCTTGGGCCTCCCTATGTATGATTGGAATGTATCTTATGGGGTCTTTCGTATAAATCTTTTATGAGGGCCTCTTTTCCTGACCATGTAGAAAAGAAATCCGGAGGGGGGATATTTTGTCCTGAAAAGAGGTATTTGAGGCATCTCCTATTAACACTCAAGCAAGAAAGCTATGTTTCCTCAATAACGGTGCCACAAAGTGATAGGATTTTGTTAGGTCCCATTACTTTAGAAGATAAAATTTGAATATGTCAACCGAGCAGTGTCCAAGGCAGTTTGCAATAGAAGAAGACTTGACTATCTCCCTTAGGTTTTCTATCTTTTTTGAGCAGCTAACGTTAATTTCTAACCTAAGGCCACCTAACTATCTAACTAGAAAATACTTTAACTTAAAGAAAGTTGAGAGTACATTAAACTAGAAAGCATAAAATGACTAACCCAAAAAACACGATAACTAAATAAGAAAGCATAGAAACAATTAAACTAAAAGGCGCATGAACTACAGAAGTAGAAAAACTTGTAAACAAACTCAAAAACATCTAATTGAATATAGCAAATAAATAGTTCACAACCACTAGCATACTACAGAAATAACAAAAAGTGAGTGCTCTAGCACTTCAAACCTTACAACAATAGTGTTAATGACTCCTACAAGATTAACATGTGCAAGTGACTATACCCATAATTATCATGCATGCAATAAAAACAACATAAAGGAAATACTCATCTATTTAATCTACTCTCCCTCGAGTGGCCAGCTCACGGGTTACTATGTTCATGCTTAGGTCACATACACAACTGATTCGAAAGTTATTCCATTAGAAATAATTTCCATCCATAACTCAACAACTCATAAATTGATATGTAATAATCTCTTTATTCATATGTATTCAAAAAAAATGTCGACAGCATAACATTACTATTTTGCATTATCTTTTGCTTCTGAGATTACATCTTTATAGAAAACTTCTAAATAAGTCCTATATTTCAGATGGCGTAGATGACCATTGAAAAATTCTATAATAGATTACAAATAAACTTTAATGTCTTTAAAACCCATTACATAGATATTAAAGAGGCTCAAGTCGAGCCATGAAGATTTTGAACTTTAAAACATAACAGAAATTAAAACTAACAACAACTATAACTTCGGTCCATCAACCTAAAGTTTTGGAGCATGTTTCCAACGCACATCTTTAATCTTTTCTAGAGAACATGTTGGTTGAATTCTTTCCAACTGCTGCTTGACGACTGATTATTATCCTACAAAATACTCAAAACAACCCATTAAATCTGCATTGACAAGATACTTCAATAAATCACAAGAAATAAAGTTTGTAAAAAATTTCCTTAAAGAGACAAGCAATTATTTTTCCTAAAAATTAATTAATTGGCAGAGGATAAGGATTTTGCATATATGGAATAGGACTTTATTATGTTATTATGATGAGGTTATTTTTACCTCATTAGATCATTTAAGGGTTGAGGGTTTAGGCTTTAGGGTTGAGTGTTTAAGGGTTTAAGGGTTTAGGGTTTAGGGTTGAGGGATGATAGCTTAGGGTTGAGGGTATTAGGGTTTAAGGGTTGAGGGTTGAGGGAATATGGTAGAAGGTTTAAGGGTTTAGGGTTAAAGGGTTTAGGGTTGAGGGTTGAGGGTTGAGAGTAGAGGGTTTAGGGTATAGGTTTGAGGGTATATGGTTTAAGGATTAGGTTTGAGGGTATATAGTTTAAGGATTAGGTAGAGGGTAGAGGGTTTAAGGGTAGAGGGATTAATGGTTGTGTGTTGAGGGTAGAGGGTTTAGGGTTTAGGGTTTAGGGTAGATGGTTTAGGGTTTAAGGGTAGAGGGCAGAGGATTTAAGTGTTAAGAGTAGAGGGTTAATGGTAGAGGGGAAAGAGATATGAGTGAGTGAGTGAGTGAGTGAGTGAGAGAGAGAGAGATAATTGAGGGTATAGGGTTGAGGACCTATAGGGTTGATGGTTTAGTGTATTGGGTTGAGGGTAGAGGGTAGAGGGTAGAGGGTTTAAGGGTTTAGGGTGTAAGGGTTTAGGGTTTAGGGTTTAGGGTTGAGGATAGATGGTTTAGGGTTTAGGATTTAGGTTTTAGGGTTGAGCATTTAAAGTTTTAAGGGTTGAGGGATCAAGGTAGAGATGGAGGGATGAATGGATAGAGAGATGGAGGGATAATTGAGATAGAGAGAAGGAGAGAAGAGGATGGATGGACATAGATATATGAGGGTTGAGAATTGAGGGTATAGGGTTGATGACCTGTAGGGTTGAGGGATTAGGGTATAGGGTTGATAGACTAGGGTTGAGGGTACATATGGTTGAAGAATTGGGGTTTAAGGTTGAGGGTATGGGGTTGGGAGATTAGGGTTGAGGGTACAATGTATACGGGTTGAGGGATTAGGATTTAAGGGTTGAGAGATTAAGGGTCAAGAGGGTTGAGGGATTAGGGTAGAGAGTTTACTAAGTGGGTTTAACGTTTTAATGATTGAGGGATTAGGGTTGAGGATAGAGGGTAGAGGATTGAGGGTAGACAATTTAAGGGTTAAGGGTTTAAGGGTTGAGGGCTGAGGGTTAACGGTTGAGTTTTTAAGGGTTTATAAGGTAGATGGTAGATGGTAGAGGGTAGAGGGTTTAAGGGTTGAGGGTTTATGGTTGAGGGTAGACGATTGAGGATTGAGGGTATAGGGTTGGGGGATTAGGGTTGCGGATCCAATGTATAGGGTAGAGGGTACAAAAGTTGAGGGATTAGGATTTAAGGGTTGAGGGATTAAGGGTCAAGAGGGTTGAGGGATTAGAGTAGAGAGTTTACTAAATTCGTTTAAGGTTTTAAGGGTAGAGGGATTAGGGTTGAGGGTAGAGGGTATTGGGTTGAGGGTAGAGGGTAGATGGTTTAAGGGTTGAAGGTAGGGGGTTTAAGGTTGAGGGTAGAGGGTTGAGGGTATAGAGTTGGTGGATTAGGGTTGAGGGTCCACTGTACATGGTAGAGGGTATATGGGTTGAGTGATTAGGGTTTAAGGGTTGAGGGTTGATGGTAGAGGATTCAGGGTACAAGGTACAGGGTTTAAGGGTTTAGGGTTTAAGGGTTGAGGGTTTAAGGTTGAGGGTAAAGGATTGAGGGTATAGGGTTGGGGGATTAGGCTTGAGGGTCCAATGTATAGGGTAGAGGGTATAGGGGTTGACGGATTAGGGTTTAAGGAACGAGGGTTGAGGGTTGAGGGTTGAGGGATTAGTGTAGAGAGTTTACTAAGTGGGCTTAAGGGTTTAAGGGTTGAGGGATTAGGGTTGACGGTAGAGGATATTGGGTTGAGGGTAGAGGTTATATGGTTTAAGGGTTGCAGGTTGGGAGTTTAAGGTTGAGGGTAGAGGGTTGAGGGTATAGGGTTGGGGGATTAGGGTTGAGGGTCCAATGTATAGGGTAGAGGGTTGAGGGTTGAGGGTTGAGGGATTAAAGGTCTAGAGGGTTGGGGGATTAGGCTAGAGAGTTTACTAAGTAGGTTTAATAGTTTAAGGATTGAGGGATTAGGGTTGAGGGTAGAGGGTATTGGGTTGAGGGTAGATGGTAGATGGTTTAAGGGTTGAGTGTTTAGGGTTTAGGGTTTAGGGTTGATTGTTTAAGAGTTTAAGGGTTGAGGGTTTAGGGTTGAGGGTTGAGGGTATTAGAGTATTAGGGTTTAAGGGTTGAGGGTTTAGGGATTAGGGTTGAGGGCACAGGGTTGAGGGTTGAGGGTTGAGGGTATAGGGTAGAAGGTTTAAGGGTTTAGGGTTAAAGGGTTTAGGGTTGAGGGTTAAGGGTTGAGGGTAGAGAGTTTAGGGTATAGGTTTGATGGTATATGGTTTAAGGATTAGGTTTTAGGGTATAGGTTTGAGGGTATATGGTTAAAGGATTAGGTAGAGGGTAGAGGATTTAAGGGTAAAGGGATTAAGGGTTGTGGGTTGAGGGTAGAGGGTTTAGGGTTTAAGGGTTTAGGGTTGAGGTTAGAGGGTTTAGGGTTTAGGGTAGAGTAGATGGTTTAGGTTTTAAGGGTAGAGGGTAGAGGATTTAAGTGTTAAGGGTAGAGGGTTAATGGTAGAGGGGAGAGAGATAGGAGTGAGTGAGTGAGTGTGAGAGAGAGAATTGAGGGTATAGGGTTGAGGACCTATAGGGTTGATGGTTTAGTGTATTGGGTTGAGGGTAGAGGGTAGAGGGTTTAGGGTGTAAGGTTTTAGGGTTGATGGTTTAGGGTTGAGTGTAGAGGCTTTAGGGTTGAGTGTTTAAGGATTTAAGGGTTGAGGTATCAGGGATCATGGTAGAGAGGGATGGATGGATGGATAGAGAGATGGAGGGAGAACTGAGATAAAGAGAGCAAGAGAAGAGGATGGAGAGATTGAGATATGTGAGGGTTGAGGATCCAATGTATAGGGTAGAGCGTTGAGAATTCAGGGTATAGGGTTGACGACCTGTAGGGTTGATGGATTAGGGTTGAGGGTTGATGGATTAGGGTTGAGGGTACATATGGTTGAAGGATTGGGGTTTAAGGTTGAAGGTAGAAAACTGAGGGTATAGGGTTGGGGGATTAGGGTTGAGGTTCGAATGTATAGGGTAGAGGGTATATAGGTTGAGGGATTAGGGTTTAAGGGTTGAGGGATTAAGGGTCAAGAGGGTTGATGGATTAGGGTAGAGAGTTTACTAAGTGGGTTTACGGGTTAACAGATTAGGGTTGAGGGTAGAGGATAGAGGATCGAGGGTAGATGGTTTAAGGGTTTAGGGTTTAAGGGTTGAGGGTTTTAGTGTTTGAGGTTTAGGATGGAAGTGTTTAAGGTTTATATGGTAGAAATTAGAGGTTTAAGGTTGCAGGAGGCAGAAAGTTGAGGGTATAGGTTGGGGATTAGGGTTGAGGTCAATGTATAGGGTAGAGGGTATAGAGGTGGAGAGGATTAGGGTGAGGTACTACTAAGTGGGTTTAAGGGTCGAGGGACTAGGATTGAGGGTAGAGGGTATTGGATTGATGGTAGAGGGTAGATGGTTTAAGGGTTGAGGGTTGAGGGTTGGGGGTTGTGGGTTTAAGGTTGAGGGTAGAGGGTTGAGGGTATAGGGTCCAATGTATAGGGTAGAGGGTATAGGGGTTGAGGGATTAGGGTTTAAGGTTTGAGGAATTAAGGGTCAAGAGGGTTGAGGGATTAGGGTAGAGATTTTACTAAGTGGCTTTAAGGGTTTAAGGGTTGAGGTATTAGGGTTGAGAGTAGAGGGTAGAGGGTGTAAGGGTTGAGGGTTTAAGGGTTTAGGGTTCAGTGTTTAGTGTTTAAGGTTTTATAGGGTATAGGGTAGAGGGTAGAGGGTAGAGGGTAGAGGGTTTAAGGGTTGAGGGTTGAGGGTTGAGGGTAGAGGATTGAAGGTATAGGGCTGGGGGATTATAGTTGAGGGTCCAGTGTATAAGGTAGAGGGTATAGGGGTCGAGGGATTAGAGTCAAGAGGGTTTAAGGGTTGAGGTATTAAGGGTCAAGAGGGTTGAGGGATTAGGGTAGAGAGTTTACTAAGTGGGTTTAAGGGCTTAAGGGTTGAGGGATTAGGGTAGAGAGTTTACTAAGTGGGTTTAAGGGTTTAAGGGTTGAGGGATTAGGGTAGAGGGTTGAGAGTATAGGGTTGGGGGATTAGGTTTGAGGGTCCAATGCATAGGGTAGAGGGTATAGGGGTTGAGGGATTAGAGTTTAAGGGTTGATGGATTAAGGGTCAAGACGGTTAAGGGATTAGGGTAGATATTTTACTAAGTGGGTTTAAGGGTTTAAGGGTTGAGGGATTCAGGTTGAGGGTGGATGGTAAAGGATTGAGGGTAGAGGGTTTAAGGGTTTAAGGGTTTAAGGTTTAGGGTTTAGGGTTTAGGGTTTAGGGTTGAGTGTTTAAGGGTTTATAGGGTTTATAGGGTAGAGGGTAGAGGGTAGAGGTTTTAAGGGTTGAGGGTTTAAGGTTGAGGGTAGAGGATTGAGGGTATAGGGTTGGGGAATTAGGGTTGAGGGTCCAATGTATAAGGTAGAGGGTATAGGGGTTGAGGGATTAAGGGTCAAGAGGGTTGAGGGATTAAGGTTATAGTGTTTACTAATTGGGTTTAAGGGTTTAAGGGTTGCGGGTAGAGGGTAGATGGTCTAAGGGTTGAGGATTGTGGGTTTAAGGTTGAGGGTAGAGGGTAGATGGTTTAAGGGTTGAGGATTGTGGGTTTAAGGTTGAGGGTAGAGGGTAGAGGGTTGAGGGTTGAGGGTTGGGGGATTAGGGTTGAGGTTATAATGTATATGGTAAAGGGTATAAGGGTCGACGGATTATGGTTTAAGGGTTGAGGGATTAAGAGTCAAGAGGTTTGAGGGATTAGGGTGGATATTTTACTAAGTGGCTTTAAGGGTTTAAGGGCTGAGGGATTAGGGTCAAGGGTAGAGGGTACATGATTAAAGGTATAGGGTTTAAGTGTTTAGAGTTTAAGGGTTTAGGGTTTAGTGTTTAGGGTTTAGGGTTGAGTGTTTAAGGGTTTATAGGGTAGAGGGTAGAGGGTTTATGGTTGAGGGTAGAGGGTAGAGAATTGAGGGTATAGGGCTGGGGGATTAGGATTGAGGGTCTAATGTATAGGGTAGAGCATATAGGGGTTGAGGGATTAGGGTTTAAGGGTTGAGGGATTAAGGTTCAAGAGGGTTGAGGGATTAGGGTAGAGATTTTACTGAGTGGGTTTAAGGGTTTAAGTGTTGAGGGATTAGGGTTGAGGGTTGAGGGTATAGGGTTGGGGGATTAGGGTTGAGCACCCAATGTATAGGGAAGAGGGTATAAGGGTTGACGGATTGAGGGATTAGGGTTTAAGGGTTGAGGGATTAAGGGTCAAGAGGGTTGAGGGATTAGGGTAGAGAGTTTACTAAGTGGGTTTAAGGGTTGAGGGATTAGGGTTGAGGGTATAGGGTATTGGGTTGAGGGTAGATGGTAAATGGTTTAAGCATTTAGGGTTTAATGGTAGAGGGTTTTGGGTTTAGGGTTTAGGGTTTAAGGGTTGAGGGTTTAGAGTTGAGCGATTAGGGATTAGGGATTAGGGTAGATAGGGAGGGAAGGATGGATAGAGAGAGATGGAGGGAGAACTAAGATAGAGAGAAGGAGAGAAAAGGACAGAGGGACAGAGATATATGAGGGTTGAGGATCCAATGTATAGGGTAGAGGGTTGAATATTGAGGGTATAGAGTTGATGACCTATAGGGTTGAGGGATTAGGGTATAGGGTTGATGGATTAGGGTTGAGGATACATATGGTTGAAATATTTGGGTTTAAGGTTGAGGATAGAGGATTGAGGGTATAGGGTTGGGGGATTAGGGTTGAGGGTCTAATGTATAGGGTAGAGGGTATAGGGGTTGAGGGTTTAGGGTTTAAGGGTTGAGGGATTAAGGGTCAAGAGGGTTGAGGGATTGGGGTGGAGAGTTTACTAAGTGGGTTTAAGGGTTTAAGGGTTGAGGGATTAGGCTTGAGGGTATAGGGTTGGGGGATTAGGGTTGAGGGTCCACTATATAGGGTAGAGGGTATAGGGGTTGAGGGATTAGGGTTTAAGGGTTGAGGGATTAAGGGTCAAGAGGGTTGAGGGATTAGGGTAGAGAGTTTACTAAGTGGGTTTAAGGGTTTAAGGGTTGAGGGATTAGGCTTGAGGGTATATGGTTCGGGGATTAGGGTTGAGGGTCCACTGTATAGGGTAGAGGGTATAGGGGTTGAGGGATTAGGGTTTAAGGGTTGAGGGATTAAGGGTCAAGAGGGTTGAGGGATTAGGGTAGAGAGTTTACTAAGTGGGTTTAAGGGTTTAAGGGTTGAGGGATTAGGGTTGAGGGTAGAGGACCTAGAGGATTGAGGGTAGAGGGTTTAAGGGTTTATGGTTTAAGGTTTGAGGGTTTAGGGTTTAGGGTTGTGTTTTTAAGGGTTTATAGGGTAGAGGGTAGAGGGTTTAAGGGTTGAGTATTTAAGGTTAAGGGTAGGGGATTGAGGTTATAGGGTTGAGGGATTAGGGTTGAGTGTCCAATGTATATGGTAGAGGGTATAGGGGTTGAGGTTTTAGGTTTTAAGGGTTGAGGGTTAAGGGTTTAGGGTTAAGGGTTGAGGGATTAAGGGTCAAGAGGGTTGATGGATTATGATAGAGAGTTTACTAAGTGGGCTTAAGGGTTTAAGGATTGAGGGGTTAGGGTTGAGGGTAGAGGGTATTGGATTGATGGTAGAGGGTAGATGGTTCAGGGTTTAAGGTTGAGGGTAGAGGGTTGAGGGTATAGGGTTGGGGGATTAGGGTTGAGGGTCCATTGTATAGGGTGGAGGGTATAGGGGTTGAGGGATTAGGGTTTAGGGTTAAGGGTTGAGGGATTAAGGGTCAAGAGGGTTGATGGATTATGATAGAGAGTTTACTAAGTGGGTTTAAGGGTTTAAGGATTGAGGGGTTAGGGTTGAGGGTAGAGGGTATTGGATTGATGGTAGAGGGTAGATGGTTCAGGGTTTAAGGTTGAGGGTATAGGGTTGGGGGATTAGGGTTGAGGGTCCATTGTATAGGGTGGAGGGTATAGGGGTTGAGGGATTAGGGTTTAAGGGTTGAGGGATTAATGGTCAAGAGGGTTTAGGGATTAGAGTAGAGATTTTACTAAGTGGCTTTAAGGGTTTTAGGGTTGAGGGATTAGGGTTGAGGGTAGAGGGTAGAGAATTGAGGGTAGAGGGTTTAAGGGTTTAGGGTTTAAGGGTTGAGGGTTTAAGGTTTAGGTTTTAGGGTTGAGTGGTTTTAGGGTTTATAGGGTAGAGGGTTTAAGGGTTGAGGGTTTAAGGTTGAGGGTAGAGTATTGAGTGTATAGAGTTGGGGGATTAGGGTTGAGGTTCCAATGTATAGGGTAGAGGGTATAGGGGTTAAAAGAAGTTAGGGTTTTAAGGGTTGAGGATTAAAGGTCAAAGAGGTTGAGGGTTAAGGGTAGAGGGTTTACTAAGTGGGTTTAAGGGTTGAGGGACTAGGGTTGAGGGTAGAGGGTTGAGGGTATACGGTTGGGGGATTAGGGTTGAGGGTCCAATGTATAGGGTAGAGGGTATAGGGGTTGATGGATTAAGGGTCGGGAGGTTTAAGGGATTAGGGTAGAGATGTTACTAAGTTGGTTTAAGGGTTTAAGGGTTGAGGGATTAGGGTTTAGGGTAGAGGGTCAAGGATTGAGGGTACAGGTTTTAAGCATTTAGGGTTTAAGGGTTTAGGGTTTAGGGTCTAGGATGTGGGTTGACTATTTTAAGGTTTATAGGGTAGAGGGTAAAGGGTAGAGGGTTTAAGTGTTGAGGGTTTAAGGTTGAGGGTAGAGGATTGAGGGTATAGGGTTGGGGGATTAGGGTTGAGGGTTGAGGGTCCAATGTATAGGGCAGAGGGTATAGGGGTTGAGGGTTTAGGGTTTAAGGGTTGAGGGATTAAGGGTCAAGAGGATTGAGGGATTAAGGGTAGAGAGTTTACTAATTGGATTTAAGGGTTGAGGGTAGATGGTATTGGGTTGAGGGTAGATGGTAGATGGTTTAAGGGTTGAGGGTTAGGGTTTAAGGTTGAGGGTAGAGGGTTGGGGGATTAGGGTTGAGGGTTGAGGGTCCAATGTATAGGGTAGAGGGTATAGGGGTTGAGGGATTAGAGT